>CM056602.1:1814345-1976845 GCA_029721355.1 Tegillarca granosa | reverse complement strand
ATAATTTTGAAATTCATTGTAAAGATCTTATATTGTGACAATATCTAACATTTTTTGTCCATCAGAAGCAGTTTTGGACAACTGGATTAACTTAAACTATTTGATTGTGTGTCACTGTTGCCTTTTGGGGAATTTTAGTTGTCAAATTGGGAAATTTTAGCTTTATTTCTCAAGGGGAAACTACCTTTATTTGGTAGTAATTTTAGGCAAACAAAACCACTGAAACCTGTCAAAACTTGACATGAAATCTTTGGATCCAAAGATGTTCTGTTGAGATAGGTCTCACTGATTCATAAAAAAAAAAAACATATTAAAGTCTTCAGAATGGATTAATGGTATTTTCTGCAGTTAAGAGTTGAAGCTTTCAATTTTGGGATGGTTAAAGAAACTAGATTACCAGTGCCCACAGAAATACATTACCTGTCACTAAGTGAACTGATGAATTTTCACACACACACACACACACACACACACACACACACACACACACACACACACACACACACACACACGTATTCAATGTAATATACCTTTAAAGTTTTTATTCGTCCTCCAACCTCATCCCTGGCTTCTAACACTAACACTTTAAGCTTTTTCTCTGTTAAAACTTTAGCTGCTGACAAACCTATTTTAGAATTTTGAAAATTGTAAAATACAGTCAAACTTTGGACTTCATTGGTAGTACCATTTACATGTACTCCTATTAAATAAGAGTCCGAGATGCTGGCAAGACTTTTTTTAATATTGTGACTAATGTCGGACGTTTATCAAAAAACGTCTTGCCAGCATCTCAGACTCTTATCTAATAGGAGTACATTACATGGTGCTAAAATGGATGGGTGGGGTATAAGAAATGAGTATATGACCATAAAAAAGATTGGATTATGATAAAAATTAAATAATAAATATGCTAGTGAAGATTTAGAAAAGTTCAAGATAAAAACATACAGTTGATTTCAAATGCTAAGATTTTGTAAGAATTTAATGTCAAGTGATGTAAAATTTAAAATGGGACGATGTTAATATTATTTGATATTTTATTTTAATACATAGGACTCTGAATTCAATTTACATGTATTTGCAGGGATAAAGTAGTTCTTTCTTCATCACAGGATATCTTGTAAAAACTCTTTAACAAAATGGTAATTAAAGAAAACGTTCTGTATTTTATAGGTCTTTAATAAAAGAAATAAAAGTAAAGAAAAAACCCAACTGCTATTTTAGTTATTTTGTATCATATTCAAAGTCTATAAATTGTGATACATATCATATCATGAGGGCAACAGTAATATTTCAACAATAGGTATTTGATGTAACATTATATTTTCTATTCCAACCTTTAACTTTGTTTCTTTTTGTTCAATTTGAGCTTTCAAACTCCAAAACTGGAAAATCCAATTATGTAAACAAGTAATCATACTGTCCCACTGAGCACAGCAATCTTAGCTTTACTCATGCTTGTTAAATCTGGGCATGGACTATATAGCTAGCTTTAATTTGCCATTAATTAAAGCTTAATATATCACTTGATTTTATATAATTTTGGATTTAAAATTGATGACAGTGACATGATTAAAAATACTTGATATTATCAGTGACATTTAAAATATTTTAAATGTCGCTGATATTATCCAGGAAGGCTGTGAAATTATTTCGAGGTACAGAAATATTGTATGTATTGTGATTTATTCTATATTTCTAAGCTCAGATAATTGAAATCAACAGTAGCGAGGCTGAGCAAGTAAAATTTTCTGTAGATTCACTGCCAGACTTCCTGGTTTGGTTTATTTGGAATTGTTGTAAAGTAAATGTCTGGCGTCCAGAAGTATTAAAGTGTTTGATCCCCAGTCTGGCAATGGATATAATAGGGACTTTTTCCTTTACAGTATCAAACTAACTTTTATTCGTATCCATTACATTTTCTATGATGGCTGGGAGAGACAAAATTTATTTGTGTGTGTGTGTGTGTGTGTGTGTGTGTGTTTTGTGTGTGTGTGTGTGTGTGTGGGTGTGGGTGTCTTTTTTTAATCTTGGAAATAAACCATTATGTGACGTCTTAAGACGTATAGATTCTACATTAGTAAGAAATAAAATTAAACGTGCAAAGTTGTGTTGATATTAAGCATCAAATTTGCACACACCGCTAATTCCTGCACCAATAATAACAACGTCGACTTCCATTACGTTTACCATTTTGAAACATTACAAGAAAATCAAGAATGATCACATGACCATCATGTGATTATACTATCGGAACAATTCTTTCTTTAGGGTTATGTTCCGTTACTTCCTCTTTTCAAATACAAATTATTACCTTTATAAGTTCGACTACTTATATCTCGGGTTAAAAATATAACGATACTTCAGTACAAACCTGAAAGTTTCCAAGTGATTAGAAACGCAAAGGAAACTGGCGCACATCCAGCCGTTGTTAAGGTAAACTATCATTTTATAACAAAATTTCTTGATTAATTAGACATTTTTTCCGGCAATAACATAAACCATGGTTTAATTTGAAATTCAAACGAAAGGAATCATTTTTTAATTTTGTGAAATTATTGCTAAAAAGCAGTTTATGACAAGTTTCAACCCGAACCCTAACTCATGTTTTTGCAATGCAAATGGTGCATTCTTAACAATATTTAAAATATTTCGTCTTGCGGAGAACCATATTTTCTTGTTAGAAGAGGTGAAAAACCAAACAATTTCAGGATTTTGTTTATAACAATCATTTGTAAAATAAAATAACCATTTAAAAGATTTTGGAACATTTTCGAAGAAAGTACAATTAATAAATTTGAATTAAATTTGGTATTTTCACTTATTGTACAGTTGTAAATTCATGAAACCGCTTGATTGCCATAGAAATCCTTAATTATTACAGAGTATATAGGGGGAAAATGTTGCAGTCATAGGGATCTTTACATGTTGAACAATAGTCAAATTAATCAGCTAATCAAACCCCTCATTTGAATTTTTGTTTTTCTGGGAGCTGAAAATATTTAAACAGAGGAGTGGAGGTAGTGGGTAAATTAGTGAGACTTCATAAACACGACGATGCAGTGGTTTTTTTTTGCCTAAAATTACTACCGAATATAGGCAGTTTCTCCTTGAGAAATAACTAAAATTTCCCAATTTGACAACTAAAATTCCCCAAAAGGCAACAGTGACACACAATCAAATAGTTTAAGTTAAATCCATTTGTCCAAAACTGTTCTGAAAGTTGTAGTGAGACTTCATAAACATGACAATGTTTGCACCAGAATTTTAGTATAAATAATAGAACACAAAAAAGGAAGTGTCATTTCCCAGATTTTATAACAAGATAAATCCAAATAGCATTAAAAAAATTATCAATATCTTTCACATTTTTCCCCCAAATATTGCTGTTTTTGATAGCCTTCAGTCTCAAAGTGATAAATTTGCATGAAGACAGGTTTTTAAATACATGAACACCTCATTGCATGTACATAAATATCAGGATCATTGTTTCATGGGTCAGAGCTACCTCCTTTGCTGTCATGACAAGTTTTGGATTTAAGCAATATATTAATATCTTTATAGCTATAAAAAAGATCATATTGTTTTGTTTATAGGAAATTTTTAAATTGATATGAAGGCTTTAAATAAAATTAATACATGAACAAGTCATAAGAAAAAATGTCTGAAAAAGGATCAAGAGCGGCTACCCCAAAGGGGTCCACAAAAGGGTCCAACAAAAGTACGCCTAGAGGATCTAAAGCTGGAACGCCAAAAGGAACACCTAAAGGATCAAAGAGTAATACCCCCTTACCACCAGAGACCGCCAGTGTGGTTGCCGCTGTAAACGGTACAACAGAAGAAGATAATCAGTTGGCAGGAGGAACTTGTAAGTTTTACGTTATTTTTGTTGCTACCATGCCATTCTGGTCTTGGTTGGTAAAAAAAAACTTAGTTAGCTTTCAGGTAGTTAGTGAAAAATTGAAATGTTACTAAAATTAAAAATTTTGACCAATAGACATTGAGTATGAATTTAAATCATTTCTATTTTATCATGTTCCTTGTCAGCATTAATGTTGAATGGTAATTTGTTTTGAAAAATGGGGCATGATATACAAAATTATTACCATCCTTTTACAACTGCACAATGTTGAATGGTAATTTGTTTTGAAAAATGGGGCATAATATACAAAATTATTACCATACTTGTACAACTGCACAATGTTGAATGGTAATTTGTTTTGAAAAATGGGGCATAATATACAAAATTATTACCATCCTTGTACAACTGCACAATGTTGAATGGTAATTTGTTTTGAAAAATGGGGCATAATATACAAAATTATTATCATCCTTGTACAACTGCACTTAAAAAAAAACAGTGCAAGTTCAATTTTTAGTGCATTCCCATTAGTAGTAAATGCCTCATTGTTTTACTTATATACTTTTTAGCTAATGGTACATCACAGCCAGTGGAAGGTGATAATGCTGCAGCTGCCGCTAACGGCACTGGGGAAACAATGGAGGGGGAGGCAGAAGAAGAAACACCCCGGGATTCTGGAGAACCAAAACCAAGTGTTGTAAGTTAATATTACCTGTAATTGAATCAATTACTGATATCGTAAAAATATCTTTACAATTATTTTTATTCTTGTTTAAAACTTTGTAAAATCAGTGAAACTTGAAGTTAATAAAAAAGTAAATTATTGCAGATCTCTTTCCTATTATGAACACTTTTGTTCTTGTTTTCAAGGCTAGTATTTGTAAGGAGCAATATTTTGATAAAGAATACTTAATATAAATTTATGTCAAAAATTTCCAGAATAACAATTTTAGAAAGAAAATTTCCACTTATTCGATTTCATACCTAATGGAAATTATTTCTGCTAAAAAAAATATCAGTCGAGGTTTCATGTGGTATACTGGTGAGTTCCATTTAAATGTCAAAATGCCAAGAATATTTTTTATATTTTCATAAACATATAATCTAAATTTCAGTTATCACTGATAAAAGAAAGGTTAACAGTGCAGGATCTCAAAGAAGAGATGTGGAAAGAGGCTCATGAGGAATCCATACAAAGATTTATAGATGATCCAGGAACTAGATTATTAGTGGCTTATAATGACCAGTACAAGGGATTTATCGTAGAACATTCTATACCTAACTTCCATGTTGATCAGCTGACATATATGATCAAATCGGAGAGCGCCAAAGAAATTACATCAGATAACTTTTTGAAAATGGTCCAGTACGGAACAGTTAAAGGGATGCACATCGAGAGCTTACTGAGAATGATGATGGGAATATATGCACCAATTTTCTTTGAGAATACTTCATGGCCTGACAGTATCCTTTTATAAAATAATTTCAAATTTTTAATGAGTGAGGATTGCCATATATGGTAGTTATTAAATCTCTGATATGTAGCACCACCAGTAATGGATTTAATCCCCATGCCTTAGATGGTTTGAGAATCCAAGGGACTGCTTTCTTCTATAAATTGGAATGTAATAAAAATTCAAGAGAGTCATAGAGTTTTTGAATTTGTTGCTTATTTCTAAGCTGTGCACTAAAGCATATGTATGTTAAGAATTAATAGTTAAAACTTGACATCTTATAAAAGTTTTTTTGATTAAAATCTTGTCAATCAATCATCAAACAAGCTATGTAAGCCATTGTTTTATACAGGTTGTGTTAAAAGGGGTGTTTGGGATAGGGGTTATAAACTTTAAGAAGAAAAAAAATAGAAAATCTTAATTTGAAATTTAAAAAATTTCTGTGACAATGAGCAAAGTAGTAAGCAGATTTATTGAAGAGAGTGGAGTTACTGTAATTATATTTTATGTTATAAATGATTTGTTCCCATTTATATTGAGGACAGTTTTGGTATGGTGGAGGAAACCAGATTATCTCAAGAAAAAAAAAAAACCTTCAGCAAGTGATATACAACTGTCTCACACTTGGATCTGCCCAAGTGAAAAAAAGAACCAGATAGAAAGAAGAACAGTACTGTGATCCATAAGTTGGTACATTAGACCACTAAGCCATGAAGGCCTCGGAAATACAAATGATGTTTTACTTTATTATATAAGTGCTTGGACAGAGCATGTATCCCAAATAAGTTAATCTATTCAATTTTCCTTAATCCAAATCCAGGTATTAAGAATGATTTTTCAGCACAGCTTCATAAATTTTTGGCCAATTTGACAGATACCAGATGGAAGTTGGAAGGAAAGACTGTTTTATATATACCAAGTGAAGGATTTAAACTGGCATCGGAAGACGCAGCTAAAAATAAAGATCTGGTACAGAGATTGGAAAGTAAGGGTTAAATTTATGTGAATTTATATTTTGTTAAAAAAAAAGACTATATTATATTTGATTATAATCAGGTTTTATTGTATGTATTTCTGTAAAAGTTATAAATAACAATCTCTGTCATTATAATCAGGTTTTATTGTATGTATTTCTGTAAAAGTTATAAATAACAATCTCTGTCATTTTTGTCATTTTTGTCATTTTCCCTTTGGATCTCTCAAGTTAAACAACTTCAGTAGCCACATTTTCAAACATTGTAAGATTCTAGACCCTATTTTATTTTAATTTTTTTCTTCTTTTGGAGAGTAAAATGGGATTTACATACAAATTAAAATGTGTTAGATTGGTTTTACATAATACATGTAGAAAGTTATAGTTAGATCAATCATTATTTAACCCTGTGTTCTGTATGTGTGGGATTATTTTTTATTTTTCTGATTCTCTTAATCACATTTAAAATTAACTCTTGTGTTTCCCTATAGCTGCCATGATTCACTGGGCCAGACAGATAAAGGAAGTACTGAGTACCCAGGATGCATTTGAAATGGCTGAGAATTCTGGTCCACTTGATGAGATTGAGTTCTGGAAGAACAGATGTGCTGATTTAACAGGAATTAGTACTCAGTTAGACAAACCTGGAGTTAAAAAGATAACAGAAATCCTACAGATGGCTAAATCTTCCTATGTCGCTCCATTCTTAAAACTATCCAGTGAAATTAAGGTATACTCATATTCTACAGACTTACAAAAATGAGTTCTTATTGACTGTAACTTTTCAAATTTAATGGTCAAAAGAGTGGTTCATCCTTTCTGAGTATTTTTTAAAACTTATTTCAATGAGCCAGTAAGTGGGTAAAATTACAGGTTCAAGGTCAAATTAAGATTGTATTCAAACATAAACTGATTAATTGTACTAAGGCTGTCAACATTTTAATTTAAATTTTTTTAATGTTTTTTGTTTTGTTTAGTTTTTTTTTTTTTTTTTTCAAAAAAGAACTGATTCAGAATAGTTTTTTAAAAATTTACAATTGCCTTTAAATTTCTTACTTGTTTTAATTTGAGTTGGTGTGATTTCTTGTTTGTAATATTTCCTTTTTTATTTACTTAAACAGGAGGGTTCAAGGCAAGCTGAAAGCAACCTAAAATTTTTGATGGTATTAAAAGATCCCTGCTATGAGCTTTCAGAGGCCCATCCCAAAGATATCCCTGCCATGTTGCCGAAAATACTCAACACCATCAGAATGATCTGGGTCAATTCAGAGTTTTACAAAACCAGGGAGAGGCTGACGGGCATACTGAAAAAGGTATTCATTAAATAAAAAACATTTCTGCATTCAAAAAGTTGTTTGTGATAAAGGCATTTCTTTTTAAAACCAAAAACATTGGTTGTTTTTCTAAAGTGGAATAGACGTAGAGGTATGCAGTGTTTATAAGACAGTTCATTTCACATTGTTCCAACACTACGAACATGTTTGATTAATTAGTGAAGTAGACCAATGGTGTTTAAGCCCCCGTCCTGATTTTTTACTCGTATTGATGGCGGCAGTTCTTGGAGGGTGAAGAAGTCTGGAGAAAGCCATCAGCCATTGACAAGTGATATGAGACAGCCAGTCCTTTAGATTCAAGGACCACTATGGTTCTTACCTTGAGTACAGGAGAAAATACTTAGTTTTTATATTGTGATGTACTAGTTAATTTCACGCATGCAGATGATCACTTCACATGATGAAAACTGACTGCAGAGAAACTTTAAGAATAATCAGTACATTATACTTACTTAGTGTGTTTACTTGAATGTAGCATAAAAGTTTTACAATCTTCGACCAGTTAAAAGCTTATAATTAAAGTTAAATCTTACCAAAGTTAATTGACACAAGTGTGAAAATTCTATATGTAGACCATGCTTGCTGATAAAGAAGTTTGATTTGTCTTAAAACATTTTAACTTCAGCTTTTTTATAATGACGAGGTCAGTGAACCGTCCTTTTGTGACAACTCTTTCTATGACTTCAATTTTTCAGGTTACCAAACTAAACCTTTGTGACACACTTCTAATCAAATTTTTATCAAATATGCATCTCACTGAGCTATGTGTTTTTGACAATTCATTTGTTTTTAGACAGAATAGTAGACACACCAATTTTTTTCTATTTTTAGCTAAGTAACGAGATTATCAACCGTTGTTGTAAGGAGATCAACTTAGATAAGATTTTTGATGGGTACGTCCAGTCCGGCATGAAAACATTGAATGAATGCATTGAATGTTGTGAACAGTGGAAGAAAATTTACGATCAGGTATGAATAAAATTTCTGTCATCCATTGGGCAAAATGCCAACATTGTCCTATGATATTCAGAAATCATATATCTTTAACATTTTTAAATATCATTTTCTATAATGATTATTTCTTTTATTTTTTTTTTAATTAATTTATTATTTTTTGTTGGCCACTTACATTTCTGCCTTAAATATGTTACTTTGCTAGATTTGTTGTTCACTGTAGTTTAATATACTGTAAAAGTATTTATTTTGGCTGTGTATTAATATTGGTGCTTTTGGTGTTAAATTAATTTCTGCCAATATCAATACACTTCAACATTAATTTAATCTCACCTGTCTAAGGAGGAAACAATAATAGTGCCAAAATTAATACATGTTAATACACGATAAATGTTTGAGACCCTCTGGAGCTCCAAATATAATACACGCTAATATAAATACTTATACAGAATTCAATTCCAAACTGGCTAGTCTTACATCCATTTTGAACAGAAAGTGACTCTCACAGATTATTTATTACTTAAATAAAAATTTAATTAATTTTAAAATATTATCAATAATTTACTATAACTATCATTATTTTAATATTTTAATATAACTGACAATCTTTAACATCAAACAAACTTGTCTGGAGTATACTCATCTCATATTCTAACTCATCTTAAACTGTATATTTCAAGTCCAGAAAAACTAAACAACAATTTTAGTGAGACGTAAGTGACCGGACATATATGTTGTTGAACTCTCGTTTGATTTCAGACCTCAAAGTTACATCACAAGTTTTCATCAGTTGGTTGGGTTCTAGATAAAGGCAGTATATTTGCTCAGATTGATGCTTTTGTTCAGAGATGCAAGGATCTCATTGAGGTAAGATTGTGTATTTATATTTTTGTTTCACCTTAAAAGTCAGAGACAGAGCAGAGCGCACTCGTTTAACGTATCCATCCGCACAATAAACTTGTGCGATCAGCTAAGTCAGAAAACCACATATGTATGGTTTTGCTTATGTATTTATATTTTTGTTTGACCTTAAAAGGCTGAGACTGAGCAGTCATTAGATAAAAAATATTGTAAAGTTTTAAAAGAAAATATGGAAATTGGTCCAACTTGAAAATGAGTCAAGATCCTATATAATTGCAGTTTGTTGGAATTGCAGGAAATACAATTTGTTCATAAACTAAAAACAATTGACCATTAAATGCTGTCATTGTAAACTGACGTTGATGTGATTGCCAGAAAGACATACCATAAATTCATTAAGCTATTGTTGTCACATTTTTTTTACTGTTTTTATTATATGTATTTCTTGTAAAACAAAAATATGTTAAAACTTAGAGCAAAACTTGCAAATGATTATTTGTAATAAATAAAAATATACTTCCAATACAGACTCATGTTTTCTGTAGGTCACCTGAGAGAGAGAGAGAGAGAGAGAGAGAGTGTGTGTGTGTGTGTGTGTGTGTGTGTGTGTGTGTGTGTGTGTGTGTGTGTGTGTGTGTGTGTGTGTGTGAGAGAGTTTTAATTTAGGATTGGTGATATCCATCTCTCCTTTACATACGTGTAAATTGTTCTTTCCAAGCAAATCTTAAGTTCCTAAGATTGCTTCTATAATTAGAAGTTTTTTTATTTTGATTTAAGGTTTGTGAATCACAGATCCATTTTGCCAGAAGAGAGGATGGAAACAAAGCAGAAATGCCACATTTTGCTGGACAAAAAGGACCAGAAATTGCAAGAAGTTTGCAGGAAATTGAAACAACATTTGAGAAAAATCTTGGTCACCTTAGAGCTGTGAAGAAAACCATTCTTGATGTTAAAGCTACTTCATGGCACGATGACTATAACAGGTACTTGTTTGTCAGTTTCTGTGATAATAGATTTTCAGACCCAAGACAACTGGCTGCTTGTGTGTTTGGTCCCATTCAGTCTTGAGGGTTAATAGGGTTTTCCTTGCTGTGGAATTCTTGTGCCGTGTAATGTTTATCTGCCACAGTGCTTAGCACTCCTAGGGTGGCTATAAGTATGTGTAATTACAAAGCACTTGAACCAAACTCATATACACTGTAAACTTGTTTCATATTAAGATTAATCTTTGGGATTAATAAAAATTTGTCCCATTTAAAATAGCTAAAATCTGATATTCTGATGTTAGAAACAATCAATAAACATAGTATTAAGAGTTTTTGGGAACTTTTTTTTATTTTCTTTGATTTTTAGATTCCGTGCAGGTATTAAAGATCTAGAGGTTATGATGCAGAACACGATAACATCAGCATTTGAGACTGTGACAACAGTTGAAGGCGGAGTTGAATTACTTGATATATTTATGCACCTGTCATCAAGAGAGGTACCTTATTTATTTAATTATTAAGTTCTGATGATCACTTTTTAAGCCACATGAGCCACTCACATGTTTTTGTCACTTTAAAAAAAATCACTTACCTGACAATTGATGACCAAGATGTTAAGATGAAATTTACAAGTATCGTTCATTGAATCAAATAAATATTATTGAAATTTTGTATTTTTTAGCTGGAAAAGCAGTGCATGTATTTTATGAAATTTTTTTCAGGAGTTTCTGATACCTAGATGAAACTTGGATATGTAAATGTAATTATCTTCTACCCAGATTTCAAAATGACCCCCCCCCCCCCCCCCCCCCCAATTTGATGTCAAGGAAAAAAGTTACCATAGATACTTAAAAAAGATGTTAAATGGGATTTCTATTTATGCCAATTGTTATTATAACTAGAAATCACATGTACACACTGCTCACATGACGAGACTCAAAGACCTTGTTGTGGCAGTAAAAATAGCTAGCATGTAAAGATTTTGAAACTTTTTGTCATGACATTCTAATTTTTATGATACTGCTATCCATGAATTTTTATGTCAAAAAACATTTAATGTATAATGTGCAATAAACAGATATTCCGTCCATATTCTGCAAAATTTTGTTTCTTTCTTAAATCCTCAGAAAGTGGAATTTATAAAAATATGTATTTTTTTTGTATTATTTTAGGCCATTAAGAGACGTATTGACAAGAAGACTGTTGATGTATATAATATGTTTAACGAGGAGCTTAACTCGGTCAAGAAGGAACTAACACAGAAATCACAGCCATTATCACCACAACATCCTAAATATGCTGGACAAGGACTCTGGGCCAGAATGTTGAAGAAGAGAATAGAGAGAGGCATGATGGTCAGTATTCAGAGAATTTTTTTAAATAATTATTTTTTTCCTCAAAATACACAATAATAGATAGTACATTGTATTTTATATTTTGCTGGGATAAATGTTACATTTTGGGAATTAAATTTGATGCACCTCACTGCTTCAATAAAGACTCAATGAAAATCAGAAAACGTTGTTGTTCTAAAATTTTTTATGCAGAATTAATAAACTGCAATACAATTGTATATACATGTATTATTATAATTTGTTGTTGTTTTTATTTATTTATTTATTTATTTATTTATTTATTTATTTATTTATTTATTTATTTTGAAAGTTGTAAATGTTTGCATTTTTAGTCATGTGGTGTGTTGAGATTTGTTGTCTGTTAAGGATACTGTAATATGTAGTAAAAACTATTGTGATTTTTTTCATCCTGTTTGCTGTAACATTTGTAAATCTAGTTCAGATCTAGATTAAAATATATGAAGTGGAATTGAGTAAATTTGATTGGAGTTGAGTGTGAATTGGATTTGAGTTGGGTGGAGTTGATTAGAGTTTAGTGGAGTTGATTTGAGTTGAGTGTGGATTGGATTTGAGTTTAGTGGAGTTGATTTTAGTTGAATGGGGTTGTTTTTAGTTGGGTGGAGTTGATTTGAGTTGGGTGGAGTTGATTTGAGTTGGGTGGAGTTGGTTTTAGTTAGGTTGAGTTGATTTAAGTTAGGTGGAGTTGATTTGGGTGGAGTTGATTTGATTGGAGTTCATTGGAGTTGATTTGAGTTGAGTGGAGTTGATTTGAGTTGAGTGTCGAGTTGATTTCAGTTGAGTGTGGAGTTGATTTAAGTTTAGTGGAGTTGATTTAAGCAAGGTGGAGTTGATTTGAGTTGGGTGGAGTTGATTTGAGTTTAGTGGAGTTGATTTGAGTTGGGTGGAGTTGATTTATTTGGGTTGAGTTTATTTGATTTGGGTGGAGTTGATTTGAGTTGGGTGGAGTTGATTTGATTTGGGTTGGGTTTATTTGATTTGGGTGGAGTTGATTTTAGTTGGGTGGAGTTGATTTAATTGGGTGGATTGGGTAGGATTATAGTTTGGTTGATTGGATTGTTGTTTTACACCCCAGTCAAAGTTCTTTAACTTATTTATATCAAGGCAGTCAGTTCAGATATTGTGGAGAAACCTTGAGTACTTAAAGAAAACAACTGACTTTCTGTGAGCAAATTGACAACTTTTTGTACTATTAATCTGCCCTGATTCAAACTTAGTCATAGAAAGGTATGGAAAGCATCTGTCTTAGAACACTTGGCCACTGAGGCACGCTCCCAAAGTAAGTGGTGTGAATTTTAATTTAAATCTTCACAAAGGTAGTAGAATTTTATTGTGTCAAATGTTTTTTCCATGAACAAAAATTCACATATGAAAAAATTATGACTTTCATTATATTTTTATTTGTTTTATTTTATCACCACAGATATTAGACAGAGCTCATTTCTTGCCACACATCGGGTCTGGAGAGGAAGTACGTACCCAGTATCAAGGTCTCTGTCTAGCCCTGGATGAGTATATACGTAAAACATTCCACGAGTGGACTCAGACTGTTGATAAGGTAAATTTTAACAATTATTTAGTCATAAATCAATATATCAAAGAATATGATTGACACATTAATTTTTTCTTACCTAAATGAAATAGGCTAAACTATTTTGAAAAATGGATGAAAAGGTGACAAGATGTTGATTTTTTTCTCTCTTTTTTAAAACATTATATTTTGTTAATTAACATGTTTATTTATATCCATAAACATACATAATATATTTGTGAACTTACTACTACCAAACAACCTTATTATTAAAATTTATCACTATTATAGAAACTGTTCCACATTGATTATTTTTTAAATTTTATATAGTCAGTCATTAAAAAATATTTTTAATCAATTTGAAATCAATTTTCTTTTACTTTTATATATACAAACACTATTATTTTACTTATTTTTTTCTTGCCTGAAAAGTGTCATTTTTGGCAGTGGCCACATCTAGATGGTGTAGAATTTTTGTTCAGAGTTCATCTTTAAACATGCTTTCTTTTAAAGCTTAAATACAGCAAAACCGTTTTTCGTTTACACTGCTTGTTCAGTCAAAGTTGAGCATAAAGAAAAGAAGTGAAGTAAAGAAATGGTGTTATTTTATGCCTCCATCAAGACTGTTTCACTTGTATTGAGAGGGTCAGTTCCAAAATGTTGAAGGAATTCAAATTACCTGGGAAAGACAAGCAAGTGAACTGAACAACTTCCTCACACTAGGATCTGCCTAAATGGTACTGTATACGTAGAAATATTCACTGGTATAAACTTCCGCGGTTTTGGTATGGACAGCATTTTCGCTGGTATAAATGTTTGTGGTCACTCGGTGCTTTAACACTAGTATCTGATGAGGATATAAAATTTCTCGGTGGATTTATTTCCGTGGTTGATAAGCAACCGCGAAAATAGCGAACATTAATACACAACGAATATTTCTACGTATACAGTATTCGGATGTAGAAGGTGAGAGGCACTGTGTTCTGTAAGTGCATGCTTTAGAACACCCTGTCACTAAGTTCCCAAACATCAGAAAGAATAATTCTAGAAACATAAAAAGAAACAGATTTTGTGACATCAAACTACTGTAGCTATAAGTTATTTGATAAAATTGCTTTTCAGGCAAGATTTATTTTCTGTTGTAAATTTCTTTTTCTTTTTTTTTCAATTTTGATTTTTTTATTTATTTTTGTTGTATCATCAATTGCCATAGTTTTTTGTATATCATAAAAATTATATAGCTATGAATATACTGAAACTGCTTTTGGTTAACCAGATATATATTTTTTATTTTTTATATTTAATTTTTTTAATTCACTAAAATTTAATCTGCATATGCTGGTTTATGGTTTTTAACAATTTTTTGTTTACTTTTTTTAACTTACAATGTATACAAGATGGGATTTTATATGCAATTTTTCATTAAAACTTTTCATGTTAATACTAAATTTAATTCATACAAATAAACTCATAACTATTTGTCACTAAAAACTATAATTATTATTTTTGCCATATAAATGTATTTTGCATGTTTTTTTTATTTATTTTGTTACAATTTATATATTATCTGCATGTCACATTTGACACAGTTAAAAGTAAGTTTTAATTAATTCACACGGTGTATTTGCACGGTTTACAACAAACGAACTCTGAGTAGCGACTCCATTCATTTAGACCCAGCTGCAAGGCTATTTTTTTAATCATCTCAAAATGATAAAATATATAAACATATAAAGATATACTATTTTTTTTCCGTATGAATTTTCATCATAATGATTTGTCTTTGTAACTTGTCCATTTTCTCAATGAACAGTTTTTGATGCAAATAAAAATTTATGGTATAACAGAAATTTGTCAGAATCTGGTAAATGGATATTTATATATATATATATATATATATATATATATATATATATATATATATATATATATATATATATATATATATATATACAGTATATATATATACATTGTATAAATGTTTTTAATGAATTGATGAATGGTAGTACCCATTTCAGAGTTTGTTAACAAAAGTCACCAATCACATTTAAGTATATCATAATTAACATTTAATTGCTTAATATTTTTATTTAGAACAAAGTTTTTATTTTGATTGATATGATTGTGTTATGTTAAATAGATTTTTTGATAGATGTAGCTTTGTGACACGCTTTGTAAGCTATGCATTTAGCTGGTTTCATTTTCGATCATCTTGTTAACTTTTTAGTGGCCGAGTGTGGTACCAAGCACTAGCTTACTCATCAAAATTCCTCGTATCGTCAAGGTTCAAATCCAACTCCAAGCAGTTCCTAGTGTGAGGAAATGTGTCAGTTTACTTTTCAAAGGTGTAATTGTTCTCTCTGTTCTTTGGATTTCTCCACCATTATAGAACTGACTGCCTTGATTTAAGTGATATAATCTTGATAAGGGTGTAAAATACCATTCCATCTGCCCAATCATGCAGACATTTTTTTTTTCTGGCACCTGCTATCAAATTTGGTAGTGTTTTGTGTATTTTTTCACAGTAATAAATGATGAAGGATGGGTTTTAGAAATTTTGACTTTGGTATTAAGGTTATTTGAAGTTGATGATGAAAACTGACTCTATGACTACAAATTTTATTTCCTTTTGGAAAAAAGTCTTTATAGATTTTTTTAAAATAAAAATTAAACTGGTAGGGACTTTCAATTTTTTTTTTTTTTTTTTTCCCTATTGTTATATACACATTTGAGATGGATGAATTTGTTGTTGAGGATTTATTTGTGAATTAGGTTGAATAAGGAAAAATTAAGTTTTTACGATTTTTGAACATGACAGCCATTTTAAGCTTGACTATACTATACCTATGGTATAGACATCTGTATCAGTTGTCAACATTTTTGGACTATAAATCATTTGTTAGACAAGTTTGCCTCTAAGAATCCTTTTGTTAAATTACTTTTTGTTTAAATTAAACAAGTTTGGTAGTAAAAAAAAAACAAGGTATTCATAATTTGATGGGCTTCATCAATGCAGTATTTCAAGATAGCCCTTTATGTTTTCTTCATTATTATTATTTCAGTTGGACATCAAATCATAATTTGGCATTATTATAACCAGTAGAATCATAAGTTTAACACACATGTGTAACTTGGTTAATATTATGTGGTACTGTGGTGAAGCCCATTATAAAGCACATTTTATTGATTTTTTTATTTGTGTAGTGGCAGTTATGTTTATATGCTTCGATGTGTGGATATATGTAGATGGAAAATTTTGTCTTTTTAAATTTTTTTATTTATTAGATTTAATGTCTTGCAAGAAAGGGTGGGGGTACCATAAAATGTTGATAGCACAAACATTACTGTCATATTGTAAGAGGGTACTTGTTTGGGTAGTGATGGAGAAGAGGGGGGGTTGAAGTCATTTATTATTTTATGATGAAAATAAGTTATTATAAAAAGTTGCTTATGTAGATCAAGATAAACATTGCAAAAATTACCAAATTTATTAAATATCATCATGTTTTACATCTGGACGATTGATTAAAAAGATTTCATTGGTCAGCTTAACAAGGTGGCTTCTAAATATTTAACAGTGGCACAGTCTAATATGTTGTATACAGTTATATTGGCCTACAAGTTAACAAGAATAAACAATTATTAATAATGATTATTAACATTCAGCTTCAAAAATAAACATTATACAATATAATATTGATTAACATTCAGCTTCAAAAATAAACATTATACAATATAATATTGATTAACATTCAGCTTTTTTAACTGTAACTTAATATTAACTAATTAATTATTATGCAGTCTGTCATTATTATGCAGTCTGTCATTTTTCATTTTTTAGCCCATCTGCTCAAAGTCACAGGAGCTATTTTTATGTTCCCTTGCATATATGTCAACCTTAATTGTTATGTTCATGTGGCAACCTCTGTAAAATGATACAATCATAAGCACAAGCTACCTAGTGACATTCTCTGGTTCAAATCAGCAGAAGAGACTTTATATCATTTGTTCCATTTGTGTATTTGTGTCAGTCAAAATGGATGTCCAAATGTTTAAAATTTTAGCACAAGTTTCGATTAGCCTACATTGTGCAGGCATAATTTGCTGTTCTTGTTTACCAAAGAGTTACACAGGTCATTGAAGCAGTTTTCCTGTCAGCTGATGTTTGATTGACTAGATTTGATAGCAAGCTATGCTGTTTTTCTAACAGCCCCTCTTGCCTTTATTAACACAGACATTCTCTCAATCTTCAATTTTTTCTCTATATAATCTATATAACAACCTTAAAAACAATAAAATCTGTAAAAAAAAAAAAAATTGCACATTTTTATAACTTGGCTGTGGGGTGTTTTAGAATTCAAGAAAAAATCTTGGTCTTAGTTATGACTGGGGTTCGCCAGAGTACAAACTGACATGTATCCTGTAATGTTTATACAGAGCAATATGAAATCACATATTCAACATAAATCATTAAAAAAATGATGCTTTTTTTTTCTTTTCTTTTATTGGAATATACAATGTAGATAAAATATTCCATATCCATTGGAATTGGTTGTATCACATGATCATTATGATGTATCACATGATAATCACATGATACAATGGTGAACCCCATTTTTCTGTTTCCTATCAATTTATTTATTTCTATAACATTTATACCATAGATGTTGGTAATAGGATGGAACATGTACATAGATATTTTATTTTTTTCTTTGGATCAGTGTATATATATGCTTAGTTATTGGGTTTGAATAATAGCTTAATCTTGTTATTTATGAAAATATTTAAAAAAAACTGGTACTCCAAATAACATGCCAGGGTTAATAATAAAAGCTTAATTTTGGTGTTTTTTTTTTTTTTTTTTTGGAATAATTCAATGACTGATACTTAAAATAATAATCCAGGGTTAAAATAATAGCTTATAAAATGATAAATAACTAAAACTAAAAAATAATCATCTTTAATAATAACATTTGTTCCTGCGAGTCAAACTATTCCAGCGATTACTAATTCTTTCACACATGATACACTGTAACATGTAATTAGTTGATTTTTATTTTTATGATTTGCTTTGAAATAATTTTTCCCAAATTCCAGTCACTGGATATTCAGCAGAATTTTGACATCAGCCATTGTTTGTAAAAAATATCATTTTGCATCTTTTTTTGTTGTCATAGTAACTGTTTACTTTTTTATTTCGTATAATTTAGGAACCTATGAAATTACTAGATGTTCCACTCATGTGTAGAAGTGCAGAACGACCTCCCATGTTAGACATCAACTTTAACAGGTAAACTATTATTCATCCATATATTTCCTGAATTTCCCAATTACTTCCCTTTCCTTTTCACCTTTACTTTTGGATTTCCCCGATTACTTCCCTTTCCTTTTCACCTTTACTTTTGGATTTCCCCATTACTTCCCTTTCTTTTTCACCTTTACTTTTGGAATTCCTGATTACTTCCCTTTCTTTTTCAATTTTACTTTTAGATTTCATGATTACTTCCCTTTTTTCACCTTTACTTTTAGATTTCATGATAACTTCCCTTTCTTTTTCACCTTTACTTTTAGATTTCATGATTACTTCCCCTTCTTTTTCATCTTTACTTTTAGATTTCCTAATACTTCCCTTTCATTTTTTACCTTTGAATTAAGGTACTTCATTTTTATGTCAGTCTCTGAGAATACTGTCTGTGTTGTGAATACAACAATGTTATTTAACAAGCTGTGGAGGGCCTGTTCTTGGCTTAAGGTATAATCCTTGCCTCTTTTCCTTTTTTTTCCATGTTGTCTAAATACATGTATTGCAAGTATCCTGCAATGTCATTTGGAGTCAAGACATTAAAAACACAAATGCTATTTTGAATTTTACAGAGGACTACTGAAGATGTTTCAGGAGATACATTACTGGGAGAGGTTGATGTTTGAGATCCCGCACTACGCCACAGATGTGTATAACAAACGTGAAGATCTGAGAGGATTACGAGAACATGTGTTACTAGTAGTCAGAGATTACAACAGGTAAATCAGTATTGAAAAATTTTTATGTTGCTTTAAACACATAAATTGTAAACACTTGTTGTCGAGCCTGGCATTGCCATAAGGCGAGGCTTAGGTGTTACTTTTCTGGTGTCGTCAACGGCGGCGGCATTTCAAAATGTGAAAGTTTATGTTAAAGTAATGTATTTTCTACTCCATCAAAAAACTAATAAGCAAGGCATTTAAATCTGTGGAATTCTTCTTGTTTTAACATACCATATGTTTTCCTAATCTCATATTATATTGATGGTGCAGCATCTTTTGGTTGCCATGGTTACCACTTTTCTTATGCTTTGTATCTGTGCACTTTAATTTTATATTTATAATTAAATGAGTCATTGGTTACCTATTTGTCAGCCACAAGCTAACTGTGATAAAGTTATGGTAATTGTATTTTCAGTATGGAAATATGACTGTATCCTTGGCATGCAGCATATCAGAATTGTATTATTGTATTATTTTTTAAAATTTTTTATACTGTTTTAACATCAAAAGTATAAAATTCTTTTTATAACATGAATTGTTTAATGATCAGAAAGCAATACATGCATTTCTTAAGGACACTTGGTACATTTGAACTTTTTTAAACTTATATTACAAAAGAGTTCCACAGTCAACAACCAATTAAAAGCTTGTTGGTGTATAGCATTATCGGTAGTTAAAATTTACCAAAATAAATGATTACCAGAGACAAAAAATCTGTATTTAGGAAAAGTCTTAAGTCTTGTTGGTGAAAAATCGTAAACTGTAGCAAGTGACCTTAAAGCTAATGATTCAGATATTGTTTTTATTCTAACCATAAACATTGATCCATTTAACAGAATTATAGCAGCATTATCTCTAGAAGAACGAGGATTATTTAGAGAAAGGATTCGATTCCTGGATAAAAAGATTCACCCAGGTTTGACCAAACTAACCTGGGCTTCCAAAGGAATATCGGACTATTTTGTAAACGATTGCCGATTACACGCTTCTAAAGTACAGGCAATAGTTGACGATTATAAGGGTGCAAATATGGAGATATCTACACACTGTGTTAAAATTAGTGAAATGTTACTCATCAAAATTGATTCCAGAAAAACATATGAAAATATGGAGTTTGATGAAGAACAGGTATATAACTATATACAAACACCTTCATGATTATGTATAGGGGTTGAGCAACGGTATTTTACACCCCAGTCAAGATTCTTTCACTTATTTCGAGGCAGTCAGTTCTGGGATGGTGGAGGAAACTGGAGTGCCTGGAGAAAACCACCGACCTTCGGCAAGCAAACTGACAACCTTCTCACACTAGGATCTGTCCCAAGTGGGATTTGAACCCAGGCAGTAAGAGACGCTGTGATCCATAAGTGTGCGCTTTAGACCACTTGGCCACAGAGGTCCCGATTATATATATAAGGAGGAGTGGAGTGGAGTATGGTGTGTTTCATGCCCCAGTCAATAATCTTTCACTTATTTTTAGGCAGTCAATTCTGGGAGTGTCTTTATATTGAAATAATGTTGAATGTTCAGTTGATATTATTTCCCTTTTATTAAGGGGTTCTAGAATGATAGATCCAACTTTCCAAAGAAAACACACCAACCTTAGACAAGTGAACTGCCAAGCCTTTTTTTTAAAATATCAGATCGTGGGACTTGATTTTAAAGAGGCGGTGTAATCTCTAAGTCAAGGCAGGCTTTAAGCCACCATCATGTTTATTATTGTTTAACATGTTTATAACAATAATTGACAATTAATACTTTACCCTGAGTAAGGTAAAATAGACATTTTTGATTTACCACATACATTGTCCAGCAAACTTTGATGTAAACAACAAAAAGCTTGTTCCCATTTGCAGACTTTGATGTAAAAAACAAAAAGCTCGTTCCCATTTGCAAACTTTGATGTAAAAAACAAAAAGCTTGTTCCATTTGCAAACTTTGATGTCAAAAAACAAAAAGCTTGTTCCCATTTGCAAACTTTGATGTAAAAAACAAAAAGCTTGTTCCCATTTGCAAACTTTGATGTAAAAAACAAAAAGCTTGTTCCATTTGCAAACTTTTATGTCAAAAAACAAAAAGCTTGTTCCCATTTGCAAACTTTGATGTAAAAAACATAAATCTTGTTCCCATTTGCAAACTTTGATGTAAAAAACAAAAGGCTTGTTCCCATTTGCAAACTTTGATGTAAACAACAAAAGCTTGTTCCCATTTGCAGACTTTGATGTAAAAAAACATAAAGCTTGTTCCCATTTGCAAACTTTGATGTAAAAAACATAAATCTTGTTCCCATTTGCAAACTTTGATGAAAAAAACAAAAAGCTTGTTCCCATTTGCAAACTTTGATGTAAAAAACATAAATCTTGTTCCCATTTGCAAACTTTGATGAAAAAAAACAAAAAGCTTGTTCCCATTTGCAAACTTTGATGTAAAAAACAAAAAGCTTGTTCCATTTGCAAACTTTGATGTAAAAAACAAAAGGCTTGTTCCCATTTGCAAACTTTGATGTGAAAAACAAAAAGCTTGTTCCCATTTGCAAACTTTGATGTAAAAAACATAAAGCTTGTTCCCATTTGCAAACTTTGATGTAAAAAAACATAAAGCTTGTTCCCATTTGCAAACTTTGATGTAAAAAACATAAATCTTGTTCCCATTTGCAAACTTTGATGAAAAAAACAAAAAGCTTGTTCCCATTTGCAAACTTTGATGTAAAAAACATAAATCTTGTTCCCCTTTGCAAACTTTGATGTAAAAAACAAAAAGCTTGTTCCCATTTGCAAACTTTGATGTAAAAAACATAAAGCTTGTTCCCATTTGCAAACTTTGATGTAAAAAACAAAAAGCTTGTTCCCATTTGTAAGATTTTCCCAGGGATAGTTTTATTAGCTCTTTAAACAAAGTTTTACATGGAAAAACTACCCAGCCTTACATAGTAGTTTTAGACAATGTAGTAAGTAGTTACTGTGAAAACATATTCAATAAATAAGCCATAACATTATTGAGTATATGATATTGAAGTATCTGACAGCTTTTTTTTCTTTCCTTTAGGCCAGACACAGAGAGAGTGTATCAAAGAGGTTAAAACAATTCCATGAAGATATTATACGTACAATGAGAAGGACGTACACCGTGTTCTCCGGAGATGGACAAGAGGTATGTTTTTATTTGGTATCACTAGACAAGTTAAGCAACAGCAGTTGTTAGATCAAAATATCTGTCTATCTATCCATCCATCCAACCATCCATCCATCCATCCATCCATTTGTTCATTTTTGATCAACAGTTCTAACTTGCAATTTTTGTTCAGTGAAACCTTTCCATGTGTTTTCCTTCTATATCAATTGTAAATGGATTTACATATACATGTAATTGTTAATTACCTTATTGAGGAATAGATGTCGGTTATCTCCCTTGTTCAGTTAAAGATTGGCGTTTACCCTATCTTACTCTGTTTAAGACTATTTGATTGGTTTGAATGGTATTTTACAAACCAGTCAAGATTATTTTGCTTACAACAAGATTGACAGATCAGAATTAATGGATAAAACCAATTTTCTGCAGGCGATTTGACAAAAAAAAAAAAAAGAGTTAAGTCATAAAATACTTATTATTAATTGTTTATTGATTTCTGTTAATTTTGTGTTCCTAGGTGCAACAGCACTGGCATCGTTACACGGAGAAGATGGATAAAATGGTTGAGGAAGCGTTTAGATTAAACGTCAAGTGGTCATTACAGGAATTATCTAAAGCCATCAACGGTGATGGTAAATCAGCTCCTAATCCATTATTTAGGGTCAAAGTTTGTCTCCAAGGTGACAAGGTAAGATATTGTTATACAACATTAAAGTAAATTTAACTAAGTTCCGAACCTACTTTCATGCTTCATTTCAAATTACCAAAATTTATTTCTTCTGTTTCAGGTTTCTTAATAAATTTCAGTTGATTTATGCGTATTTATAAATTTTTTATGCAAAATTCTTAGAAAGAAAGATAATACCTGTAATTAATTTTTTGTAAAAACAATTATTGAATTTATTTCAGTAGCATGGTATAAGTTAATTGATATAAGAGGTATTAACACCAAGAAAAGAAACCGAGATAAAAATAGAAACGAAATCAAAAACACATTCAGCATGTATCACTTTATGAAGAAACTGAGTTTTCTCTTTATTTTGAAAATGTTTTTCTTTTATTTTTGTCTTACAGGTAGAGTTTCAGCCTACACTAAAACAATTAGCTACCATTATTGGTAGCATCGGATCACATCTCACCAAATCTACATCAGAGATACAAAGATTACCAACGTTACTGACCAAACGAAAATCTACAAAGGAGGTCAGTTGAATTTTAATTGTTTGTTTTGTGGTTTCATTGGGAGAAATAAGGATATTTTTATTTATTTTATGTTATTATAATTATTATTATTTTTTTTTTTTTTTTATTTATTCATTAATTTTTTTTTTTTTTTTTTTTGACATTTTAACACAATTATTATTTAGACTTTTTTGGCATTACTACCTCCAACTCAAAAATATTGTGATCTCAGTAATCTTGCATTGGGAGCGCATGGTACATGTGATTTTGTATGTTTATTTTTATTTTTATTTATTTTGACTGATGAAGCTACAGTATAAATCATAAAAGCTTTATTAAATATTTTAGCCAATCTGTGATGTGATAGCTAAAGACGAGGAGATTAAGAAGATACAGACTGTGGTTAATCAGGGTATGCAGACCAACGCCCAGAACTTACAAAATTATCTGAGTACGTGGGACAACTACAGAGAAATCTGGGAGATCAACAAAGACATGTTCATAAAACGTTACCAGAAACTTAACCCCCAGGTGTCTTCGTTCGACGCTGATATAGCCAGGTATGATAATAAAGTCAAGTCAGATTATCCAGCGTTTTTCACTCCCGTGATACTGTAACTTCAAAATTCACAGTGAAATTCAATATTTCTAGTTTTTATTGTACATTTCAATCACAGTCTGGTCATGATGTTCATAGATTTCTGAGATTAATCGTTAATAAGAATTCTATAAGATTATCAAAATTCTATGGGTACATACATGTATTATAGACATACAATTATATGGGTACATACATGTATTATAGACATACAATTATATGGGTACATACATGTATTATAGACATACAATTATATGGGTACATACATGTATTATAGACATACAATTATATGGGTACATACATGTATATAGACATACAATTATATGGGTACATACATGTATTATAGACATAGAATTATATAGGTACATACATGTATTATAGACATACAATTATATAGGTACATACGTGTATTATAGACATACAATTATATGGGTACATACATGTATTATAGACATACAATTATATGGGTACATACATGTATTATAGACATACAATTATATGGGTACATACATGTATTATAGACATACAATTATATGGGTACATACATGTATTATAGACAGAATTATATAGGTACATACATGTATTATAGACATACAATTATATAGGTACATACGTGTATTATAGACATACAATTATATAGGTACATACATGTATTATAGACATACAATTATATAGGTACATATTGTATTATAGACATACAATTATATGGGTACATACATGTATTATAGACATACAATTATATGGGTACATACATGTATTATAGACATAGAATTATATAGGTACATACATGTATTATAGACATATAATTATATAGGTACATACATGTATTATAGACATACAATTATACAGGTACATACATGTATTATAGACATACAATTATATAGGTACATACATGTATTATAGACATACAATTATATAGGTACATATTGTATTATAGACATACAATTATATGGGTACATACATGTATTATAGACATAGAATTATATAGGTACATACATGTATTATAGACATATAATTATATAGGTACATACATGTATTATAGACATACAATTATACAGGTACATACATGTATTATAGACATACAATTATATAGGTACATACGTGTATTATAGACATACAATTATATGGGTACATACATGTATTATAGACATACAATTATATAGGTACATACATGTATTATAGACAGACAATTATATGGGTACATACATGTATTATAGACATACAATTATATAGGTACATACATGTATTATAGACATACAATTATATAGGTACATTCATGTATTATAGACATACAATTATATGGGTACATACATGTATTATAGACATACAATTATATGGGTACATACATGTATTATAGACATACAATTATATGGGTACATACATGTATTATAGACATACAATTATATGGGTACATACATGTATTATAGACATACAATTATATAGGTACATACATGTATTATAGACATAGAATTATATGGGTACATACATGTATTATAGACATACAATTATATGGGTACATACATGTATTATAGACATAGAATTATATGGGTACATACATGTATTATAGACATACAATTATATAGGTACATACATGTATTATAGACATACAATTATATAGGTACATACATGTATTATAGACATAGAATTATATAGGTACATACATGTATTATAGACATACAATTATATAGGTACATACATGTATTATAGACATAGAATTATATAGGTAAATACAGGTATTATCAGACATACAATTATATGGGTACATACATGTATTATAGACATACAATTATATTGGGTACATACATGTATTATAGCCATACAATTATATAGGTACATACATGTATTATAGACATACAATTATATAGGTACATACATGTATTATAGACATCAATTATATAGGTACATACATGTATTATAGACATACAATTATATAGGTACATACATGTATATTAGACATACAATTATATAGGTACATAATGTATTATAGACATACAATTATATGGGTACATACATGTATTATAGACATACAATATATGGGTACATAACATGTTATTATAGACATACAATTATATGGGTACATACCTGTATTATAGACATAAATTATATAGGTACATACATGTATTATAGACATACCATTATATAGGTACATACGTGTACTTATAGACATACAATTATATGGGTACATACAATGTATTATTCAGACTACAATTATATGGTACATACATGTATTATAGACACTACAATTATATGGGTACATACATGTATTATAGACATACAATTATATGGGTACATACATGTATTATAGACATATAATTATATAGGTACATACATGTATTATAGACATACAATTATATAGGTACATACATGTATTATAGACATACAATTATATAGGTACATACATGTATTATAGACATAGAATTATATAGGTACATACATGTATTATAGACATACAATTATATAGGTACATACATGTATTATAGACATACAATTATATAGGTACATACATGTATTATAGACATACAATTATATAGGTACATATTGTATTATAGACATACAATTATATGGGTACATACATGTATTATAGACATACAATTATATGGTACATACATGTATTATAGACATAGAATTATATAGGTACATACATGTATTATAGACATATAATTATATAGGTACATACATGTATTATAGACATACAATTATACAGGTACATACATGTATTATAGACATACAATTATATAGGTACATACATGTATTATAGACATACAATTATATAGGTACATATTGTATTATAGACATACAATTATATGGGTACATACATGTATTATAGACATAGAATTATATAGGTACATACATGTATTATAGACATATAATTATATAGGTACATACATGTATTATAGACATACAATTATACAGGTACATACATGTATTATAGACATACAATTATATAGGTACATACATGTATTATAGACATAGAATTATATGGGTACATACATGTATTATAGACATACAATTATATAGGTACATATGTGTATTATAGACATACAATTATATGGGTACATACATGTATTATAGACATACAATTATATAGGTACATACATGTATTATAGACATACAATTATATGGGTACATACATGTATTATAGACATACAATTATATAGGTACATACATGTATTATAGACATACAATTATATAGGTACATTCATGTATTATAGACATACAATTATATGGGTACATACATGTATTATAGACATACAATTATATGGGTACATACATGTATTATAGACATACAATTATATAGGTACATACATGTATTATAGACATACAATTATATAGGTACATACATGTATTATAGACATACAATTATAAAGGTACATACATGTATTATAGACATACAATTATATGGGTACATACATGTATTATCGACATACAATTATATGGGTACATACATGTATTATAGACATACAATTATATAGGTACATACATGTATTATAGACATAGAATTATATGGGTACATACATGTATTATAGACATAGAATTATATGGGTACATACATGTATTATAGACATAGAATTATATGGGTACATACATGTATTATAGACATACAATTATATAGGTACATACATGTATTATAGACATACAATTATATAGGTACATACATGTATTATAGACATAGAATTATATGGGTACATACATGTATTATCGACATACAATTATATGGGTACATACATGTATTATAGACATACAATTATATGGGTACATACATGTATTATAGACATACAATTATATAGGTACATACATGTATTATAGACATAGAATTATATGGGTACATACATGTATTATAGACATACAATTATATGGGTACATACATGTATTATAGACATAGAATTATAGGGTACATACATGTATTATAGACATACAATTATATAGGTACATACATGTATTATAGACATAGAATTATATAGGTACATACATGTATTATAGACATACAATTATATAGGTACATACATGTATTATAGACATAGAATTATATAGGTACATACATGTATTATAGACATACAATTATATGGGTACATACATGTATTATAGACATACAATTATATAGGTACATACATGTATTATAGACATACAATTATATAGGTACATACATGTATTATAGACATACAATTATATAGGTACATACATGTATTATAGACATACAATTATATAGGTACATACATGTATTATAGACATACAATTATATAGGTACATTACATTTATTATAGACATACAATTATATAGGTACACACATGGATTATAGACATAGAATTATATAGGTACATACATGTATTATGGACATTGAATTATATAGGTACATACATGTATTATAGACATACAATTATATGGGTACATACATGTATTATAGACATACAATTATATAGGTACATACGTGTATTATAGACATACAATAAAATGGGAAGATACATGTATTATAGACATAGAATTATATAGGTACATACATGTATTATAGACATACAATTATATGGGTACATACATGTATTATAGACATACAATTATATAGGTACATTCATGTATTATAGACATACAATTATATAGGTACATACATGTATTATAGACATAGAATTATATGGGTACATACATGTATTATAGACATACAATTATATGGGTACATACATGTATTATAGACATAGAATTATTTAGGTACATACATGTATTATAGACATACAATTATATAGGTACATACATGTATTATAGACATACAATTATATAGGTACATACATGTATTATAGACATACAATTATATAGGTACATACATGTATTATAGACATACAATTATAATTATATAGGTACATACATTTATTATAGACATATAATTATATGGGTACATACATGTATTATAGACATACAATTATATAGGTACATACATGTATTATAGACATACAATTATATAGGTACATACATGTATTATAGACATACAATTATATAGGTACATACATGTATTATAGACATACAATTATATAGGTACATACATGTATTATAGACATACAATTATATAGGTACATACATGTATTATAGACATACAATTATATAGGTACATACATGTATTATAGACATACAATTATTTAGGTACATACATGTATTATAGACATATAATTATATGGGTACATACATGTATTATAGAGATACAATTATATGGGTACATACATGTATTATAGACATATAATTATATGGGTAAATACATGTATTATAGACATACAATTCTATGGGTACATACATGTATTATAGACATATAATTATATGGGTACATACATGTATTATAGACATACAATTCTATGGGTACATACATGTATTATAGACATATAATTATATGGGTACATACATGTATTATAGACATACAATTCTATGGGTACATACATGTATTATAGACATATAATTATATGGGTACATACATGTATTATAGACATACAATTATATAGGTACATACATGTATTATAGACATATAATTATATGGGTACATACATGTATTATAGACATACAATTATATGGGTACATACATGTATTATAGACATATAATTATATGGGTACATACATGTATTATAGACATACAATTCTATGGGTACATACATGTATTATAGACATATAATTATATGGGTACATACATGTATTATAGACATACAATTATATAGGTACATACATGTATTATAGACATACAATTATATAGGTACATACATGTATTATAGACATACAATTCTATGGGTACATACATGTATTATAGACATACAATTATATGGGTACATACATGTATTATAGACATAGAATTATATAGGTACATACATGTATTATAGACATACAATTATATGGGTACATACATGTATTATAGACATACATTATATAGGTACATACATGTATTATAGACATACAATTATACAGGTACATACATGTATTATAGACATACAATTATATAGGTACATACATGTATTATAGACATACAATTATACAGGTACATACATGTATTATAGACATACAATTATATAGGTACATACATGTATTATAGACATATAATTATATGGGTACATACATGTATTATAGACATACAATTATATGGGTACATACATGTATTATAGACATACAATTATATGGGTACATACATGTATTATAGACATACAATTATATGGGTACATACATGTATTATAGACATACAATTATATAGGTACATACATGTATTATAGACATACAATTATATGGGTACATACATGTATTATAGACATACAATTTTATGGGTACATACATGTATTATAGACATACAATTATATGGGTACATACATGTATTATAGACATACAATTATATAGGTACATACATGTATTATAGACATACAATTATATGGGTACATACATGTATTATAGACATACAATTATATAGGTACATACATGTATTATAGACATACAATTATATAGGTACATACATGTATTATAGACATACAATTATATAGGTACATACATGTATTATAGACATAGAATTATATAGGTACATACATGTATTATAGACATACAATTATATGGGTACATACATGTATTATAGACATACAATTATATGGGTACATACATGTATTATAGACATACAGTTATATGGGTACATACATGTATTATAGACATACAATTATATAGGTACATACATGTATTATAGACATACAATTATATGGGTACATACATGTATTATAGACATACAATTATATAGGTACATACATGTATTATAGACATACAATTATATAGGTACATACATGTATTATAGACATACAATTATATAGGTACATACATTTATTATAGACATACAATTATATAGGTACATACATGTATTATAGACATAGAATTATATAGGTACATACATGTATTATAGACATAGAATTATATAGGTACATATTGTATTATAGACATACAATTATATAGGTACATATTGTATTATAGACATACAATTATATAGGTACATATTGTATTATAGACATACAATTATATAGGTTCATACATGTATTATAGACATACAATTATATAGGTACATACATGTATTATAGACATACAATTATATGGGTACATACATGTATTATAGACATACAATTATATGGGTACATACATGTATTATAGACATACAATTATATGGGTACATACATGTATTATAGACATACAATTATATGGGTACATACATGTATTATAGACATACAATTATATGGGTACATACATGTATTATAGACATACAATTTTGACTTATACTACATGTATTTAAAATTCATTGGCATGCATTAAGTTTTGAACATATTTTTAACCTCCTGTAAAGATACAAATTATAACTATCTATCAGGACCAGGTGATTTATTGCTCTGTAAGCTTGACAAATTTGTTGATGAAAATTTAAATCAATATATTTTAAAATGTTTGTTTAATTTTGTTACAACATTGATGCATATTTTAAAAAAATATAAAGATGTTTGATGAAGTATATTTTAATATTTTAGATATGATGAGGTCGCTAACAATGTACAGACCCAGGAGACAATATTAAACATTCAGTTTGTGCTATTGGACTGTTCTCCACTTAAGTATTCTATACTAAGTCACTGTCAGGAATGGCAGAATAAGTTTACAACACTGCTTAGTGAGATAGCAACAAACAGACTCAAAGAACTACATCAATTCTTAAAGGAAAATGGAGAAAAGTAAGGCTATATTAGACACACAATATCTACTAGGAGAGAGAGAGAGAGAGAGAGAGAGAGAGAGAGAGAGAGAGAGAGAGAGAGAGAGAGAGAGAGTTTCAAGTGGTCTTCTGCACTGGGATATGGATCACAGCCCCTTTTACTGCCTGGATTTGAATCCTAGACCAGAACTATCCAAAAAACTTTGTTGTTTTCTCTAGGAACTGCTTTTTTCACAGCCATTCCAAACCTTACCTACTGGTATATAAGTACATGCAAAAGAATATGGACCAATGTGTTAGATATCCCTACTCCACTTCTCAACTCACCGCTAAAGAGAGAGAGAGAGAGAGAGAGAGAGAGAGAGAGAGAGAGAGAGAGAGTTTCAAATGGTCTGCTACACTGGCATACAGATCACAGCCCCATTTATTGTCTGGATATTGAATCCCACATCAGAACTACCTTAGGCCTTTTTAAATGTTTGCTGTTTTCTTTAGGTACTGCTTTTTTATAACCATTCCAGAACTGACCACTTTCATTTTAGTCAAAGGATATGGACTGAGATGTAAAACATCCCTACTTCACTCCACAACTCCAGCACTGAGAGAAAGAGAGAGAGAGAGAGAATATTTTGCTACATTTATTTTATATGGTATATCTGAAAAATAATTTGAGTGTATTGAGAATTTTATAATTTATTGAAAATTGTGAAATGATTCTTAATTAAAATGACAAAGAAGTAACCTTTTTGTCTATTTTACAGTGTGAGCAAGCCACCACAGACATTAGATGAACTAGGTCAGAGTCTGACATTGTGGGATCAGTTACATAATGGTCTATCAGAGACGGAAGCTAAATTCCCACCTTTACATGACCAGTTTAGTATTCTGGAGAAATACGAAGTTCCTGTACCAGAGGAAGTATGTATTATAAATAAATAAAACAATTCTCCATTGTTTCATTCTAGCCACCATGGATTTTCCTGTTATTTTTGCATCAAAAATTGGCTGTCAGTGATGTCATTTTATTAATTCTACTTTGTTTTATACATTTAATTGGTCAGACCTTTTCCTGTTAATTTTGTATGAAACTGGGTCCTGGTATTTAGTTACAAAGGCATTTCAAATAAAGTTTGTGACCTCAGAATGTTGCTTGTTTTCTGCAGGCACTCCATTTTCCTTAACCATCCCAGAATTGACCATATATTTTTGAAAAAATTCTACTGTGAGTTAGAACTACTCCACATTTATTTATTTATTTTCCATGTGTAATATTTTGTCATACTTTCAGGCAACTACACCTTTAGTCATTTTTCTATGTGTAATATTTTGTCATACTTTCAGGCAACTACACCTTTAGTCATTTTTCCATGTGTAATATTTTGTCATACTTTCAGGCAACTACACCTTTAGTCATTTTTCTATGTATAATATTTTGTCATACTTTCAGGCAACTACACCTTTAGTCATTTTTCTATGTGTAATATTTTGTCATACTTTCAGGCAACTACACCTTTAGTCATTTTTCTATGTGTAATATTTTGTCATACTTTCAGGCAACTACACCTTTAGTCATTTTTCTATGTGTAATATTTTGTCATACTTTCAGGCAACTACACCTTTAGTCATTTTTCTATGTGTAATATTTTGTCATACTTTCAGGCAACTACACCTTTAGTCATTTTTCTATGTGTAATATTTTGTCATACTTTCAGGCAACTACACCTTTAGTCATTTTTCTATGTGTAATATTTTGTCATACTTTCAGGCAACTACACCTTTAGTCATTTTTCTATGTGTAATATTTTGTCATACTTTCAGGCAACTACACCTTTAGTCATTTTTCTATGTGTAATATTTTGTCATACTTTCAGGCAACTACACATTTAGTCATTTTTCTATGTGTATCATTTTGTTATACTTTCAGGTGACTGCTATGTTGAATGATCTAAGTGGTGAATGGGTGAAATTCCAGGAGATTCTCATCGAGGCTGAAACCATGCTTAAAAAACACAAGGTAAGGCTGTGACTGATTTAACAGTGACTGTTCATGCAAGTGCTATTGTATCTATACATTTAATATAACAAGGTTGTAATCAATAATTCAAGATGTCATTACAGAGACTAAATTAAGAAGAGATGGTTTTTATGATATATTTTTTTTAAAACCAGAATTTAAAGTAAAACATGAGACTATAATTAACCAAGTGTGTAATAGTGTCAGTGTTATTATCTAATTATGACCTTATAATTAACTAAACATAACATCAATAATATTAATGCTGAGCTGGTCTAGTACAATTTTACAAAATCTGGCTCTTCTCAGATAAAGACGCCATTTTTAATACCATATTATTGTTCACTTTTATTTAAGACATGCAGATTTTTTTTTATTTATTATTTATTTATTTTTTTTAATTTTTTTTTTTTTTTTGGGCGAAATTGGAAAATTAACTTTACCTACACCCTAAAAAGTTAATACACTGTAAAATAAATTTTGGTATAGCTTAAATTTTACAATTTTTGTGATGTAAATACATGTACCATGAAATACTATTTGAACGCAAAATGTTTTCTTGCCAAGTCTCCCAGTACTTCAGTATTTTAAAATGATCCAATATAGAAAATAAATCTACAATATATTAAATTATATATCTTAATGATAATAAGATATTTATAGTTGTTGCAAGCTTGGTTTTTTTTTTTTTTAATTTGATCTTAACAAATATTACATACAATTGTAATGAAAATTTCTCAGAAAAACTTAATTTATCAAGATTGAATTGTCATTGAATTTCACCTTTATCCTATATATACACACAGGAAAAATTCAAGAGTGGATTATTGGCCCAATCAGAGGAGTTCAAGAAGCAGGTGCATAACTTACTGGATGAATTCGCAACAAAAGGACCGTTCGCAAGTAATATCACAACAACAGATGCTCTGGAAAATATCGCTGGAATACGAGCACAACTGGATGCACTCAAGAAACAGGAAGCTGAGATACGTAGAGGTCTGAACATCTTCAAAATCGATCAGCCACCATCTAAAGAGATCGCTGGCTTAGATAAGGTAAGATACTTGCTGCTGAATACTGTGATTAAGTTTTTACACACATGTTAGTTTATTTGTTTATTTTGTTTGATTGATTGATTGATTGAATTGCAAATATGACGACATTATTTATTTATTTGTGTATTTGTTGATTTAGTAAACTTATTTCTTTATTTATTTATTTTATTATGTATAAATCATAAATTATTTATTTATTTATGTATAAATCATAAATTATTTATTTATTTATTTTATTATGTGTAAATCATAAATTATTTATTTATTTATTTATTTATTTTATTATGTATAAATCATAAATTATTTATTTATTTATGTATAAATCATAAATTATTTATTTATTTATTTTATTATGTGTAAATCATAAATTATTTATTTATTTATTTATTTATTTTATTATGTATAAATCATAAATTATTTATTTATTTATGTATAAATCATAAATTATTTATTTATTTATTTTATTATGTGTAAATCATAAATTATTTATTTATTTATTTATTTATTTATTTATGTATAAATCATAAATTCTTTATTTATTTATTTATCTATTGATTTATTTTATTATGTATAAATCATAAATTATTTATTTATTTATTTATTTATTTATGTATAAATCATAAATTCTTTATTTATTTATTTATCTATTGATTTATTTTATTATGTATAAATCATAAATTATTTATTTATTTATTTATTTGTATATTTATTTGTTTGTTTGTTTGTCTAAGACTAACTTGATATTTTTAACACATACGTTCTAGTTAAGAATTAAATTATTCCAACCTAACAACATATGTACATAAGATTTATTATATTTATGTTTCCATCTGTAATCATCTACCATTTAATACTTGTTTCATTTTTCTTTCGCTGCTGTTTAGGACTTGGAGTTGATAGAAACCATCTGGGTATTGAACAAGGATTGGGAAGGATTATGGGCCAGCTGGAAAGGAGATAAATTTACGGAATTACAGACATCTGACATGGAAACACACTCTCAATCTATCTATAAAAAACTCAACAGATTCAGTAAAGAACTGAAGGTAATTATACTATAAAACCAACAAAAATATCAAATCCAGAAAAATATCAAAAACACAAAAAATATCAAATCCACAAAAATATCAAATCCACAAAATATCAAATCCACAAAATATCAAATCCACAAAAATATCGAATCCACAAAAAAATATCCACTAAAAAATCAAATCCACAAATATATCAAATCCACAAAAAAATTCAAATCCACAAAATTATTATACTTGTTTTACTTACATGTTCAATCTAGGAATTCTAAATAATATAGTAGACTGTTTATGTGAAAAATTACATCATTAAGTAGTAAGGACCTGGATCTTCCATTGAAGGGTCTTGGGTTTGAATGCCAATCAGACTACTTGGTATGACTTTTAGCAAGACATTTAATATCACATTGCTTAAATCCACCTAGCTAGATATGAAAGCTTGGATACAAGTAGAAATACATCAGGTTATCTTTGCGGTGGACTGGTGTCCCATCCAAAGTAAGGAATATTGCACTCTTATTTAGCTTTACTACACTAAATCTAGGAAAAATGCAGATCTGGTGAGTCTGTAAAATCAAAACAGACTTTATTTTTCAGTCTTTTAAACTGTTAGTTAAACCTTAGGTAATAAAACCTCAAACTATATGAACAGCCTTGGTGGCTCAGTAGTAGAACATCTACCTCAAGAGCAGGAGGTCTTGGGTTTGAAACCTGGTCAGGTCATACATATACATAAGACTTAATAACTTGAGATATTGCTTCATCGTCTGGCCCTTGCATTGACACTAGGAGGACTGAGTATCCACTGGTTCACCCATTGCCAGGATAATGGACTGGGGTAGTGGTATGCTTGTCTGCAGTACTGATTCTGTGAGCTAGCACCTTACCAAAAAGTCACCCTGGGTGCACCCTAGTACCCAATAGGCTATAATACACACTCGCACAACACACATATATATGAACTTGTTCTTAGATTAATCCGTAGAGATCTACAACATCACGCTGTATGAATGTTACTTACACATGAAAAATTGTCCTGTGCTTTTTTAGAAAGTATACATACCTATAAAAAGTTAATTTTTCTTTTTAAACACAGGATAAGAACTGGGAAGTCGTAGAGACCAGTAAAAACAGAGTGGATCAGTTTAAGAGAACCATGCCATTAATTCAAGACATGAAAAACAAAGCCATGAGGCCTCGTCATTGGGATAAAATTCAGGTACAGTTACATGACCACCTTTTATACTTTTTGTCATCTATTGTATATGGAATGTAACCATGGTTTCTTCCATTCCATTTATTGTTCATTCCATTGTATTTCATTTGTCTGACTTACTATGATGTTAAATGTATCTGATTCAATATATTTTACAAATTTTACTACAAACCTGAAAATGGAATCTAAATAGAAACTGGTGAATTAAAGTTTGAAATTATAAAATCCCGATTTACATGTGCAAGTCCAATCTACAGTACTTTATTAGAAAATGAATCAAATGACATCACAGAAAATATTCAATCAGTTCACATTACTTTCAACTTTGGTTCTCTGCACTACATTTATTTGATTGTAGGAATAACGTCAGGGTTAGAGTTAGCCTAACTTCCCTGTCGGAAGTTTACAGGTTTAACTGAATTAGCCAGTTTTCAAAACTTTTACTTTGGATTTGGACCTGGACCAGGATATTTGTGTTTGCAAGCATTATGATTTGTCCTGGACCAGGATATTTGTGTTTGCAAGCATTATGATTTGGACCTGGATCAGGATATTTGTGTTTGAAAGCATTATGATTTGGACCTGGACCAGGATGTTTGTGTTTGATTTCAGTAAAGTTTAAAGATTGCATAATTTATAATTTTTTTTTCTATAACAGACTGAGATGTCGAGGCAGTTTGATCACCAAGCTGAAGACTTTACACTGGAGAAGATTATTGACTATGGATTTGATCAGTATGCTGAGATGATTAACGATGTGTCAGGTGCTGCCACCAAAGAATTGGCTATTGAACAGGTGAGAAGAGTCCATGTGTTAAATCAAGATCATGTTAGGAAGAGTCCATTATACCTGATGCACTCTGTCATTGTAGGCATGGCATAGATTGAAACACCGATTATGCATTGTCATAAAGACATTGTATGGACACTGCTTGGGTAGAGATTTCTGTAACTTCACCCTTGGTTGGTAATTTGTCTAAACTTCTTGAGACAAGTTTATATAAGACCAACATGTTCTCAAATCTATTTAACACAGTGACTATACATATGTATGCTATTGCTACAGTAACACTGATATTTTGATTTTCTGATGTGAATAAAATATTGCAAATATACATATTTGAGGCAAAATGATTTACAAAAATTTTGATAAATAATATTAAAATCCTGATTCATTGCAACCATTTGCTCAGTCAGATTTTGATGTTATTGAGGGGTTTTGAAATCAAATGGGGGGAGGGGGTGTTATACAAGAAAAAACAGAAATGGACTTTTGGCTTTTGGACCTCAAAATATAATGTATATATAGTTTTGCAATAACAGAGATTGCAAAGTTATCTATGGGCATTTGAGAGATATTACTTTGTTGTTCTCTTTTTTAGTCCAATAAAATTTTTATGTCCACTATATAAAATTTGGGGCTGATAGATCTGAAGATCTGAAACTATTTTTCAGGCACTGGAGGGAATTACAAATACCTGGAATACAACAGAGCTAGACATCGCACCATACAAAGATAGAGGTCACTTTAAAGTCAGGTAAGAGATATCACAATATCTATACATTTGCTGATAATTAATAAGCAACATTATTTTATGATTGGTAATAAAAAACTAGACAAGTCTTACAGACCCTAGGTGTTCTGGTTTGCCAGTTTAAGAACTTGATCTTTAAACAACGATTAACCTGCATATTATGTGAAGAATATCTCAAAACATGACAAATATTTTGGAAAGTGTTTACTTTGCACATTACAGGAATAACACAGCTTTTATGGAAAAACAATAATAGGGTTTTCTCTAAGAACATATAAAAGAATTTACGAGGTTTTAGAGGTTCAATGAACCAAATTAAAAGTTGCAGTTTTCAGGATTGCAAAATGGTGATCCATTAGTTTTGAACACTGGTTCATCTTTATTTTCATTTGATAACAGGAGTACAGAGGATGTGTTTACAGCACTTGAAGACAACCAGGTTCAACTATCTACCATGAAAGCATCTAGATTTGTCAAGGCATTTGAACAGGAAGTAGATAAATGGGAGAGAACTCTGTCTTTAATTCTGGAAGTTGTTGAGATGTTGCTAACAGTACAAAGACAGTGGATGTATCTAGAGGTATGACCCCAAAGTTTAAAGTTCAAAGTTCATCATATAATTTTTGGGTACCAAAATAATGTGCATGATAAGAAATCATTTTAATTATCAGTTTTTGTAACCATTGATAATGCTTCTTTTCAGATGTTTTAATTTTAACATTTTCTTGTCCAGTTATATAATTCTTTTCCAGTTTGGATCACAAACATAAAATAAAGCCTTTCTTTAGAAATTTTTTGCCAATTTTGAGAATTTGAGCCTGGCATCGCCATTCGGCAATACTTAGGTGTTACTTTTCCGGTGTCAGTGTCGGTGGCAGCAGCAAGTAAAAATGTGAAAGTTTATGTTAAAGTAATGTATTTTTTACTTGATCAAAAACAAGACATTTAAATCCATGGAATTCTTGTTTTAAAAAAGAATTAATTCTAATCAATCTACGATTCTACTTTTGTTGTCTATTCTGTACTTTATTGTAGAATATTTTCCTTGGGGAAGATATCCGTAAACAACTTCCACGAGAGTCAGCAGAATTTGATGACGTTAACTCAAGATGGAAGGTCGTCATGACCAGACTGAATAAGGATAGAAATGCCTTGAGAGGGACACATCATGAAGGTAAATATATCACAATCTTATTGTAGTCTATCTGATAAATGAATTATATGAGTTGATGATTATAAATATATTTGATGTTCTGTCAAAATGTCATTATCTTATGATCTAATTTTTCTGTTGCTTACTGTAAAATCGTTTATTTACATTGTGTATTTTATTGGCTCTAAGAACAAGTTTTTTTTTTTTTTTTTTTTTTTTTTTTTTTTTTTTTTTTTTTTTTTTTTTTTTTTTTTTTTTTTGGGGGGGGGGGGGGGGGGGTAAATTAGTAGATTAGTAGTTTGTGAAAACCTTTTTACATGTTGTAGTTATATTGTAATATACTATTTAGTTGATAAGTAAATCAGTGAGTCAGACTGTCCATTGAATTAATGAAAATATGGACACCATAAAAATTATACATTTCACAATATCACTTTCAGGAGAATAAAGTGACAGTTGTTGTAAAACTCACTTCCAATCATGTAATTTCTTCATTAAGCATCTTAGGATAATTTTCAGCATGCAAGTCATAAGATGCTTTCACTTGAAATTTAACAATCATGTCATGAATTAGTCATCTGTAATTATGCCTATATCTTAAAACACTTTTCCTTTCTCTCTGATGAATAACTGTGTTGAAATTATCTAGAACATTTCATTTCATAGCTGACAACAAGATAAGTGATTAGAATAAGACTATTTTGAAAGAAAACTTAATTTTTAAAACTTTTATGCTACAGGTATGTTGGATGATTTGAACGACATGAACTTGAAGTTGGAAGAAATTCAGAAATCTTTAGACATGTACCTAGAGACCAAACGTCAAATATTCCCAAGGTTTTATTTCTTGTCCAACGACGACTTGCTGGAAATTCTCGGGCAATCTAAAAATCCAAAAGCAGTACAACCACATCTCAAGAAATGTTTCGACAATATCAAGAGCTTAGAAATGATCAAGGTATGTGTTGCTTTAAGTCAAATCTGCTTGTAAGCTTATATATATATATATATATATATATATATATATATATATATATATATATATATATATATATATATACACATGTATATAGATATATACATGTATATATTTCTGTCTGAAGGTTGAAAAGGATTCTTTATAACCTGACTTTTAATGCACCTGGAACACGTGAAATAAATTCACATGTATACATTTTCTTATTTCTCAAAATTGCACATAGCTACACAAGCACACATTACCGTAAACAATGAAAATTTAACAACAGTTTGATTTAAGTGCAATTGGTGGAAGAATTCAATCACTAAAATAATACTGTGGCTGAAATTTTACAACACTTTTAATGGACAAATAATAGTGGTCCACTGAAACGGTCTGTGATGATATTTAACTGTTATTATTGTTGAATATTATACCTCTCCTGTCATATAATCATATTAATGATAAAAAAAAAATCAATGTATCGATCTACACTTATATGAAATTCAACAATAAGTTTTATCAGTCAGTCCAAAGAGTCCATTTCCATTTCAGCTGAAAGAATGGTATGTGAATGTACATCAAATTAAAATGAAATAATATCCGAAATAAATCACGTTAAATCCTAAAAATTCTGTGTTTTAGACTTGGAAACAACAGGGACTGTGAAGTTTTCTCTTGACAAGCGCCACATTTTTATAAACATGTCTGCATGTATAGAATAATTTATCAATTTTTTTGTCAAAGGTGATTAGTTTTCTCTGGGCACTCAGTTTTTCTCTGCCATTCCAGAAATGACAGTCTCAATGTTATTTAAAAAAAAAAAAAATCTTGACTAGGGTGTAAAATGCAATCATTCCACCCCTATAAATGACTGATGATTATTGTTTACATTTAAATGTGTTTTAGCCAAGTGTAAAATGGGAAGCGTCAGGTATGTGGTCAACAGAAGGAGAGTTTGTGGAGTATGATTCACCAATGATAAGCAATCAGAATCCACACGTATTACTGGAAGGTCCTGTAGAAGCCTGGTTATGTGATGTAGAGAGAACAATGAGGTGGAACCTGAAAGATGATCTGAAAGTGTGTAAAGCGGCTCTGAAGAAACACATGACAAAACGTGATAAGTGGATCAAAGACCATCCTGGACAGGTAGGGTGTCGTAACGTGTAGATATTATAGAGTCAAAACAGTATATTGGTCACCTAACTGACTGTTTTAATGGCATTTAAATTCATAGATACATGTAAGTGATTAAAGTGGCCTTTTACATGGTTTACTCCCCACCCCCCTCAAAAATTTAATAATTTTTTTCATATAAAAGAATATCATCCATTATGATTTCTTAATAATATCTGTGACACAGATTGTGTACATCCTGGGATCGATGTGAATTTACCATTTACACAAAAAGAAACAAATGACAGCAAATTATATTCTCTGATATCAATTAAACTTTTCCTTATATTCATTTCATTTATGAAATGAAATATAGATGTTGACCATGTTTGCTTTTGATAATGTGATTGACGTTATGTGTATTATCTTTTTTGTAGTTATGTATCACGGCCAGTCAGATCCAGTGGACTTCTGATGTCGAACGAGCTCTGAAATTAACTAAAGAAAGAGGGGACAAAAAATCACTCAAAATCATGAAAAAGAAACAGGTAAGTGTGAAAAAAAGACAACAAAACAGAAAATATGTTAAACCTAGAGGGAATTCTAAGTCTTAATTTTAGAAACTTCTATTTTTAATTTATTTTTCTGACAATCCCATTATCAAGTTTCATGTTTGGCCGTTCTCTTTACAACTCAACTACTTATATATTGTTGATGTTGGATTAATAGACAAAATAAAAAGAATAAAATACAGAAATTCTATATGGAACTGATGAGGTTCCAGGTACCATAATTTATCTTTAATTCAAACTTTATGTCTTCTACAAAATTTTGTAACTTCTTCAGGTAATTTGTTATTACAAAAAATATTCCTTAATTTTTTGTTTAACGTAAATCTGCATGGAATTGGTGAAGTTCCAAGTGTCATATTTTATCTTTAATTCAATTCTTCTGGCTTTTACAATTTTTTTAACATTATTGGGGAGACTTGTCAATACAAGGAATATTCCTTTGATATTTTTAGCCTAAATATATATAAATAAATTCTTACACATACATGTACATGTATCTTGCGGTATTTTTTAACTTTTGGTAATATTATAAAATAATTATGTTATTTTTTAAAATTAGATTTCCTTCAATATTACAAAGTTACAGAGATTTTTAAATTATTTTTATCGAGCCTGGCAATGCCATAAGGCGAGACTAAGATGTTACTTTTCCGTTGTCGTCATAGGCAGTGGGGTGTCAAAATGTAAAAGTTTATGTTAAAGTAATGTAATTTGTATTTGATCAAAAATTAACCAGGCGAGACTTTTAATTCGGTGGAATTCTTGTTTTTTATAATACTTGGAAAAAAGAAATAAAATAATTTTTTAAATATTAATCTTTAAGTTGTTTTGTAAATTCTATATTTTTAGGTTGCCATGTTGAACAAATTTTCAGAAGCCATCCGTGGAAATTTACAAAAGATGCAACGTTTAAAAATTGTTGCCTTGGTAACAATTGAGGTCCATGCCAGAGACATCATTGAGAAACTGATTAAAACTGGATGTTCTGATGAGAATGCATTTGAATGGTTGAGTCAACTTAGATTCTACTGGGAAAAGGTAATCTGTGATCTGGGCACTTAATATAAGACTTGAATCGTAACTATTTAAGAAATGTTAACTTTTAAGCTCCCTTGTATGATAAAGTGATAATCAGATGTCATAAATCTAAGCCAGTTAACATTAGAGTTTTTTGTAAAAACATTTGTTTTTAGACAAACTAAATGTGTAAGCAAGCTATGTTTTTTTGACAACTGTTTTTTTTTCACAATTTTTATTTAAAACTGCATCAGTATTATTGCTTCTAAATTTAGCAAGAAATTGGTAAAACAGAGGTTTAGAATTTTATAAAATAAACAAGATATTTCATTTATAATAAATATATTTGATTCATCATAAAAGTAACAGATTTAATAAAAGTCAAATTATTTTAAAAGATAAATGTCTGTTTAGCATGATTGTGTTAAGAGCAGTAATACACAAAATGCTACATCATTCTCTTTTCTCCGGTAACACTGGTCAGGTTCTTATTATATATTCCTGAGCATAACAAGACATCAAAATAAAACTGGCATATATATACATGTATATATATTTCACTACCTTTGCAGTGACCATGATTTGGTGAAACTTAAAGTACACAAATACAAATGTACTTGTTTCTTGAATTGATAATAATTAATACAAGAATATCACAATGTACAATTATAGTTAAGTTTAGTAATTTTATTTTATTTCCACAGAGTCCAATTGATGATTGTGTTATCAAACAGACTAACACACAATTCCAGTACGGATATGAGTACCTGGGTAACTCCGGACGTCTGGTAATTACTCCTCTGACCGATCGTTGTTACATGACACTGACCACAGCCCTCCATCTTCACAGAGGTGGTAGTCCAAAGGGTCCAGCTGGTACTGGTAAAACAGAAACTGTGAAGGATCTGGGAAAATCCCTCGGAATGTATGTCATCGTCGTGAACTGCTCCGAAGGTCTGGATTATAAATCCATGGGAAGAATGTTCTCTGGATTGGCACAAGTAAGTAATGTGTGCATTGTATTTAGTATACTTACCAAGTACGTACTAACACTCTTCAAAGTCTTTTGTACATGTGGCTATAACCATTGCCCTCTATCTTGGTCTGTCTTTGACAATTATTTTCTAATTTTGGTCACATTATCTTTAGTTATGAAGCTACATGACATATAATTTAGATATTAGATTAATTTAGATATTTATGTATAATGTTTTATATACATGTACCTGTATTTAAAAATTGATATACCTGTAAAATATAAAATATTTACCACCTGATTTTTTGTAGACTGGAGCCTGGGGTTGTTTTGACGAGTTCAACCGTATCAACATTGAAGTATTGTCTGTCGTAGCTCAGCAGATTTTGTCCATCCTCAGTGCATTAGCCGCTGGATCTCAGAGATTTGTATTTGAAGGCAGAGAAATTGATCTAGTCTGGTCCTGTGGTATCTTCATCACCATGAATCCAGGTAAAAATTCAATTGACTTCACAGTGATTTACCGTGTAATCCATCAAGAAACACTGATAAGCTTAAATGCTTGTTTATAAATCAGCGTTCTTCTCAATGCCTGCAGGTTTTATATTCCACTTCGGTAAAGATCCTTGTTTTAAAATCTTCAACAATTAGTTTGCCAGCGTTTGTGATTTTAATTCTGGTTTATATATTACAGAACCTCTGACAACCTACGTTTCAAAATCAACACAACTTCTAGTTTGAGAGCTTTGGGTCAGTTCACTTGCTGAAGGTCATGGTAAATTCCAAGTATTCCTTTAATGAACAACAACAAGGTCTAGATTACAAAAAAGGTTTTTAAGGTATTATTGGCAAAGTTTGAATGAAAATTATGAAAAAAAACAACTAAGGAAAAATAAATTTGCAATACTTCAGTTGTACACTCAGTCTGCTTTTACTTGCGTGGATACTATATTATTATTATAACATATTCTGTTTATTTTTTCTTTTAGGATATGCTGGTAGAACAGAGTTGCCAGATAACCTAAAATCAATGTTCCGTCCCATTGCCATGGTTACACCAGATTCTAACCTTATTGCTGAAATCATCTTGTTTGGTGAAGGTTTTAGCAATGCTAAGGTATGTATCTAATACTGTTCATATTGGCTAAAGTGTAACACTTTGTTTCATATATTTTATTTTTCTTTTATATATTTTATTTTTCATTGTTAAATATCAAATAAAAATGTGCATATCTTTATTGTTTCACATCCAGGGCTCCACAAACGCCGGTAAGGTCAATCGGCAGTTGGCAAAGGGTACATCAACCTACCCAACCCGGGATATTTTTCAAGTATATTTTGAAGTTTGAATCGGCATTTTTTACCAAAAATCGGCATTTGTGAAGGCCTGTTCACAGCTTGGCACAGTAGTGTATAAGAGATATATTAGGACTATTCTTGGGTTAGCAGAAAGAATCATGGGTCTTTTTAAAAATCTCAAGACATACATGTATTTGACCTTACCTATGTCACTTTGCATTAACATTATTTTTACTTTTCCAGGGTCTTGCCAAGAAAGTATATACTTTGTATTCATTAGCCATACAACAGTTATCCAAACAGGATCATTATGACTTTGGTCTCCGTGCTTTGGTGTCTGTGTTACGATATGCTGGTAGAAAGAAGAGAAGTAACCCAAACATGCCTGATGAAGAAGTAGGTTTAATAAACATGTATATAAAAGTACAAGTAAATTACAGCTTACAAAAATTAATACATCCTTTAAACACTTTTTTTGGCTTGGAGAAGTTTTGACTAGCAAAAACAAGAAAACACAAGTCAAATAAGAGTCTTTCCAGAGTCATACAGAAGTTACAAGTTTATAGGGAGTACTGTTTATGGAAATAAGGAAAAATGTTTTATTTATCATTGTTGCATGTGCAATTTTTACTCAAATTAACAACTTCACAATTTTTTCAGTATTTTTTATGATAAGAACACATTGATTTATGATAAGAACACATTGATTTATGATAAATGATAAGAACACATTGATAAGAATACATTGATTTATAATCTGTTTTTCAGATTCTGTTATTATCAATGAAGGATATGAACATAGCAAGATTGACGTCAGAAGATTTACCTCTGTTCAATGGCATCATGCAAGATTTATTCCCTGGTATTGAGACGCCAGTCATTGATTATTCACAGGTATGTTACTTCATAAAGTGTTGTTTGTCATTTTGGTTAAGGTTTTCATTATGTCAATCCAGACATGTATTTGATCTTGGTTTGATTTCAATGAAGACTTTTATTTAAATTTGGTGAAAGTTTTCATTATTTCAATTGAATCTTTTATCCGATTTTGGTGAAAGTTTTCATTATTTCAATTGAATCTTTTATCCGATTTTGGTGAAAGGTGTCATTATTTCAAGCGAAACTTTCATTCCACTGATGTCGTCTCTCTTAACAGTAATTCAGAAAAGATAACATTTTTTGTGATCCCTGACTGCATCAAATAAGTACATTGTATTTCAGAGACATGTATATACCTGCGATTCTTGATTTATTAATGCTTTATCAATGATAAATATCTTTTAAATTAATGCATTTTTAGTGAAATTTTTATATTTAAATTAGGAATTTTAATGGTTATAAATTAAGTTAGGAGTCAGAAAACTTGATGTGTGACTTAACTTAAATTCATCAACCATCTTCAAAATTGATGAATTTTTAGCCTTATTTTAAGTGTTCTGTTTAATATCTCTGATTAAAACTTAAAGTCTTTTTGGTTGTAAATTTTGTGTAATATGTATTTTGCATTTCAGAAAAGAATAAATGTTTAGCAATTCCTATAATATTCAAATTTTGCTGTCTCTATGTTAATTTAAAATTCTTCAATTATAAAGTTATCTTTATTACGTTTATACTTACTCCCTATATTTAATTTATTTTCAATAGATGAAAAATGCCATTACCGCTGAACTTAAAGCTCGGTGTCTCCAGGTTAACCCAGTGTCCATCACTAAAATTATCCAGTTGTACGAGACTAAAACATCTCGACATTCAGTGATGATAGTCGGACATACGCAGTCCGGTAAAACAACAACATGGAGGGTGTTACAGGCTTCAATGTCACGATTAAACAAGGTCAAGGACTCTGGATTTCAGACTGTCAAGGTAAATATAAGTACTGTTATTGTTATATTATATATTCAAATAAGGTCAAGGACTTCATTTTTCAGTCTTTCAAGGTAAAAAGAAGTACTTTATTTATTGTTATATCGTAAAGATCTGTTTATATCAAACAAGGTCAAGGACTCTGCGTTCAGTCTGTCAATATAAATATTGCATATAATCTTGTTATGTAATATTCATGATATGTTTTATAAATCATGAAAATAAAGTTTGTGGAAATACAATTTCATAAAGTTGTATACAGCAGAATATTGTTGTATCATTTGTATCATAAAGATCTCTGCAGTTACTTGTTAAAATTCTTTATTAACATTATCATAACATTATTATAGATCTAAACTATTTATTCTAAGTATAATATAATTTTTACTTGAAAATATCTGAACATATTTAATTACATAATCGGCTTCTTCAAAAACAAGGGCTTCTGTGACCAAGTGGTCTGTTGCACATGCTAACAGATCACATTGTCTCTCACTGTCTTGGTCCAAATCCCAGATCCTATACTTTTACTTATCAAAAGTCAGAGATTGAACAGAAAGCTACTTTTCTGACAATACGCATTTGTCCGACGATGGCATATTGTCAGAACAGTAGCTTGCTGTCGATCTCAGACTTTAATTAGTTGAGATTCTAGTGTGAGAAAGTTTGTCTGTTCACTTGTTGAAGGTCTGTTTTTTCTCCAGGCACTCCAGTTTCTTCCACCATCCCAGAATCCATTCTTTATATAGAAATTTAAGAACCTTGACTAGGGCTTAAAACACCATTGATCCAACCCAGTCTAATCCAATATTCAAAGAAATCATACAATACATGGTACAGTTAATAACTTTGCCAAGAGTTGCTTCTTTAAAAATTGGGAGAAGAAAGTATTTAAATTCCTACAATGAAAATTCAATAATTTTTTTTCTGTTATTTTTGAAGGATTTTGCAATCAATCCAAAAGCTTTGTCACTTGGTGAACTATATGGAGAGTTTGACTTAAACACTAATGAATGGACAGATGGTGTATTGTCTAGTGTGATGAGACAGACATGTGCAGGTATGTAGTTGCTATGGTTACAAACTATGTATGTTAAACTTTAAGAAAACCATAGTAATGAAAAACAAGAAAACTTTTCTGAAAGATTGCATTTAGATTAGACAAAACTACATGTTTTTTTTACAAAGGTTAATTTAGTAAACAATATTTTTTATTTATCCTTAACAATTAGTTCATTTAAGTACAGTCAGTACACTAAAACTTTCTTACCCTATTTGACAAAAGAGTTCCACAGCAATTTAACTTGGTGTAAGCATGTATGGGTAGTAGACCTCAGTCGTGATAAGGCCGGATGGGGGACGGTCAAAAGTAGTGCATATAAAAAACTCAGGGGTCTTTACTTAGACCCTGCTCATTTAAATTTGTTAATAGATAGCACTTTGCAATTTTGCCAGGGTGAGAGCTTCTGAGGTTTGCTAAAGAATTAAGCTGAGTTGGATGACTATCGCACTATATTTCCAGTGTAAGGACTTGAGCCGCACAATGCACTTCCTATGCCTGGACCACATTTTGCATGTAAACATTGCCATGTGCTTTTAGCATGATTGACACATTTTCCAAATTTCTGAAAAAATGAATCAGACAAGGTATTGATTTTTTTTGAAAAAGAAAAAAAGTAATATTTGAGGATTCAGGGACAATATGTGCCAATATATGTAGTTCGGGGTTTGTTGACCATCAGATTCTATGAAAATGGTCTATTTTGAGGTAAAATTTTACAATTTTCTGTGTGGTTGCCATGGTAACAAAATGTTTGCTAAACTTGTTAAAATTTGCATTTGGGTCATAAATTCAGTATAGAAATAGTGCTTGAATTCTTCTGATTTTAAAAAGTATCAACATTTCTGGTGTTACTTTAAAAATTATTGAAATATGGGTGCATAACACTAAAGGTGGTATGACCAAAATTGGGCAATTTTGGCTGTCATTTCATGACTGAGGTCTGCTACCATAAGAAAAGAGACAAAAACATGTAAAATCACTAATTTAATGAAAAATGTCTGCTTTCAACTTGTTTTATGTTGTTGAATTACAGTGGGTTTGGAAAAATGCAGAATGAACTCATTTGCAATGTTTTTCAGTGTATGAGGTCAAAGGTCAGTTTAAGTGCAAAAAGGTCAAATTGCCTAATTTATGTATGTAAGGCTTAAAATGAGATGTTTTGAACAATTTTTCTGTTATTTTATGTAATTTTCCTGAAAAATTTGTGAGAATACAATTGTTTTATATGTTAAAACATCAAAACTCCATGGAAACTGTATCAGCATGAACAAACCTACCAGTTTTTCCATCTGAATGAATTTCAGTTTGTGCTCTGTTTGATATTATGTATCATCATAAGAAGCAAAACCATTGCTAAAACTTTTGCCAACTGCATAAATCTAATTTATGCATTTAATAATTATCACTTTTAACTACATAACTCTTTATAAAATTCAAATTTTGATATATCATAAAACCAGTGACATCTTACTTTGCCATAATCATGCAAAAAGCACAATTTTAAGTGTCTAAATAATGGATATCGAGAGTTATCTCCCTTTATTTCTATGATGCTGTTAATTTTTTTGGATTTTTAATGAAAAACAAGAGAATTTTAGTAGATAATGTTATAAAATTTCAAAACTTTATGAAATATTTCATAGTTAATTCATCCATTGCAAATTCTAATTGATTTAGTTCAGTCTGTTCTATACTTTTTACTCATTTTAATGCTCATTTTGTGCGAGTTTGCAAAATTGCCATCAATTTGGCAAATAATTAGTTTTTTATTGCCAAAATTTGCTATGTACATTAAACATAGGATAACCAGGAATGCATCTTTTCATTTACTTTTAAGCTTTAAACTATTTGTCAACAGCATTTTAACTCAAATGTACATAATCAGTTTGGCAAAAATTGCAAAAATTAGCCCAAATGAGTGTAAATTGGCCACATTATGGAATGCATGCCTATGAATTGATTGTAGCCAATTTTGACAATTTTTGCAAATACCAGCATAGTGTTGCATAGCGTTTGATTCGTAATATTGTCTTCTGTCAGAAAATAAAGTAAAATTATGAGTTTTGAAATTTGCATTAGCCTTATGGTAGTAGACCTCAGTCGTGATAAGGCCGGATGGGGGACGGTCAAAAGTAGTGCATATAAAAAACTCAGGGGTCTTTACTTAGACCCTGCTCATTTAAATTTGTTAATAGATAGCACTTTGCAATTTTGCCAGGGTGAGAGCTTCTGAGGTTTGCTAAAGAATTAAGCTGAGTTGGATGACTATCGCACTATATTTCCAGTGTAAGGACTTGAGCCGCACAATGCACTTCCTATGCCTGGACCACATTTTGCATGTAAACATTGCCATGTGCTTTTAGCATGATTGACACATTTTCCAAATTTCTGAAAAAATGAATCAGACAAGGTATTGATTTTTTTTGAAAAAGAAAAAAAGTAATATTTGAGGATTCAGGGACAATATGTGCCAATATATGTAGTTCGGGGTTTGTTGACCATCAGATTCTATGAAAATGGTCTATTTTGAGGTAAAATTTTACAATTTTCTGTGTGGTTGCCATGGTAACAAAATGTTTGCTAAACTTGTTAAAATTTGCATTTGGGTCATAAATTCAGTATAGAAATAGTGCTTGAATTCTTCTGATTTTAAAAAGTATCAACATTTCTGGTGTTACTTTAAAAATTATTGAAATATGGGTGCATAACACTAAAGGTGGTATGACCAAAATTGGGCAATTTTGGCTGTCATTTCATGACTGAGGTCTGCTACCATGTGTATTATAGTTCAAGTTTGATCAAACTTGATGTATCCCAAAGCCAGAGACACAAATCTACTAGTCTTATCATCCATATAAAGGTTAGTTTATCTCACAATACCTCAAGATAATTTTTTGGTTTATTCAAGATCTGGTTTTATCAGGTTACACTGCACACACACACACACACACACACACACACACACACACACACACACTGTATGTATATAATGTATTACCATCTTAAAAAATATCAATTAGAATTAACATGCTATCTTGCTTGAGTTGGCTAAGATTACTGTGCCAAAATTTCCATCTTACAGATCCTTAATGGAACAAAAAATCAATTTTGATTAACAATGTCAGTTTACATGCACATTTAATTGAAGAATTATTTATTCTGAAATAGATTTAAATTGAATTTGATTTTTAATCAGTGTCATATTTTTTGTCTTGGTAGATGAAAAGCCTGATGAGAAGTGGATTGTGTTTGATGGTCCTGTAGATACACTTTGGATTGAGAGTATGAACTCTGTCATGGACGATAACAAAATTTTGACTCTCATTAATGGAGAACGTATTTCTATGCCGGAGCAGGTGTCATTGTTATTTGAAGTGGAAGATTTAGCAGTTGCCTCCCCTGCCACTGTGTCCCGTTGTGGTATGGTTTACAGTGATTACAATGACCTTGGTTTTGGACCTTTTATTGACAGCTGGCTTATCAAAAAGAAGGAAGCTAAGGTAATAACTTCAAATCAGAAATTACACATGTGTATAATGTTATTTTTCTGTGTGTATGTGTTATTTACATCTTAACGACATTCTAAATCTGACATGTATCTTTTCAGTCTGACCTGTAACATTTCATTCTGGCAAGTCAATTTTCATTCTGACAAGTCAATTTTCAGTCTGACAAATCAATTTTCAGTCTGACAAATCAATTTTCATTCTGAACTGTCTGTAACTTTTCAGTCTGACCTGTAATATTTCAGTCACACCTGTAACTTTTAAGTCTGACCTGTAATATTTCAGTCTGACCTGTAACTTTTCAGTCTAACTGGTACATTTAAAGTCCGACTATGTTTATGATTTCTCTAATATGTTGTATCAAATACTATAAAATTTTAAATTGAAGACCCTTTAAGATTTCTGTAAAGTTTCAGATGCTGCCTGAGTTACTAACTTTATTTGTTTTCTTTTTTGACCCTCTGTTTTGTCTAGTTAATATACTGTGTAAGTATACTAATGTTAATACAGTAAAACCTCATTATAATGTCCCATGGTAAATTTTCCAACACACATATTGTCACAGTAGTTAGAAGTTCTAAAATCTAGTTGTTTTTTTTTTAATTTTTCTTTATAAGTCACCCACATTTTATTCACCAAACCCCTTATATAAAACGGGGGGGCCTCGATGGCTGAGTGGTCTAAAGCGCACGCTTACAGATCACAGCACCTCGCACATCCTGGGTTCAAATCCCACTCGGGACAGATCCTAGTGTGAGAAAGTTTGTCAGTTTGCTTGCCAAACTTTGGTGGTTTACTCCGGGTACTCCGGTTTCCTCCACCATCCCAGAACTGACTGCCTCAAAATAAGTGAAAAAATCTTGACCGGGGCGTAAAACACCATTACTCCACTCCACTTCTTTTATGAAGCGAAACCTGGCTTAACATGGTGGGTCATAAATCAAGGTTTTAATGTTTTATCAATGTTACACATGTTAAAATTTTAATTTTGTGTTATATAAGAATTTCATTTACAAATTTTTGACAAACTTGTACATATATATATACATAAAATCTTTAGTAACTGAAATACACACATTTGATATAAGGTGAATGGGTTCCTGAATTAAACAATCACTGACATCTAAGGAAAGACAACTTCTATTATTATACCTCATGGAAAATTCTTAAACTATTATTGGTAGATTTCTAATCACGTGGTATGAAACAATTCACAATGTTTGAAGCAGTGGTCAACATTGCCATGGTATATTGCAATGTTCACCACTGGGCACAGAAACTTACAACTGTCCATCACAGAAACTACCTAGTAATCATACTTAAGATTACGTAAGCTATAGACCAGTAACTTATACAGTTCTTTATCAGTTGCAATTTTACATATTTTAAACAGACTTTGTTGGAATAAAAGGTAAAAGAAATCGCTTTTTGTTTAGTATAATTAAGTAAAAAGTGCCCATGTTTGAGGGAAATATGGAGGATTGTCTCCCCCTAGGAACTTTATCTCCCTCCCTCTCAGAAGATAATCTTCCCTCGGGTAGACGATCCTCCGTATTTCCCTTTACCAAGGGCACTATTGATATAGTGTTGTTTCTTTATCAAAAAATCACTAAAATCGGTCTTGCTTCTTTATTTAGCGGACACTGAAACCAAAAGAAAACTTCTTTTCCATTTTATTGTACAATAAAGAAATAAAGCTTTCAATAAATATAAAATATACATCATTTTAAAAATGATGCCATAGTATTAACTCAAAATTGGTCTGTGAGGCTTATGCAGATAACAGGGTTTACTAATATTTTTTTAAAATTAGCTCAGGTGAGCTGAGAGTTTGATAGAACTGAATTTTGGCATACAAAAACCACAAATGTTGATGTATTAAATATATGTGTCTATCAGCTAGTTGTACAAATTTTACACTGCGTAAAAATTATACCTGTATGTAAATACATTTATTAATATATCCTTTTTTAAAAAAATTAAAGAAACACATATAAAAAATGGTTATTTAAACAAGAATTGCATTGAGTTCCATGTCTGCCCTAGCCACTTATGATTAGGTATAGTTACCGTTAGGCTAAATGTTTTCTTATTGCAATGATAAATGAGATATATCATCATGGCAACTCTGCTTAATTCTATTTTGATGAATTTTATTTCCAGCAAGATGCATTGGTGGAAGAGCTGAAAAGGTTGTTTGATAAATATCTGGTGAAAATTCTGGAATTCAAGAGACATAATTGTAAGGAGTTGATTCCCATTGCACAGTTGAATGGAGTTACTTCCCTTTGCAAGCTCTTTGACTCCCTGGCAACTGTTGAAAACGGAGTAAGTATTTCTGTTTTAAAGTATGTAAAACCAGTGGGTTGATGGAATGGTGTTTCATTTCCAAATTAAAACTCTTATATAAATATTATATTGTGAGGTCAAATCTGGAATGGTGGAAGAAGCTGAGGTTAGCAGAGAAAATTATTGACTTTCAGCAAGCCATCTAACAGACTGATCTAGGCAATATGAGACTCTGTGCTCTATCACTTAGGACCAATCAATTACCACGGCAAGCCTTTTTGGTGTGAACAAGCTGGATCAAGTAAAAAGGGAAAGGGGAAGTAATTTTGTATCTTATGAATTTGAGTTTACATTGGGACTAGCTTACATATTTATGCTTCAGATGTTTGGAAATAAAATTAATGTAATAATAAATAGACAAAGTGGACATCTAGATATTTCAGCAACTTGCTTTTCACCAGAGGAGAATGGGTTAAAGTAATGGTATTTTCACCTGAATCAAAATTAATTTGACTACATGGAAATAGTTTGTTCTTTGATTTTGGAAGAAATTTGAAGACTCAGAGAAAATAACAAAACTTTGGCAAGTGAACTAACAAACGTTTTCACATTATGACTTACCTAATAGGGATTCTAACCTTGGTGACAAAAGGGGCAGTTTTTCTGTATGCTAGTGCTTTATACCACTCGGTCTCCCCCTTTTTTGCTGGGTAAGATTCTGGTCTTTATTTCTCAGTATCCATTCCATATCTGTTCCATGTTACATCTATATTATTGTTTTTCTCAGGTGGATCCCACAGATACTGAGAACTTTACAAGGATGGTAGAACTCTGGTTCCAGTTCTGCATGATCTGGTCCATCTGTGCTTCCGTAGATGAGGATGGCCGTAAGAAAATAGACAACTATATCCGTGAGATGGAGGGAACATTCCCAAATAAAGACACAATCTATGAATACTATGTAGATCCCAAAGGAAAAACATGGGTACATTGGGAAGAGAAGCTAAAAAGTGGATGGAAATATCAGCCAAGGTATGTTTAATTACTGAAGTGGAGTGTAGTCATGGTGTTTATGTCTCTATTGATACTATTTTTAACCAATACATTCTTGGTAAGGTAAAGGGATTCAGTTTACCTGCAGAAAACTGCCAATCCTTCACAAGTAAACCGACAAATATTCTGACATTAGTATGGAACTGATTGGGATATAAACCAATGTGAACTTCACTTTATTTATATATATGCCAAATGAAATGATTGAATAAAAACTTTGGCGTTTATAAAATTACTATCAAATGCAACATAGTACAAAAATGAAAACACTGTACATTTTATCAGATTCATTCATTCATTCATTCATTCATTCATTCATTCAACTCATTCATTCATTCATTCATTCATTTTTTATTCAATTAATCATTCATTTATTTATTTAATTTTTAATTCAGCATGCCATTCTACAAAATAATTGTACCTACAGTGGACACTGTAAGATATGAGTACCTGGTCAACACCTTGATCTCATCGTTCAACCCAGTCATGATGGTCGGTCCTGTAGGTACTGGTAAAACATCAGTAGTGGAGAGTACTGTAAATAAGCTTGATCCTAAATCCTACAGTGTACTCACAGTCAATATGTCTGCCCAGGTGAGTATATCGTTTAACCTTTTTATTTATAACAGTGTCACCCTTTTTATACCCCCTCCTTTACAAATACATAGTGGCAAGGCATCATTTGATACTCTGTTTTCATTGAAGTGCATGTGTCTGTGTGTCTGTGTTTGTGTGTGAGTGCCCGTCTTTTTGTCCATCTGTCTGTCCCTGTAGTTTCTAAACGATAACTTAGAAACAAATAAGAGGATTTTTTGCCAAATTTTGCACTATTTTTAGTACTATAATATAAAGATCAAGTTCGATTTTCATCCCAATCATGTTAACAAAAAACAAATTTTTAAAAATTAAATGCCCTTGTTCATTTATCTGTCAGTGGTACATGTATTTTAGAAAACAATGTTGGCATTTTGATCTACTATATTTAGTTCCAAATCCACTAACAATTCACAATTTTGATTTCACAGACAACATCAAACCAGGTACAAGATGTTATAGAGAGTAGGGTAGAAAAGAGAACTAAGGGTGTATATGTACCTATTGGTGGTAAGAAACTCCTGACATTTATGGATGACTTCAACATGCCAGCTAAGGATACATTCGGTTCTCAGCCTCCATTGGAGTTGATCAGATTATGGCTAGATTATGGTTTCTGGTACGACAGACTGAAACAGACAACTAAATACATCAAGGTGAGATTAACTGAAGCATGACTGAAAGTTATTTAAAATAGCCAAAAAAATGCAGCTGAATGGCAAGTCATTGTCAATAGCCAAAGCAAAAAAAGAAAGAAAAAACCAAAAAAAAAAAAAAAGGAAAGAAAGAAAGAAAGAAAACAAAAAAACAACATACCTGAGTTATGAATATCAGTAAATGAACTATACATACATGTATCTTAAAATAGTGAATAAATATGAAAATAGTGCTACATAATTTCATGCAAAAATTTTCATATAAATTTCTCGTAAATTGAGCTTAAATGTTAGATTAACATGAAATTCAGGTGATATAAGATTTATGTGAACAAAATTTGCTCTGTGCAATATTATCTTATTATAAAAGTTTTACATTATCATAATTATAATTCTTATTAATCTTGTTTTTATTGTCTATTTTAGGATATGTTCCTGCTCGCAGCATTGGGTCCCCCTGGTGGTGGTCGTATGATTATTTCTCGCCGTTTACAGAGTAGATTTAATTTAATCAACATGACATTCCCACAGGTAAAACTATTAAAACTTTTATTTTTTATTATTTTTAACTAGAAAAACTTTTCTTGAAATTTGAGGTTTTAAACAAATACTCTTGGCTTCATCATTGTTACGAATTGTGATATTTTTGAAAGATTGGTAACAACGTTTGGCCTCAAGGGTTCACTGTTCTTTATATAAAATTTGCCACTTTTTGCTCTGTATAAAATTTACCATCTTTAATTGCTCCTTAAAAAATTTTCCCACTTTTTGCTCAATATAAAATTTGCCATCTTCTGCTCTGTATAAAATGTGCCACCTTTTGCTCCTTAAAAAATTTGCCACTTTTTGCTCCATATAAAATTTGCCACCTTCTGCTCTGTATAAAATGTGCCACCTTTTGCTCCGTATAAAATTTGCCACTTTTTGCTCCATATAAAATTTGCCACCTTCTGCTCTGTATAAAATGTGCCACCTTTTGTTCCGTATAAAATTTGCCACTTTTTGCTCCATATAAAATTTGCCACCTTCTGCTCTGTATAAAATGTGCCACCTTTTGTTCCGTATAAAATTTGCCACTTTTTGCTCTATAAATTTGCCATCTTTTGCTTGGTATTAAATGTGCCACCTTTTGCTCCGTATAAAATGTGCCACTTTTTATGTGTGTTCAGTTGATGGGCAAGTTGATATGTATTGACTGATTTTCAGTTTAACAACACTTAAAGATAGTCCATTTATCATCAAGGTTTTTGTTTTTGTTTTTTTTTGTTTTTGTTTTTTTTTTGCCATAGCTTATCTTCACAATATACATGTATATAATTATAACTGTATTGACTGATTTTCAGTTTAACAACACTTAAAGATAGTCTATTTATCATCAAGGTTTTTGTTTTTGTTTTTTTTTTTTGTTTTTGTTTTTTTTTTTTTTGCTGTAGCTTATCTTCACAATATACATGTATATAATTATAACTGTTTTATTTAATAACTAGGAATCCCAAATAAAGAGAATTTTTGGAAGTATGATCTCACAGAAACTTCAGGATTTTGAGGAAGAAGTCAAACCCATAGCTGACATCATGACTCAGGCTACCATAGAAATGTATCAAGCAGTCGTACAGAAATTCCTGCCAACACCAACAAAAATACATTACCTGTTCAACTTGAGAGATATTTCTAAGGTAATGATATACAAGTATATAAGTTATGTAAGTCTTGTGAGCAGGTTAAACTTTCTATTTTAAGTCCAAAAACAACAAAAGTGATTTAAAACAACATAAATGATATTACTAAACAATAGATCATTTGACGTTATGGATGATAAGGTTTGTTCTGTGGCATCCTTGCAGGTAACACTATAATATCCAGATAAAAATTCGAGGATTTAAACAAAACTTACAAGACTAACAGACATCTATGTTGTTGAATATCTCAAAAATTCTGTTAAATACAAAGAAACAAAATGTAATTTGATTCTGACTTCATGTTTTGTTTTTTTTTTAATGTGCATGGATTGTTAAAAATCTATTGGATAAATTATGTGACTTTTAGTTATTTATAGTATTGAAGAAAAATGTTTCTTTGATCAAATTCTACTAAATTCAGAGAATATACTTTTATTCATATAGATATTCCAAGGTTTACTGAGAGCACACAAAGATTTCCATGATACAAAACAGGCCATGACAAGATTGTGGATACATGAATGCTTCAGGTAAGTCTATTACCGGAGATTTGAAAAGACAAAACTTACTGCATAGGTTAAAATTCTGCATTGGGCAGATCCAATTGTGAGAAAGATTGTCAGTTTGCTTACAAAAGATTTAATCATGATTTTCTCCAGGCATTAGCTTCCTCCACAATTCTTAGACTGTCTGCCTTGCAGTGAAAGAATCCTGATGGGGTGGACAACCTACTGCTCAACTCCAATCACATGGTTCCTGAAAAAATAGTTAGTTTTGTTTGCATAGTTTTTGTGGTTTTTTTTTTTTTCTTTTAATGAGCATTCTTGTTTCCTCTTGTTTCTCCACCAGATCTCACTGCATTTCATCAACCAATTTAGATCTTTAGTTATTTTAATTTGCAATTTTTGTCTTGTAAAAAAAAAAGCAGAAATAAGTCAATCTGTTTCAGTATCAGGCTAGGCATCAGAAATTGTCTGACAGTGATAAGACTTATAGGTCTGTGTAATTCTTGTATTTTAGGGTGTTCTCAGATCGTTTATGTATAATTCTTGTATTTTTAGGGTATTCTCAGATCATTAATGTATAATTCTTGTATTTTAGGGTGTTCTCAGATCGTTTATGTATAATTCTTGTATTTTAGGGTGTTCTCAGATCGTTTATGTATAATTCTTGTATTTTTAGGGTATTCTCAGATCATTAATGTATAATTCTTGTATTTTAGGGTGTTCTCAGATCGTTTATGTATAATTCTTGTATTTTAGGGTGTTCTCAGATCGTTTATGTATAATTCTTGTATTTTTAGGGTATTCTCAGATCATTAATGTATAATTCTTGTATTTTAGGGTGTTCTCAGATCGTTTATGTATAATTCTTGTATTTTAGGGTGTTCTCAGATCGTTTATGTATAATTCTTGTATTTTTAGGGTATTCTCAGATCATTAATGTATAATTCTTGTATTTTTAGGGTATTCTTGGATCGTTTATGTGTAATTCTTGTATTTTTAGGGTATTCTCGGATCATTTATGTGCAATTCTTGTATTTTTAGGGTATTCTCGGATCGTTTAGTAGAAGACAAGGATCATGAAGCTTTTATCTCTATCATGACAGAAAAATTAGGATCTTTGTTTGATCAGACATATCACAACATCTGTCCAAACAAACAACCGCCGATATTTGGCGATTACATGAACCCTGATAATGTGTACGAAGACATTCAGGATATCGGTAATCTGAAACGTCACATGATGGATATGTTAGAAGAATATAACAGTTCTATAGGAGTTGTTCACATGGACCTTGTACTGTTCAGAGATGCTATAGAACACGGTTTGTACTTTTTTATATACCAACAAATTTAAAACTTTTACAGATTTGTTGTGGGGCCTTGGTTGCCCAGTGGTCTAAAGTGTGTGCTTACAGATCACAGTGCCTCTCACTGCCTGATATGCTTTACAAACCTGTACAATATTCCCTTATTTCAGTTAAATGTACACTCAGTTAAGTGAATGATTGTGAAACTTGGGCCAGATATTTTTCAGTTTTTAAAGAAAACTTTAAAAAATAAAAAACAACAGTTCTGGCTTTGTGTCGTTAAAAAATATACTTAATCATTTTTCCATGATGCAGTAAAAAAAACTCCTTTTATTACCCCTAAATTACTTTTGCAAACTCACTTATTGCCACACTAGTTTGAAGTTTCAAAATACCTTTCTTCTGTGTTTTTCTTCCTTTTATAAGCCTCCATCAATTATAACTAAATCTCTTATTGACCCAAAATTTGACGTAACAAAGGGTGTCAATGCATCACAGATTTTGGCACTAAGTTATTGAAAATATAATAAAAATATTTATGTCAAAAGAATATATATTTTTTAATATTATTATTTTTTATAAATTCTCAGTTTAAATTTTTTTGTTTTATTTGCAGTGTCTAAGATCGTACGTGTTATTAGACAGCCACGAGGTAACATGCTGTTGATTGGTATCGGTGGAAGTGGACGTCAGAGTTTAACTCGACTTTCTGCTTACATTTGTGAATTTTCAACATTCCAGATCGAAGTTACAAAACAGTATCGTAAACAAGAGTTCAGAGATGGTAAATTATAAAACTTAATGGGCTTCATCTATGTAGCACATGATATCTTTTAACATTTGTGTGAACTTTTTGTTTTATATTAAATAGACTTGTTAGCAATTTTGTATAAAAATGACATTATTCTGAAATATGTGTTGTAAACATCTTTATTTATTTATCAGCAGAGAATACCTGATATGCATATATATGTCATTTTTGGAAAAATCTCATTTTGGGATTAATATCATGGACTTTTTTCAAGATAATTGGAAACGATAATTTTACAAAAATGTTAAATATCGTCCAAATTAAACATGGAACCTGTTTTAAAATATTTAACTTGAAAGAATTTTATTTTCTTCACCAGAAGGTGTGTAGTCCAGTTATCTTGGACAAAAATGTTAAATAAGTTTTCAGGGTCTCACTTTACCTTTAAAGTCAAGAGAAAGAAGTAATTGATTTAACTTTATTTTCATCAACAAGACAGACAAATTTGTCTAAATATAGAGTATTTGGCAATTGATTTTTTTATTTTTTATTTTGGTGAAATGTTACTAATACTATGGGTATATAAAAACAAACTTGTAATAGATTGAAGGCTGTGAAACTCTTTTTGAATGACAGCCTCGATGCCCAAGTCTTAAGTGTGTGGTTATAGATCACCTTGCTATCCCACAGCCTAGGTTTATATTCCACTAGTAATAGATCATAGTTTGTTAGTTCACTTACCAAAGGTCAGTGGTTTTCTCTTTCCACTCCAGTTTCTTCCGTCATTCAAGAACTGACTAGGGCTTTAAAACTTCTAAATCCACTTCACTCTACTCTTTGTTAATGTTTAGTATATAAGTAAAAAATATAAACTGTACCAACTGACCTTAAGAGTAATATTTTTCTTACAGATTTGAAACGTTTGTATTGGCAAGCTGGAGTTGATAATAAGACAACAGTTTTCATATTTAATGATGTACAGGTCGTCGAAGAAAGCTTCCTGGAGGATATCAATAACATCTTGAGTAGCGGAGAAGTCCCCAATCTTTACAAACCTGATGAGTTTGAGGAGGTATATACCTGGAATGATTGATATTTAACACTTTAATGATGTAAATTAAATTTAGGCACCCTAAAAAAGTTTCTATATTTTAAAAAAAAGAAATTTGTTAAAAAAAATTTTTAGATATTTAATTCTGAAAACATTATTCAAGACATTTTTTTCAGAAGTAATTGCTAAATTAATATTTTGTCAAGTGTTTAATAAAAATTTGACAAAGTTTTTAGTACACTTTAGTACAATAGTTACACTGCTTTTGTTCAAATTACACCATTTCTTTTTGTACTTGGACATAAAAAAAAAACAACCTGGTCATATGATCTGTAAAATAAAAAAACCTGGTCACATGATCAGACTACAGTTTCAAAACCTAGTCACATGATCAGACTACAGTTTCAAAACCTGGTCACATGATCAGACTACAGTTTCAAAACCTAGTCACATGATCAGACTGCAGTTTCAAAACCTGGTCACATGATCAGACTACAGTTTCAAAACCTGGTCATGAGACTACAGCTTCTACATGTATAATCAAGTTTAACATTTATTTGAATATGAAATGTTATCATTTCAAAACATAAATAGTTATTATTTTGACTTTGTTTGATAGTAGATGATGTTTTGGTTGTGTATAGACAATATTTTAGTTATTTGTCTAATTTATGGGCTTCATCTATGTACCATGTGACATCCCCTTTAAATATTGTGCTAAACTCTTATTTTCATGAAATATGGAATTGATTTCATGAAAATTTTCTTGTTTTAAGAAATTAAAGAGTTCACAAGGACGTCTTTTATAGCCCCTACAAGACTTGTTTGAAATCTTTGATTTGGTGCCTGGATATATCAAATTTTTCTCCACAATCTTATGTTAGAGATCCAACATTATTGTCTGTTACATTATATGAGTAATTGTTCTGTTATATCATTTGACAATGTTTCTTATTACAATTTTTGCCCTTGTACCTGAAAATCACATATTCACATTTAACTACAGTAGCTTACTTGGTAGAGTGCTTACTTCATTTGTAGGAGGTTAGGGTTCATACCCTGGCCGGGTCTGATCAAGACTTGAGCATAGGTAGTGACTGTACTTTTTCTAAGCAATCATCATTTAGCAATGAAAGTCACAGGGACCTTTGAAGAAGACCTTAAAAATGGATGCCCCATGTCATGGCTTGTTTAAGAACCCTCACTACGATATGCATTGCCCTGAGTGCATTGAAGGTAAAAAATTCTGCTACTTCACCAATAGCTGATGGCGTCTTGATATAAGTGAAATAATCTTGACTAGGGAGTCAAGTCCACATTGTTCCATCCATCAATCAGTCACATTTTCTCACCGGTCACATGGTGATATTTGCTGACTAAATCAATCTCGTTATAACAGATAGTATAGCGATAATTCGGCTTTCACATGGTACATAGATGATACCTACTGTAGTGTGTACATTTATGTGTTATATATAATATTTGCATCTTGAGTTTGTGTTCTAATGGCTTATAACTTTAACAAAAGGTAGAACAATTTGTCTTGGTTTGGAAATGAAAAGTTTCAGCTGCATACAGTTAAATTGGCTCTTATCAATAAAAAGATCAAATTTTAATTAATGTTATGGGTTTAATTATTTATAAGAGCTAATTGATCTGTTCACAACTGAAACAACAAAATTAAACAGTCTGCAATGTTCTAACCAAGATTTACGTAATATGGATTAGTGAATTTGAAGGTAGTGGTTAGATTTTAACAAATAATTTATTTTATTAATCTTACAAAAGCCTGAAATCTTGTCAACGTGTTGAAAATGAAAATGAAATAACAATAATTTTTTTAAAAAAAATTAATAAACAAAAAAATGGTGTGACTTAACTAATTTTACTGTTGCTGAAAAACAAGGTTTCTGATCTGTGGTCAAGTGTTTTGTATCACTTGCTACCTACAGATCATATTCCCTCTCACTGCCTCCCTACAGATCATATTCCCTTTCACTGCCTAGGTTGTAATGCCACCTCAACAGATACAAGATCCTGGTGTGAGATGTCTGTCAGTTCAATAACTGGCAATTAATGATTTTTAATGGTTCTCTGATTTCCTCAATCTTTTACAAATTGACCACCTTGAAATAAGTGAAAGAATCTTTCTTTCAGTCTTAAAACTGTTTCAAAAACACATTTACTGCATCTTCACACACCACTTGATTTATGTTAAGATTAATCCTCAAGATAAATGAAAATTATCTCATCATTGTTAGCTAGAAAATTGCTGATGTGGTGTAAAACAACATTCAACCAACCAACAAAATGAAGCATTTTAAATACAAAATAGGTCAGTTTTACTGTTTAGTAGGATAGACACTATTGGTTCATGTTTGATAGACCAGAATCATAACTAACATACATTGTAAACTAAATAACTTACCATCTCCGGTTTTATTGGAGTTGTACATCTACAAATACAGAACTAGATAAAGATTATTTTAACATTGATTTGATGTTGATTATGTCTGACTGTGTTGGATTTGATTGTTAATAATACAGGAATAGTTTTAGTGTTAACTCAAAAGACAAGGTTTCAGGTTTACAAAATTGAAATAAATATCATCAGTATGGGTGGGTGGAGTTGTTGTGTAAACAGATTTTTGCTCAGATATACTCAAAATATTGACATATCTGTTTTAGGTATTTTGATTAAGGTTATCACACACACACACACACACACACACACACACACACACACACACACACACACACATTCTTGTTACAATCAATTTGAATTATGAATTGTTCTCAGATTGTCTGTAAGGATGTATTAGTTATTGAGATATATAAAGAGCAGAAATATGCTTTTCCCCATGTAGGCTTGATTCCCATTCTGGACAGATCCAAGTGTGGTGACAGTTTGTCAGATTTCCCTTGTTTTGTATAGGACGATTGTTCTTTGGTATTCTAGAATTTACCTCCAGAATTTTAGTGAACATTGTGAATATTGTGACAGGGATGTAAAACATCATTTCGACTAAATAGCTAATTGATATCTTAAATTTGACAAATGTTCATAAAAGGTAAGACTTATTATGATTGAGTAAAGTCGTTGATTGGAATTTTCTTTTATTGGCTGTCTTATCTCCAAAATGTGTTGAGGATATTGATTGGTTATCAAGACAGACTTCACTGCTTTATGTTCTAGATTTGTTAAGGATTTTGATTGGTTACTAAAGCAGACTGCACTGCTTTTTATTCTAGATATGTCAAGGATTTTGATTGCTTATCTCTGAGCAAAGTTTGTCACATGATGAAGATCTGTCAATCAAACTCAAGGTGTACAGATAGTGTAGTAGCACTACACATGACCATTTTGTCAGTATGCTATTATGTAAATATTTATATTTTGTGCATCTTGTGTTTGAACTATATAGGTGCGAAATGCTCTGAGTGAAACTGCCAAAAAAGAAGGAATAGATGACAGCCCTCAGAGTATCTTCGCTTACCTCATTGATCGAGTACGAGCCAATCTGCATGTTGTCTTGTGTATGAGTCCTGTTGGAGAACCATTCAGGTAATGATTTTTAGATTTAGCACTATTGATTAAGCCTTGAACCCCTAAAAATCTGTGACATGACCCAACAGAAATGGCTCATGTCCTTTTAAATGCAGGGGACCATAGGTTAATTTTTATTTTAATTTTCAGTAGACTTATATAATTGGATTGGATTTCTCAAATTTTTACCAATATATGATGTTTTCTAGCAAGGCTAAATAAACTAAAATATTAAATTTCCATTGTCATAGTATAGATTGGTTCGGAGCCTAAGTAATTGATAGTAACAATATTTAGATTGTTTTTGAAATTCTTACCAATTTACTTTAAAAAAAATTGAATGAATAACAAATTGAAGGTTTTTTGTTTTATATTGTGCCATTGCTATTGAAAATCAGTGAAACAGAAAGAAAAAAATGCATGAATTTTTTGTAAAATATTTATTTCAAGATGGACACTTAAAATAGATAATGTCACACTTTTATAACTAAATAAATATAACATAACAGGGTTCTTACATGAAACTTTGAAATCCGTAAAAATTAAATGGCATTATGTGCCCTTAAAGAAATAATGTCTTCAGATTTCCTTGTTCAAGCATCGTTTTATTTTTCTTTCCATTTTTACTTATTTTTTCATTTTTCTCATCTTCTCCGTTAAAAGTACAAATCTTTCACATGATAGATTTTAGAGTTTTCAAAATAAATCTATCCAGAAATTTCAAGTAAATTTGGTTAAAACAGTTTGAGATTATGATACAAGATTTAAAAAAATAAATAAATAAATAAATCACTGTAGCACTTTTCGTAGAGGCCACATTTGTTGTATGATATGAAAACAGCTTTGTTTTTAGTGTTTCTTTGACAATTAGCCATATTTTATACTGTATATGATGAATCTACCAAGTAAGTTACTGTGTGTGAAGGAATTGAGATTTTGGTTTTCGGTATAAAATGGTTTTTGCCTGTAGATTTTAATTCAAATTGTAAGCTAAGAAATGATGACATTATGAAATACTTACGGTATAACTATAATTAGCATATTGTGAAAAACAAATGCAAGAGTAATTTCCCTTTCTGTCTAACTCTTTGTTTTTGAGAGGTATACATGTATTTGAGAAGTTGAAAATCAATTTTTCTTTTAGGTAAAATTTTGGGCAGGTTCAAAATTAACATTGTTTAACAAGGAGAAGACAAAAAAAGGTTTTTTTGTTTTTGTTTTTGGGATTTTTTTTTTTTTTTTTCAAAATTCACAAACTTGTTTTTAACAAATTTACAAGGTTAAACTCTTGATTTTTTTGGTCATCTCAAAAAAGAAAAAATAATAAATAAATAAATTAAAAAAATAAATTATCTTAACCTATATCAGATTTTCTTGGCTTACATCAGATTGCTTGTTTTTTGTTTTAGCTGTAATATTTATAATTTAATACAGGAGGAGTGACAATTAGGTCTTTTTTTTATTTGGTGTGGTAGATTTTTATTTTCACACATAAGGATTATTGTATATATATATATATATTTTTTTTTTTTTTTTTTTTTTTTTTTTTTTTTTTTTTTTTTTTTTTTTTTGATAAATAAAAAGCACCTGTTATCAGTAGTTGTCAACAATTAAATTTTATACCTGTTGTTTCATAGAATTTGCTTTTTTTTATCCCAGATTTTTTTTTGAAATAAAATTTGCTCTCAGAAGATTGTTCTAGAATTTGCTTTATCTTCATCTCCCCCTCTTCCCATTTAGTACCCTCCTTTTTGGGGAAAAAATGTTCTTACCATTACCAATGATTTACTAGATATGCTTTTTTCTTCTCAGTTTAAAAATTTGCTCTACAAAGATACAAAATTTGTCCTATGATTTGCTTTCCTTAATTTCCATCTTTCTTTTCTGTCCCTTTTTTCTTTTTTTTTTTTTCTTTTCTTTTTTTTTTTTAAACATAATTTCCAAAATTTTTCGTTAAATTAACCCCTACCTTTTTTTCTATTTTTAAATAGAAATTTTCTTTCCAAATCTTTTCCTTAAATTTGCTTTTCTTCTTCCCCTTCTGCCCCTGCCCCTTCAGAAAAATAAAATTATTATTTAAAAGTTTTTTCCTAGAATTTGCTCTTTTATAATTTTTTTAGCAATAAAATTTGCTTTTTCCAAACATTTTGCTTGTCATCCTAATTTTTTAAAGTTAAAATTTCTTCTCCAAAGATTTTCTTAGAAATTGCTTTTTTATTTCAATGATTTAAATGCAGAATTTACTAATGGACAAGGTAATATTTCACAAGGATACACAAACCCTTATGACCCTAGTCATACACGGTAGACCCAAGTCTTTCACTTTAATTTTTTTAAATTTTAATTTTAGATTTAAAATTTCTAACAAAGATCTAGTAAGATTTGTCATAGGTTGTTAATATACATTAGATGTTCTCTTAATGTCTCAATTTTTAAAACCATTCCTGAGCTTTTTACTGAAAGCATTTCATTTTTTTTTTAAGGGAATAAAAAAAAACTCTGTGCCAAAGGGGTTTTTTTTTTTTTTTTTTTTTTTGCATTATTTCTTTACATGACAATAAAACTTAAAAGAAGAGGTTTTTGGGTTTGGGGTTTGGGAATAGCACATTTTGTTTGGTAAATTCACTCCAGATAAGGCATAAGTTTGTGTTTTGCTAGTTTATCATGGTTCGGGTCAGTATATGCCTAATTACTACTTATTAGATAACAATATTTGGGGATTTATTTTTATTATTATTTTTATTATTATTATTATTATTATTATTATTATTACTGATAACATTTTGTGTGTGTGTTTATTTACCGTACATGTATTTATAAGTTTCAATGAATCTGACTCATGTTTTAGCATAATTATCAATATTTATTTACAAACCTCCAGCAAAAGAGAGCAAGTTTAAGGGAGATAACCTAATGTTTTAAACTGTAGTTTGTTCTGTCTCTTCAGTTCAGTTCATGTCTACAGTCACTGCTACATTTATCATATGTCCCCTAAACTTCCTGTCTTCATCGTATGAAAAAAGTCAGATTAGAAGTGTAAAATAATCATATCTTAGGTCTTAAATTCATTTATATGATTCATATTATTCCAGAAATCGTATCCGTATGTACCCAGCATTTGTTAACTGTACCACGATAGATTGGTTCAGTGAATGGCCTCAGGATGCTCTGTTAGAAGTTGCTGATAAATATCTTCAAGAGGCTTCACTAGGCACAGAGGAAGAGGTATGAATAATGACATGTAATAAGACAAGCTGAAAACAATCACTAAATACGACCCCTCCCAAGCTAGAGGCATGTTCTACTTACCCAGGCATCTACCTAGCCCTGTTTTAAATATATTTCTCCCTTTTGATTTTTTAATTCATCTACAACTAATTGAATCAACACCAGACCCATCCTCAGCCAAATTTAACAGTCAGCCATTTCTGAAAGGCTGCAAGGTCAATTGATTACATGCAGAGGGGGGATGCTTTATTTACTAAGCTTTCTGGCTACCTAACCTGCTTATAAACAGGGAGGAAAACCCAGAAAGTCTTCAATACTAGCAGGATTCTGTTGTCTAAATTTTTCCATACAAATATTTCTCTTTCAATAATGCATCATAAAAACAAGACATTTTATTTAGAAACTTCATAAAGACTTTTTTAAATTACGTTTTTTTAAAAAAAAATAATGAAATAATTTTTAAAAATTTTTATAATGATATTTTCAGAAAAAAAAGTTTTATTGTTAAAATGTGAAAACATATAAATCTTTTGTTTTTTTTTTTTTAATTTTTAGGATAAATTAAAACCATCGTTAGCAAAGACTTTTTCTCTGATGCACAAATCGGTAACTGAGTATTCAAATAAGATGTTGTTAGAAATGAAACGTCATAACTATGTTACACCTACTAACTATTTGGAACTGGTGTCAGGATATAAAAAGTGAGTATACATGTATATCTGTGTTAAAGATTTAAGTAGTAATATATATAATAAAAATACCTTCTAAATTTGATGTGCTATATGTGCACATTTCGGAAAATCATTCCTCATCAGTGACACTAGGGGCTGAAAAGTTTGATAGATAAAAAACAAAGACCAAACATTTTGAAAATTAACAAATCTAAAGTTCCAAAATTATAGGAATCCAAATACAGCTAAGCAATGCAATATACTTGCATAATATATGGCTTCATTTCAAAGCTTTCATTTTTTAAGATTTTGATTTTTAAAGACATTTAAATATAGAGATAAAAAATACAGAATTTGAGACTTTAATAAATAATGATGGGACATTGAAAAATTCCAACATATGGAAAAGGTATGTTTAAGGCTCAATTTGGAAACTTACAGAAATGTATGGAAACATACGGATACATGTATTGGATGGAAAATGTATGGAAACTACTTGGAAAACATAAATATTAATCACTGTATGGAAACTTGTGGAAAACACACTTATTTAACCACACAGAAATTGAAATTATATGATGATAAATATAGTTTCCATACTTTTTCCATTTGATTTTCCATATAATAATGAAAATGTGTATTTTCCATAGAATTTCTGAATGTTTCCATATGGTTAAGACTTGATATCATTTCCATACATTTACCATTTGATTTCCATCTGGTACCTAAAATACACTTTGGAAATGTATTTTTCGTATGGAAAAACTAAAGAAATATGGCTTTTACAGAAGCAAGGTGACAAAGTATTGAAAGTTTGATTATAGTAACTAAATCATGGATTAATCTTCAACCCTGGTGTTAGAAAAGTTCATACACAAATATTGCATTGATGTAACACACCATACATTGTCCTATTTCCTGTATTTTAGACTACTTTCATCCAAGAAGAAGGAACTAGGAGATGCTGCATACAAGCTACGTAATGGTCTGAGTAAGATCGATGAGACCAGAGAGAAAGTTGAGAAGATGTCCGTAGAGTTGGAGGATGCCAAATTAAAGGTAGCTCAGTTCCAGAAACAGTGTGACGAATATCTGGTTGTCATTGTACAGAACAGACGAGAGGCTGATGAACAACAAAAGGTAATAAATCGTTAAAATTGTTCTTGAATACAGTCAATCCATGCAAGGAAATAAGAATGGTCTTACAAATGGATTCATTTTTCTTTCTTTGAAGTTTAAATTCCTGTACAGGGTTTCCTGTCTGATGCAATGGGTTTATTTTAATAACAGTGATCAGTAACTAATATGTCATGAGAAGGCAAGATTACATGTTCTTTGTATCAAAGGTCATTGAGGCTTTTGGAAATCTAAAACTTTTGGCACATACTTTGAAATATTTTACTGTCTTCATATGCATCAGTTTTACTTTACACCGTGATGTATCAACAGAATCTGGTGTGATAAAAAGGGAGTGAGTGAGTTGAGTATTGGTGTTTAATATCTCAATCTAGAATATTTCACTTACATCAAGACGTCATCAGCTATAGGAGAAAGTGAAGAAATTTTTCCCACAGCATTCCTGAAATTTTAATACAGCAGGGTTCTTTATCAGTCCACATGTACTCTAACCTCGTTTATTTTGAGTTCCCATCCCAAAAGAATTGTGACTTTAATTTCATAACGTTGAGTGCTTGGCGAAAGAACAGTCACTACCCACTTTCAAGTCTTGGGTCAGATCAGGTCGGGGTTTGAACCCACAACCTTCCACTTATGAAGCGAGCACTCTACCAACTGAGCTACTGTAGTGGTAAAATAAAAAGGTCTGAAGCACTACAGCTAGTTTTTCTTATATATTGATAAGAATGCTTTTTCAATATATGTATATATATAAATATATTTATTTTTTTAATTTGTATTTTAACAGTCAGTAGCACAGAAAGGAGAGAGAATTGCTGAGGAAGAGGTCAAATGTCAACATATGGCAGATTTAGCCCAGCATGATCTTGATGAAGCTCTGCCAGCTCTAGAAGAAGCTATTAAGGTTTGTTTATAAGAATAATGCTTGCGAAGGATAAATTTAACATTAGAAACTATGGATTTATTTTATGTTGTTGGTTTTAAGTGTTCAAAATAAACATGTCAAAAACTTTATAAGCCATTTGTGGCTGTTTCTGACTGATTTCACTGGGGTACCGGCTCTGATCAGAAAGGATAAAAGGCAAAAAAGAATATACCAAGACCAATTTGCATATTATTTAGATTCCTACCAAACATGCCTGTTCTCTCCTGTAAAGGAAATGGGCAATGCCCAGGTCAACTTTCATTGAATTATTTAGATTCCTACCAAACATGCCTGTTCTCTCCTGTAAAGGAAATGGGCAATGCCCAGGTCAACTTGCATTTAATTATTTAGATTCCTACCAAACATGCCTGTTCTCTCCTGTAAAGGAAATGGGCAATGCCCAGGTCAACTTGCATTGAATTATTTAGATTCCTACCAAACATGCCTGTTCTCTCCTGTAAAGGAAATGGGCAATGCCCAGGTCAACTTGCATTGAATTATTTAGATTCCTACCAAACATGCCATGTCTAACCTGTAAAAGAAATGGGCAATGTTTAGATCAACTTGCATTTATTTAGATTTATATTAAACATGCCTGGTCTAACCTGTAAAAATCACAGAAAATGTCCTGGTTAACTTGAATTTTGTCAGTGTAATGCCAGTGTTGATTTCATGTTATGGTATAGTAAGAAGGGCATTTCACATTTTTTCAAAGTCAGTATCTATACAGTCATAATAGCCTTACACTAAAGCCAGGTTAGATTCATTTAAGGAAGAACTTGTATTTTTAACAAGTTTATTGAGCCATAACATGAAAAACTGTGTGCACACTTCATAATGCGCGTAGCACGTTATAAAAAAAGTATGCACACCGTTTTTCATGTTATGACTCAATAAACTTGTTAAAAACACAAGTTATTCCTTATAATTTAATTTTAAACACTGAAACTAAAATATTAAACAAGGTTTTGTTTTATATTTGTCGATTTTTTTATGATTGAAAAAAATTCCTCCACGTTGGAACTATCAACAACAAACAATTTTAGCCAATGAAATGGAAAGAGTCATACGTCACGCCGTTCACTTTTAAGGTTGCTATGGTTGCGTAGTTTATTTGAGTATAACATGAAAAATGAGCACGTGCATTTGCGTTGTGTTTGTATTGCAGTATGATATAACAGAATTTAGAAATTACATTATTAGACACATCATTTATTATGTTTTTGTTTAATTTTAGGCTTTAGACTCTCTGAACAAAAAAGACATTGGTGAAATCAGATCCTACGGTCGTCCACCAACACTTGTAGAAAAAGTCATGGAAGCTGTAATGATTCTGAAGGGATGTGAACCAACATGGGCAGAATCAAAAAGACAACTTGGTAGATACAAACTGCTGATAAATTAATCCATATGTTTCCTTAGTTGTTTTTAAAGACTCTACAACTATTAGATTTAAATATAAGTTCATACCAATTTAGATTTTTCTAAAAATAATGTTTTAAACATTTGTTATACCAAAGTTGATGATTAAACTCATACACACTCATATTATCTGTCTGTTCATTAAATATTTTATTTTATTACAAGTTAATTACAACAGAGAAAAAATACTGAAATAGTTTTGAAGTAAGTATAAAACCATTTTGTACATTTATGTATAAAAAATAGCAAATAGCACTTAGTTGTAACAAATATTTCTATATATTTTATCTTTCTTTTATCCAGGTGACCAGAATTTCATTAAGAGTCTTATGTTCTTCGACAAAGACAATATCTCAGATAGAGTTCTCAAGAAAATCGGAACTTACTGTGCCCAGTCTGACTTCCAGCCTGAGATCATTGGGCGTGTCTCCTTGGCTGCCAGATCACTTTGTATGTGGGTCAGGGCTATGGAAGTGTACGGTCGTATTTACAGAGTTGTGGAACCTAAGAAACAGAGACTTAATGCTGCCATGTCACAGCTGAAAGAGAAACAAGATGCCTTGGCCGATGCTAAAGCTAAACTAGCAGAGGTACTCTCTCTCTCTCTCTCTCTCTCTCTCTCTCTCTCTCTCTCTCTCTCTCTCTCTCTCTCTCTCTCACACACACACACACACACACACACACACACACACATCAAATATTTATATATATACATGTATATGTAAAAATACACTCTATCCACAAATAATTTGGGAATGTAGTTGAAAGGCTTTAAGATCACCATTATGCCTTTAATTTATTAATTCTAGATCATACTTTAGTTATCAGATAAAAAGCACTTTTTATAAATTCAATTTGTTGTAACCATGGTTACCTGTTCATGATAAAATTATAATGAAAATTAAATGATACATTTTGACTAGGTTGAAGCAAAGATGGCAGAATTGAAAAAGCAGTATGATGAAAAGCTTGCACAGAAAGAGGAATTGAAGAGAAAAGCAGAGCATACAGAGATGATGTTAGACAGAGCTGCTAAACTTGTGTCTGGCTTGGCAGGGGAGAGAATTAGATGGGAGGAAACTGTCAAGGTATGATAATCATTGTCATGTCAACTGTGGTAAAAAATTCTGAAAAGCTTAAGTCAGATCTCCCTGAAAGGCCACCTCTATATAATGGTGACCTGTTTATAAAAGTCAGGAAGATTTTAGCCAATATTTTTCTTAGTCAGGTTATATAGAAGCAACATGCAAAAAAGCAATAAAGGGGCATTGGTGTCTGAGTGGTCTTGAGGGTTGGCATAAGGATTACCATACCTTGTTTTCCACATGGCTTGCCAGAGTTCTTTGGGCTTTTTCTTATACCTATTTCCTACAATATCTAAAAACTATATGTCTCAATGTAAGCAAAAGAATCATAATTTTGACTGACTATTTAATTCCCCTCTGTATGATATACACATTTCCATGCCTTTGTAGGTGACTTTTGCAACATACATTTAAGTGAGGAAAGTTATAGATTAAATCCTTATATTTTTTTTACTTTTATCAATTTATTCCTTTGGTAAAATTAAGGTAGTTTTTGTTGAGCTTTTTTTTAACTTGTGCTGTTATTTTATTGTATCACTATCTCTTGATTTGATTTCTAGGATTTGGAGGAGCGTATTGGCTACTTAGTAGGAGACTGTTTGTTAGCCTCAGCGTTCATGTCCTACATGGGACCATTCTTATCAGAATACCGAGATGCCATGTTACAGAAAGTTTGGTTAGCTGAGGTAAGCATCTCTCTCTCTCTCTCTCTCTCTCCTCTCTCTCTCTCTCTCTCTCTCTCTCTCTCTCTCTCTCTCTCTCTCTCTCTCTGAGAAAACTTATATTTTTTTAGGTTCTCTAATGGAATTTACTGACTTTCCATCAGATTGATAAACAGTACCCATCGTTCATCAAGATTACCAGAAAGTAATAGTGCTTGCATTCCAGAAACTCCCCACCACTAAAAATAATTAATTAAATGGTCAACTATATCAATATTATCAGTTTTCAGTATCTAGATGTATTTATTTAATTTTAGGTTAACAAACTACAGATTCCTTGTGCACCATCCTTCAGCTTTGCAACATTTATGGCCAAACCCACCAATGTGAGAGATTGGAATATACAGGGTCTTCCAAGTGATCAGTTCTCAACAGAAAATGGTGTAATTGTCACATCTGCCAGCAGGTGGCCGTTAATGGTGGATCCACAGGGACAAGCCATTAAATGGATCAAAAACATGGAAGCTTCTAGGGTAAATAATATATAATAAAGTTCACTTTGTACAGTCTGTTTTAATTATTCTAGACATAATTTTAGGCCTCTTATTTAGTGATCACATGTTTTGTACTTTACAGAATTGTCTTTAACATGTACTGCGATTTGGGACTTTCATTTTGAGTCTTATTTGAATCATTAACAACAGTATGAATTTTTTGCCGACATTTAGAAAATGTGCAATATAAAAATAAGATTTTACCTCATTACCTTTTAAATCCTTTTTTAAAATCGGTAAAATGCTACTACCATACCCCTGCCCTGATATAAGTGTGATTAGGAGCACCATCAATCAGTTAATTTATTCTTTTGGGGAAAAGAGTTTAAAAAAGATTGACTGGTCAGGCTTTTACAGTCTGATTTTATATTGAAAATCAAAATCAAATGAGTTTTTTTCCTTTGGCATTAACTAACAGTGAAACTTTCTTGTTTTTTTTTTTTTTTTTTAACGAAAAATGGTCAAAGCTATTGTGTTAACTTGTAGTTTTGTGTCTACCTTAGTACTGCCATTAGTGATTTTTATCTAAATTTTAGTACATAAAATTTTGGGATTTCATGTTTTCTGGAACTTTGGTACACTTGGAAGAATTTATGCTTACATATGCAGAGATTTCATCAATCTCTCTTTGTAATTACTCTATATAGTTTTCAGTTTACTGACTTTCACTAAAGTTACTTGTTACGTATTGTTTTAGGGATTAAAAGTTATAGATTTACAGCAATCAGATTACATGAGGCAACTTGAGGGAGCTATACAGTTTGGCTTGCCAGTGATTTTACAAAATGTTCAAGAAAGACTTGACCCCTCACTGGACCCCATACTTAATAAATCTCTCATCAGAATAGGTAAGTATCTTTGTAGTTTTATAAAGGTCATAGGTTAAAGGTCAAAGTTTGTCTAGATGTTATGAGGCAAATTGAGGTAATTTGGGGGTTTGGTTTTTCATTGATTTTAATTACAAATATTTACACCATGTGCACTCAATCCAGAAACTATTGAGAATTCCTATCTAGCCATCAGATATCTGTTATCATTTTTGTACAATCTTTTATTTCCTGTAGGTTTGAAAAAAAAATGAAAAACATGTTTTATAAACTTTTAACATAATGATTATGACATTTCATAATGTGTGCATACACAATGTGCTAGGCACATCAGTGGTTCAAAATGTATAATTTAGTGATATAACATTGTAATGTGGAAATTCCATTGGATGAAATTATGGGCTTTTACAATGGTAAACACATGAAGCCCATTGGTTTAATTTTTAGGTGGGAAATTTGAATTTGAAATTGCTATCATAACTGATATTAAATCCTGTGTTATTAATTTTGACAGGTGGAGCCTATATGATCAAACTCGGAGATAAAGAAATTGAATACAATCCAGATTTTAGATTTTACATCACAACTAAACTCAGCAACCCACATTATACACCTGAAATATCTACAAAAACAACTATTGTTAACTTTGCCGTCAAAGAACAAGGTAAAAAAGCAAACAGAATATCACCTGGTTAAGTGTTTTTAACATACATGACAGGTGAAATTTGATAGTTTTTTATTTTTTTATTATTTTAATGAGAGGTGAAGATTGATAATTAGAGAGTTTCAATCATCTTAAACCTCTGATTTCCATGATGGAGTATATAGTATAAGGAGTTGGATAGTTCTGGAATTGTTGAGGATTCTGGAGTGCCTTGAGAAAACTATCAACCCTCTGCAAACAAACTTTTAAACTTATTCGCACTACGATCTGTCCTGTGTGGGATTCAAACTTAGGTTTAGAGTTGTTGTGATATATATGTGAGCACTTTAAACCACCTGTGATTTATATATATCGAGGCTCTATTTTGTGTACTTTGTTGTTGACAAAGTGGACACGTTGTCAGTGTAGTTGAAGTATTCATTAGCAACTTTTAAATCACGGTTTTAAAGTACAGAAGAGATTTTACTATACCCGTAATGCAGTCTTTAAAAATTCTATGAAATGTGAGTCGTATTTGGTCATTATGTTTGTCACTATGTCAGATGGTAGAAAAAATCCTTGTTAACAGTCTATAAAGGTTGTTATTTTTCATCAGATGTACTCAAAATGTTCAAGAACATACCATCCAGCCTGTGTGGTGCTGGAAGCCACAACTCTTATCAAGAGCCTGTGGTGATAACCACTTGACCTCAGTTTTCCACTCTGACAATTCATTTAATATTTTATGTGATATCTTTGTAGGTTTGGAAGCTCAGTTGTTGGGTATTGTTGTAAGAAAAGAGAAGGAAGAACTAGAAGTTACCAAAGACAATCTGGTCAGAAACATCGCTGCAGGAAAGAAAAAGTTGGTCGACTTAGAAGATGAAATTCTAAGGTAAACAAACTTGTTTTTGGTTGAAGATTTTTGACAGAGTAATGAAACTGCTAACAGTTGAATGGTCTGATGCACAGTTAAACTGCTCACAGTTGAATGGTCTGATGCACAGTAAAACTGCTAACAATTGAATGGTCTGATGCACAGTTAAACTGCTAACAGTTGAATGGTCTGATGCACAGTTAAACTGCTAACAGTTGAATGGTCTGATGCACAGTTAAACTGCTAACAGTTGAATGGTCTGATGCACAGTTAAACTGCTAACAGTTGAATGGTCTGATGCACAGTTAAACTGCTAACAGTGAAATGGTCTGATGCACAGTTAAACTGCTAACAGTTGAATGGTCTGATGCACAGTAAAACTGCTAACAATTGAATGGTCTGATGCACAGTTAAACTGCTAACAGTTGAATGGTCTGATGCACAGTTAAACTGCTAACAGTTGAATGGTCTGATGCACAGTTAAACTGCTAACAGTTGAATGGTCTGATGCACAGTTAAACTGCTAACAGTTGAATGGTCTGATGCACAGTTAAACTGCTAACAGTGAAATGGTCTGATGCACAGTTAAACTGCTAACAGTTGAATGGTCTGATGCACAGTTAAACTGCTAACAATTGAATGGTCTGATCACAGTTAAACTGCTAACAGTTAAATGGTCTGACCACAGTTTAACTGCTAACAGTTGAATGGTCTGATGCACAGTTAAACTGCTAACAGTTGAATGGTCTGATGCACAGTTAAACTGCTAACAGTTGAATGGTCTGATGCACAGTTAAATCAAATGTCTTCCACCAGGGAACCACAAGATCAATACCTACCCCCTGAGGTTTGTGTCGGGTGTCTTGGCAAACATTCACAATTTTGTAAATGTAAGTGTAAACTGATTTTATTCCATGTCATTTGGAAATAAATATTCAACAAAAACATCCAAGTATCCCATTGTATGCTGACAGACCCTATCTTTTCCTCAAAACACTTTAAATAAAATAAGTCTAACATCCAGATAACACAAAATTAAAAACAAAATCCCCTGTGCACTTCAGGGGCCTCTGTGGCTGAGTTGTCTAAAGCGTGCACTTACGGATCACAGTGCCTCTCACCACCTGGGTTCGAATCCCACTCGGGACAGATTCTAGTGTGAGAAAGTTTGTCAGTTTGCTTGCCAAAGGTTGGTTGTTTTCTCCGGGCACTCCAGTTTCCTCCAACATCCCAGAACTGACCACCTCGAAATAAATGAAAGATTTTTGACTGGGGCGTAAAACACCATTACTCCACTCCTCCACTCCCTGTGTACTTCAAGCTTTAAAATAATTTTAAAAATTTTGTATTTTAAACCACTTATTTTTTTCTTCACAGATTGTTGAGTGAGACTAAAGGATCCTTGCTTGATGATGAACAGCTAGTTAACACACTACAGACATCTAAAGTTACTTCCCAGGAAGTTACTGAACAATTACAAATCTCTGAACAGACTGAGGTCAAAATTGATGCTGCAAGAGAGGTTAGTCATCTTATTAAGAAGATTCAATATTATTATGTTGAATACCATCTGCGATCCTGAAAATGTATATAAGGTTTCCAGTTATTCTCAGCTACTCCATATAGTTCAAGCTCAAGCTTCACAATCTTACACTCTGATGAGTGTACACTCCTCAAATATTCCCATTTTTCTCTCATCAATATATTAAAAATTTTACGTTTTATGAGACAATGTTTTGTTTTGTCAACACACCTACACAAAACAATTTAAATATAACATTAGACATTCAATTTTAACTGTATAATGTTATAAAAACTGACATTGAAATATTCCCTAATTTGAGTCGAGTGTACATTCAGTTGAGTAAATGATTGTGAACATGGGGCCAGGTCTTGTTGGTAGATCCTTTGTAAGTAAGTTTGATGGTTTTCTCTTTGTACTGACCACTGTGTCTGAAATTGAGCTGAAATTAAGAAAACGGTCCTCAAATCCCTGTTCTCTATAAGAGAATTTAAAAATTCAGATTAAAAGGTTATAGCATTCCTTAGTTAGATTTGAATTCATATAATTTTGGAACTTTAGATTCGTTATTTTTCAACTGTTTGGTTTATGTTTTTTTATCTAACAAACTTTTCGACTCCTAGTGTCACTGATGAGGAATTATTTTCTGAAATGTGCACATATGGCACATCAAAATTTAGCAGGTATTTGTTATATATTTACAGTTCTCTGGCTGGCAGACTTGCCTAAAATTTTAACCCTGACACTCTGGCTTCCTCTGTCAAACCAGAACTGACTGCGGCATATTGAATGAAAAATATCTTGACTGGGGTGTTAATTCACCCAGGTTTCAGTAAAGATAATTTTTTTCTTTACTCAAGTTTGAGTTCAGACAGACTTTCACTTTCTTTATAGTTCAGTTTAGACAGATTTTCAGTTTCCTCATTGTTCAGTTTGGACAGATTTTTCAGGATTCTGGATTTTACAGTTTTTAACCATCACTGTATATTTTGTTCTTAGGGATACAGACCATCAGCACAAAGAGCTTCCATCTTGTTTTTCGTGCTCAATGATATGGGCCGTATAGATCCTATGTACCAGTTCTCTTTGGATGCCTATATTGAGCTGTTTTTACAGTCCATTGAGAAAAGCCAGAAATCCAGTAAACTGGAAGAACGTATCCAGAACCTCAATGATTACCACACATATGCTGTATACAGGTAAATATGGCTAATACATGTATTACCTTTTGAAAGAAATCTTTTTTTTCTGGACTACAGAGACCTGTGATTGTGAAGTAAAAGTTGTACATGCACAATTCAAGGGCCAAGGATTTTTATTCAAGCTTCAGCCAGGTTGTGTGGTTTTCATTCAGCATTTAATTTCACATTGTTTCACTCCACCCAGTTACCAAATGAATGAGAACCTTCAAATATGTTTGAGGTTAACATTGCGATAAACTGACATTACATTTCATACGGGGAGGGAGGGGAGGGAGAGAGAGGCAATTATTTTTTCAGTTGCATCAAGTCATTGACATTGAGACAAGCACCTGCCTGATGAACCATATATTCTCAAAACAGACTTTTACTTCAAATGACATTAGATTTTAAACTTTTGTTCAACCACCTCCTTTTGTCCAATTTAGAATTTGTTTAAGCAACATGTCTATTTGTAACAGTAAATTACTCAATATTGCAGCTAACTTATTTTCTTTTTTTAACTTTTTTCTTAAAAAGAATGGATGAGTAAGTTATTAATTTTAGCCAATCAGTACGTGGTGTAGAGTACAGGTCCCACATAGCAGATAATAAAGCTGTCATAATTTGATAGATGTTTCATCCTGAACATTGTTATCCAAAGTTTTTGACTTTTTTTTTTTTTTAAACTTCAAGCCTGTCTCTTCAGGCAAGACATTTAATACATTGATCTCTTGTTTGATTTATAAGTAATATTTATTAAATACCATTCATTATAAAAGGGCCTCGGTGGCCGAGTGGTCTAAAGTGCGTGCTTACAGATCACAGTGCCTCTCCTGCACAGGACAGATCCTACTGTGAGAAAGTTTGAAAGTTCGTTTACCGAAGGTTGGTTGTTTTCTTCGGGCACTCTGGTTTCCTCCACCATCCCAGAACTGACCACCTCGAAATAAGTGAAAGAATCTTGACTGGGGCATAAAACTCCATTATTCCACTCCATTCATTTTGAAACATATCTGACCTGTTATCTTGTTCATAAATTTTCAGATATACATGCAGAGGTTTGTTTGAGAGACATAAGCTGTTGTTTTCCTTCCAAATGTGTGCAAAAATATTGGAAGCTGCCAGTAAAATAAACATGGATGAGTACAACTTCTTCCTTAGGGGAGGTGTGGTAGGTATAATTAAATATTTAGCAAGAAAAACTTTATAACTCTTTCAAATTTTTCCTGTTCTTAGTGAAACATTTATATCAATTTTATCATTTTTTTATTATTTGTTCAGATAAAAGATTTGTTTATTCGGGCTCTTACTGAAAATTTAGAATAGTAGATAGAGAATTGTCTCCCTTTTGACTGGTTACATTTTAGTTTGATATTAACTGGTTATAGATATAGAGTAATCTCTCTTTAAAAAGTAACATCTTGTTGGACATTTACAGGTTATAGATAGAGAATTGTCTCCCTTTGACTGTTAACATAAAGAATTATCTCCCATTGACTGGTAACATTTTGTTTGACATTTACTGATTATAGATACAGAATAATCTCTCTTAGAGAGAATTACCTCTCTTTCACCGGTAACATAGAGAATTATCTCCCTTTGACCAGTAACAGAAATTTGTTTCCCTTTGACAGAAACATAGAGAATTATCTCCCTTTGAAAAGTACAGTTTGTTGGACATTAACAGGTTAAAGGTAGAGAGAATTACCTCCCTTTGGCCAGAAAATAGAGAATTATCTCCCTTTGACCAGTAACAGAAATTTATCTCCCTTTGACCGGTAACAGAGAATTATTAACTCCCTTTGACTGGTAACACAGAATTATCTCCCTTTGACTGGTAACATTTTTGTTTGATATTTAGGTTATAGATAGAGAGAATCAGATGGATAATCCATGTTCTAACTGGTTATCAGACACAGCTTGGGATAACATTACTGAACTGGAGAAGTTAGCTAACTTCCATGGAATCATCACCGCATTTGAACAGTATCCAAGAGACTGGAATATCTGGTACACATCAGCTGAACCTGAGGTGGCTCCACTCCCAGGTAAAATATTCTGTTTATGTTTAATATATTGTAAAATAATTAATACACATTTTACCTGAACATCTCCAACAAAACCAAATAGCAAAAACTAATTATGGTAAAAGTTCTTATAATTAGCTTGCAGCCTCATGATATCAGCCAAGTTGTCTAAAATGGCTTATGGATTCAATCCAACTTAGACAGATCCTAGTGTAAGAATTTTTTCAGTTTATTTATCAAACCTCAGTGATTTTCTCTGGTTACTCAAATTTTCTTCAAAATCGCGGAATCAACTGACTGTCTTGATATAGACAAATCTTGACTCGGATGTTAGAATAATATTAATCCACTAACCTTTTATTGTCAGACCATTTCAGTACTTTCTTGTCTGAAGAGTGCCTTCAACAATTACATGTTTATTTTTGGATAATGTCCTCGTATGCTATTCAGACAAGAGGAAAGACTTATTTAGACAAGAAATTTGACTTTTATTTGAATGAACTCAATGGAAGCTGTACATACTGATTTACACATGGTGTAATTTTCTGACCATTTTGTGTCATTTTGACAATTTTTTTTTTTTTAAGTTCCAAAATAAAAGATTACTATGTAAAGAAGATATATTAACTGCATCATTCACTATAGCAACCATCAATACAACCATGTTAGCATTAATGATGTCACAAACATTTTACCTCATTTAATGATTGGACAATGACTGTCAACTTCTTAACCAATGAAATCCCTCCCTGGATTATTGTTATATTTTATTATAAATCTGATGTATTTTCTATTTATAGGTGAATGGGATAATGCTTGTAATGAGTTACAACGTATGTTGATTGTCAGATCACTCCGACCTGATCGTGTATCCTTCTGTGCCACTACCTTTATCATAAATAACTTAGGATCTCGCTTTGTTGAACCACCAGTGTTAGACATGCAGCAGGTGGTAGAGGACTCCACCACTAGAACACCACTTATCTTTGTTCTGTCACCTGGTGTGGTAGGTATTGTGTGAAGGAAAATAAAAAAAATTGAGATTAAAAATATAACATTGTCATAGACATCTGCCATTGAATAGCATGTATGTTTGTAACCAGGGCAACATAGAACAACTGTAAATAAAAAAAACGTGGAACTAGTTATTCAGAAAATACTCCAAACATAAATACTGGGGTTCATCAAACCTATGTAGAATTAGGTGATTAGGTGAATATAGGTGAAAATACTCCAAACATAAATACTGGGGTTCATCAAACCTATGTAGAATTAGGTGATTAGGTGAATATAGGTGTTTATAGAGGAAACAACTAGAAGTGATGATTACAGATTGATTGAGATAGGATCAGATCAGAACATACCTCAACAAATTAATGAATAAATAAAACAAGAATTTCACTGATTTAAATGTCTCACCTGATCAGTTTTTGATCGAGTAGAAACACATTACTTTAACATTAACTTTCACATTTTGACAAACCACCGCCGACACCGGAAAAGTAACACCTAAGTCTCGCCTTGTGACAATGCCAGCCTTGACAAAAACTCTTGACCTTGGATAAGTAGTGGATACATAACATAAAAAACTTTTGAACTGTGAAAGAACCTAATGCTGAAACAGAAAATTTCTGGAATAAAATGTAATCATGATAACTGCATTGTGGAAAATTGGATTGGTTATCAAAAAACAATTGTCAAATAAATTCTTTTTGTACAAATCTGGAAATTCATGCAGAGGTCAACTAAGGTCAGAATCAGGTCATGTTGTCCTAATCTGCCTAGAAATCAAGGTTTTTAGTAACCCAAAGTTTGTTCATCCCCAAAAGCACATCTGCACATAAAACACACATTCAGATACACACCGTTTATTCTCTATTTACACTGACGTGTAAACTTTCAACAAATATAAAATGTTTCAACCATAGTATGTATCTTTAGTTCATATTCTGTAAGTTTGTTACTTGTATATAACAAGAGACATTTAATTGTTACAGGATCCTACCAGCTCCTTGTTACAGTTAGCTGAGGCTAGTGGAATGGCACAACGATTTCACGCTCTATCATTGGGTCAAGGTCAGGCTCCAATAGCCACGAGAATGATTAAAGAAGGTGTCAGAGAGGTAAGACAAATCATAACATCTAATGTTATATGCAGGTTTCTTGAGCAAAACAAATCATTGTTATAAAAAACTTACAATTTTAAAAATATTGATGAGAGAAAAATTGGAATATTTGAGTCGAGTGTACATTCAATTCAGTGAATGATTGTGAAACTGGGACTATAACTTTTTGTGCTATGACGAGGAATATTCCAGGGCAAAATTTTGAAGATTTTTTTTTCTCACAAGCTTTTGACAATTAATGAATTCCTATTGAGTTTAATGTCTCAGTATTTAGTAGTAAACCAATTTAGAATATTCTTATTTTATTCTTCTCCCTGTCTTGACTTTTTATTTTCTATGCAACGGTTACTTTTGTTGCCTTTTTGAAACTGACCCGCAATGTATAATTTATATGATTTATGGCTTATGAGAGTTCATGCTTTAAGATAAATACTAAAATTTGTAATATTCAAAAAGAACATCATATTTTTTTTCAGGGTAACTGGGTATTCTTGGCCAACTGTCATTTGTCATTAAGTTGGATGCCACAGTTGGACAAACTTGTTGAGCAGTTACAGATTGAGGAACCACATCCAGAATTCCGATTGTGGCTCAGTAGTAGTCCACATCCAGAGTTCCCTATCTCGATTTTACAGACCGGTATTAAAATGACAACTGAACCACCTAAGGTAAGTTCATCACACACAAAAAAAAATGTAGACTCCACTTGTATTAATTTTCAATAAATATATTTTGAGAGGGTTTTATTAGGAGGAATGGATTTAAATGATATAAATGTTTTTTGTGTTTTACTTCCAAGTCAAGAGTATTTCAATTGTATTGCGACTACAAAGATCTACTTTAAATAACTTGGCCACAGAGGCTCCTCGGGAAGAAGGGATGTTTAAAATCATTGTTTCTTACAAAAGAGCTGAATCAATTTCTTATAATGTTTTTTCTAAAGATGGAGACAGGAAGTGTCTTTCTACAAAAAGAGCTTATACCCCTACCTTGACAAGTGGCATATAAAAAATAATAAATAAATAAATGAAAATTTTGAAAAGCAAATTAGTTTTGTTAATGGAGCCAAATTTATTTGTGTGTTGTTTTAATTATTCCAAATTTGAAATAAAAAGCCACTAAAATGTTTTCTCTAATTTAAAACAAAACTGAAATAACATGCAATCACAAATGTGTTTTGTCTTTACAGGGATTGAAGGCCAACATGAAACGTTTGTACAACTTAGTCACAGAACAACAGTTCTTACGATGTACAAAACCCGACAAGTACAAGAAATTGCTATTCTGTTTGTGCTTCTTCCATTCTGTCTTACTGGAAAGAAAGAAATTCTTAATGTTGGGTTGGAACATCGCTTATGAATTCAATGATTCAGATTTTGAGGTGAGTTGTCTCCCTTTGACATTTACTTTTATATTAATGAAAACAAGACATGATTTATCGTTTTGCAGTATTGATGCTTCAATGTAGCGTCTGCAAGTCTCGTCTGAAATCTTTGGTTTTGATATAAAATGTTCTCAGTTTGACTTTAGGAGAAAGATGTTGCCATTGGTTACGTGAATAGAGATGTCATTTGGCATTATTTCTAATCACACCTATAAATCTTATACCTGTAAATTGCAAAATTATGCTCTTCACATGATTAAACTTACAGATCCTATTTCAAATATTCAGCTAAAATTACAGAACAAGTATCATTACTATTTTATACTTAAAAAATGACATCTTCATTTTTTATAATTGAGGAATTACAGTAGGAGGTCTACTTTTGCAAAACTCTTTAGTTCACCTGAGCTGAAATCTCAGAAAAGCTCATGTTATCCTGCTTCATTCATTGTGTGACATCTGGTGTCCGCCATACCTCTTGTTTTGTTTCATTAAAGCAAGCATCAACTAAGATTTTAATGAATATTCAGAAGCATTGATTTAATTTTTTTAAGGTTTCAGAGAACTTGTTGAGTATCTATTTAGATGGTTATGATGAGACGCCTTGGGATGCCCTCAAATATTTGATTGCTGGTATCAACTACGGAGGTCATGTGACAGATGATTATGATCGACGTCTGCTACTGACTTATATCAATGACTTGTTCCATGATGGTGTTATCACCACACCATTTTATAAGTAAGTCGAAATTCAAAATAAAGTTTGAATTGATAAAGAGTCACCCATACTTGTTCTTACCTCACAGTATTTCCATATCAAGTGTGAATCCATGGATTATTATCAAGAACGTTATGTATATTGTTTTGAATTATTTTGCAAACCATTACATATTCATGTAAAAAAATTTGTAGCATCTATTGTAATAAATTTTATACTCAGAAAAGACGAGTGTAGCACCCATTGTTAAAGTTTTTTGGATGGATAAGACATTCAGAGAAAGCTAATACTAGCCTTCTTACAGCACTTGTCAAATACAGTTTTACTGTAAGAAAATTAAGATAACTGTATAATTCACATATTCGGTAGCACTTGTGTATCAAGATTTTTCATATGCAAAATCAGTAACATATGCATCATGTCAAAAACTGCTGTGACCACTGTAACTTTGTATGCATTTTGTTGTAACAAACAACACCTGAGTATATACCTTCTCAGTTAGAAAATGAAATATGAATCTAGATTAATCTAATGCTATAAATTATATGTAGTTGAAATTCACAATGAATTATTTAATAGTTGTTTTAATTAATATTGTGTAATTAAATTTCCTAAATGCACAATGTATTAATGTTTTTTTGCAGATGTTCAGTATTGCAGACATATTATGTACCTAAGGATGGGCCATTGTCTTCATACAAGGAGTATGTCAGTATGTTACCAAATGTTGACCATCCAGAGGCCTTCGGACAACATCCTAATGCTGATATAGCTTCACAGATCCAGGAAACAAGAATGCTGTTCACTACATTGTTATCTCTACAGCCGCAAGTTTCTGCCACAGGTGGAGAAAGTCGTGAAGACAAGGTAATTTTATACATTTCAATCTTGTCAGCAGCAATTTTTTTTAGATATGGAGGAAGTTTTGAGTACAAGGAACAGATAATATCTATTAGCACTCTAAAGTAAGACTGAATGGGGCTAAGCAATAAGCCATTTTTAGAAGTTTGCAGCAACCTTCAATTCCAGAGTCTCAAGTAACATAGACCAAGGTAACACTTAGGAGTTTAGTGAGAAGCTTGTAGTAACGTTAACTATTCAGAGTCTCTTAAGTAACATAGACCAAAGTAACACTTAAGGGTTTAGTGAGAAGCTTGTAGTAACTATTCAGAGTCTCTCAAGTAACATAGACCAAAGTAACACTTAAGGGTTTAGTGAGAAGCTTGTAGTAACTATTCAGAGTCTCTCAAGTAACATAGACCAAAGTAACACTTAAGGGTTTAGTGAGAAGCTTGTAGTAACTATTCAGAGTCTCTCAAGTAACATAGACCAAAGTAACACTTAAGGGTTTAGTGAGAAGCTTGTAGTAACTATTCAGAGTCTCTCAAGTAACATAGACCAAAGTAACACTTAAGGGTTTAGTGAGAAGCTTGTAGTAACTATTCAGAGTCTCTCAAGTAACATAGACCAAAGTAACACTTAAGAGTTTAGTGAGAAGCTTGTAGTAACGTTAACTATTCAGAGTCTCTCAAGTAACATAGACCAAAGTAACACTTAAGGGTTTAGTGAGAAGCTTGTAGTAACTATTCAGAGTCTCTCAAGTAACATAGACCAAAGTAACACTTAAGGGTTTAGTGAGAAGCTTGTAGTAACTATTCAGAGTCTCTCAAGTAACATAGACCAAAGTAACACTTAAGAGTTTAGTGAGAAGCTTGTAGTAACGTTAACTATTCAGAGTCTCTTAAGTAATGTAGACCAAGGTAACACTTAAGGGTTTAGTGAGAAGCTTGTAGTAACGTTAACTATTCAGAGTCTCTTAAGTAATGTAGACCAAGGTAACACTTAAGAGTTTAGTGAGAAGCTTGTAGTAACGTTAACTATTCAGAGTCTCTTAAGTAATGTAGACCAAAGTAACACTTAAGAGTTTAGTGAGAAGCTTGTAGTAACGTTAACTATTCAGAGTCTCTTAAGTAATGTAGACCAAGGTAACACTTAAGAGTTTAGTGAGAAGCTTGTAGTAACGTTAACTATTCAGAGTCTCTTAAGTAATGTAGACCAAGGTAACACTTAAGAGTTTAGTGAGAAGCTTGTAGTAACGTTAACTATTCAGAGTCTCTTAAGTAATGTAGACCAAAGTAACACTTAAGGGTTTAGTGAGAAGCTTGTAGTAACTATTCAGAGTCTCTCAAGTAACATAGACCAAAGTAACACTTAAGGGTTTAGTGAGAAGCTTGTAGTAACTATTCAGAGTCTCTTAAGTAAGAGTTATCAAGGTAAGACCTATCATGGGGAAAACCTGCAGTAACTTGAAAAGCTGTCTTTTGTTTGATTGGCTGGTTCCATATTTTTTAACAATGCATCAACAACATTTCAGCTTTTAGGGATCAAGATAAAATTTTTTATTAATTTCATAGATTAATTTACGCATTTAGACATTTGAAATAGTTTTTCTATTTTGTCTTTTCTCAAGATGGTATTTCATGTAAAATCCTTCTGCATTTTATTATCAGATTTTTAAGCCATATTTCATATCATTTTAATTATTGTTGTTCTTCTTTATATTTTATTTACAGGTGCTTGACCTCGCAGCTAATATTTTCAAACAAATACCTGAGAATATTGACTACGAGGGCACAGCTAAAATCTTGTCTGTCGACCCATCACCTCTCAATGTGGTTTTGTTACAAGAGGTAAGATCGTATGATTATTATGTTCTTTATTTTTTGTTTTATCACAAGGGATCATATTTGAGATATTTTTACCCCACTGTTGTCATTACCAGCAAAAATATTTATCTTATTATGCATTCTTTATTTTTTACCTCTAAACCTAGAGGTAGGGCCTAGGGTGGGGCTTAGGGGTGGGGCCTTGGTGATCGAGCGGTCTAAAACCCTGGCTTATGAATCACTTTGACCTTTCACCTCCTAGGTTTGAGTCCCACTTAGAAATTTTGTTAAGTTTGTTTGATATTTTACAGACATATTGTTACGAGTGATTTTTATATACATGTACATTTCTTAAATGTTCCTACAAAGTCTTTATACTTTTTAAATAAGGATGATCATGCTAAATAAAAATTTAAAAAAAACAAAACAAAACAAAACAAAAAACAAAACAAAAAAAAAAAAACACTTGCATCAGTATTTTACAGTATAATAGTGTACTTCTACTGTAGAAACAATGAAAACTGAACCACAAAATTTGGAAATCCTGTCTAAACTGTAAAATGGGGAAAAAGAAAAAAAACGAACAAAAACAAAAACAAAAAAACCGTTATTAGAACATTCCATTTATTTTGTTTGTTAATTTAATTTGTGAAATTTGTACACCTGTCCACACACACACATACACACACACACACACACACACACACACTGGCTTCAACTCCTATGTTATACTACTTTGTTACAGATTCAGAGATACAATGCCTTACTGGACGAGATACGTAAGTCACTGACTGACTTAGAAAAAAGGTATCCAGGGACTCGTTGTCATGACAGTGGAGCTGGAAAATATATTTACCTGTATCTTTGATGGAAATGTTCCACCAAGTTGGCTCAAGGTATGGTTTGTTCTCTTCTTGGTATAATTTTTGTCAGACGGTATGCTAATTTAAGTTACATTCTTTTTATGTAAATAACTCTTTCAAGCATTAGACATGTAAAAAAAAGTTTTTAAAAAATTCTTTAGGAGTTTAAAGATTTTGATTAGATATTAGACCTTCTAAAAATTGAGTAATTATTTATCATTTGACAAGAGAAATACATTCATACTGCAAGGGCAGTGGTATTTTTTATTAAAAACCTGAATATTGTCACAAAAATAGAGCCCTGTGATGTCATTTGTGTCAAAATGTCTTCATTTTATTAAGCTAAGATACTTAGTGTAACCTCCACTTTTCAGGATAAAGAGTATATTATTTTTGTGTTGCTAGGTAACAAACCATGAAACATGTTTCAAAGTTTACAGTCTAATGCTCATATGTTAAGATTACCATTTTGAATATCTTCAATCTATTTTTAGCAAGATTTTTATATCACTTTAAATTAGAGGAATATGATATGTTTAGATTTTATAGAATAATTCAACCAAATCTTGTATCAAATCTTGATATTATAAATTTGAATTTTATACAATTTATGTAACCTTCACAATACCAAATCTTGATACATGTTTTTTCTGATTTTCTTGTCGAAGATACAGATTAAGAAAAACTAATTACTTTTTTTTAGTTTTCTACAAGAATTAATATTTAATTTTATTTTTGTATTGTATAACAGACAGTAAGTATTGATGACATGTGTTTTATTTCTATGGAATGCTCGAATTAGCATGATCAATTTTTATTATGGACAAAGCTAGCATTATACATAGTAATATTGGCTTATATTTCTGAATGGCGACAAGTATTCTTTAAGTGTTTCAGTTTTTATCTCCCCTGACAAGATTTAAAGCTCACCTGTACAAAGGACAAATAAGTTTTTATCATACCTAAATACTTTTTATCATACCTAAATACATACTTTTTATCATACCTAAATACTTTTTATCATACCTAAATACTTTTTATCATACCTAAATACTTTTTATCATACTTAAATACTTTTTTATCATACCTAAATACTTTTTATCACACCTAAATACTTTTTATCATACCTAAATACTTTTTAGCATACCTAAATACTTTTTATCAAACCTAAATACTTTTTAACATACCTAAATACTTTTTAACATACCTAAATACTTTTTATCATACCTAAATACTTTTTATCATACCTAAATACTTTTATCATACTTTTGTACTTGCCTTTTATCATACCTGTGGACAGACTTTACCTGAGGGAGGGGGTGGCTTAATTATGTCTTACTTTTGTACTTGCCTTTTATCATACCTGTGGACAGACTTTACCTGAGGGAGGGGGTGGCGTAATTATGTCTTACTTTTGTACTTGCCTTTTATCATACCTGTGGACAGACTTTACCTGAGGGAGGGGGTGGCTTAATTATGTCTTACTTTTGTACTTGCCTTTTATCATACCTGTGGACAGACTTTACCTGAGGGAGGGGGTGGCTTAATTATGTCTTACTTTTGTACTTGCCTTTTATCATACCTGTGGACAGACTTTACCTGAGGGAGGGGGTGGCTTAATTATGTCTTACTTTTGTACTTGCCTTTTATCATACCTGTGGACAGACTTTACCTGAGGGAGGGGGTGGCTTAATTATGTCTTACTTTTGTACTTGCCTTTTATCATACCTGTGGACAGACTTTACCTGAGGGAGGGGGTGGCTTAATTATGTCTTACTTTTGTACTTGCCTTTTATCATACCTGTGGACAGACTTTACCTGAGGGAGGGAGGGGTGGCTTAATTATGTCTTACTTTTGTACTTGCCTTTTATCATACCTGTGGACAGACTTTACCTGAGGGAGGGAGGGGGTGGCTTAATTATGTCTTACTTTTGTACTTGCCTTTTATCATACCTGTGGACAGACTTTACCTGAGGAAGGGAGGGGGTGGCTTAATTATGTCTTACTTTTGTACTTGCCTTTTATCATACCTGTGGACAGACTTTACCTGAGGGAGGGGGTGGCTTAATTATGTCTTACTTTTGTACTTGCCTTTTATCATACCTGTGGACAGACTTTACCTGAGGGAGGGGGGTAGCTTAATTATGTCTTACTTTTGTACTTGCCTTTTATCATACCTGTGGACAGACTTTACCTGAGGGAGGGGGTGGCTTAATTATGTCTTACTGTTGTACTTGCCTTTTATCATACCTGTGGACAGACTTTACCTGAGGGAGGGGGTGGCTTAATTATGTCTTACTTTTGTACTTGCCTTTTATCATACCTGTGGACAGACTTTACCTAAGGAGAGGGAGTGGCTTAATTATGTCTTACTTTTGTACTTGCCTTTTATCATACCTGTGGACAGACTTTACCTGAGGGAGGGGGTGGCTTAATTATGTCTTACTTTTGTACTTGCCTTTTATCATACCTGTGGACAGACTTTACCTGAGGGAGGGGGTGGCTTAATTATGTCTTACTTTTGTACTTGCCTTTTATCATACCTGTGGACAGACTTTACCTGAGGGAGGGGGTGGCTTAATTATGTCTTACTTTTGTACTTGCCTTTTATCATACCTGTGGACAGACTTTACCTGAGGAGAGGGGGGTGGCTTAATTATGTCTTACTTTTGTACTTGCCTTTTATCATACCTGTGGACAGACTTTACCTGAGGAAGGGAGGGGGTGGCTTAATTATGTCTTACTTTTGTACTTGCCTTTTATCATACCTGTGGACAGACTTTACCCAAGGAGAGGGAGGGGGTGGCTTAATTATGTCTTACTTTTGTACTTGCCTTTTATCATACCTGTGGACAGACTTTACCCAAGGAGAGGGAGGGAGTGGCTTAATTATGTCTTACTTTGTACTTGCCTTTTATCATACCTGTGGACAGACTTTACCCAAGGAGAGGGAGTGGCTTAATTATGTCTTACTTTTGTACTTGCCTTTTATCATACCTGTGGACAGACTTTACCTGAGGAGAGGGAGTGGCTTAATTATGTCTTACTTTTGTACTTGCCTTTTATCATACCTGTGGACAGACTTTACCTGAGGGAGGGAGTGGCTTAATTATGTCTTACTTTTGTACTTGCCTTTTATCATACCTGTGGACAGACTTTACCTGAGGGAGGGGGTGGCTTAATTATGTCTTACTTTTGTACTTGCCTTTTATCATACCTGTGGACAGACTTTACCTGAGGGAGGGGGTGGCTTAATTATGTCTTACTTTTGTACTTGCCTTTTATCATACCTGTGGACAGACTTTACCTGAGGGAGGGGGTGGCTTAATTATGTCTTACTTTTGTACTTGCCCTTTATCATACCTGTGGACAGACTTTACCTGAGGGAGGGGGTGGCTTAATTATGTCTTACTTTTGTACTTGCCTTTTATCATACCTGTGGACAGACTTTACCTGAGGGAGGGAGGGGGTGGCTTAATTATGTCTTACTTTTGTACTTGCCTTTTATCATACCTGTGGACAGACTTTACCTGAGGGAGGGGGTGGCTTAATTATGTCTTACTTTGTACTTGCCTTTTATCATACCTGTGGACAGACTTTACCTGAGGAAGGGAGGGGGTGGCTTAATTATGTCTTACTTTTGTACTTGCCTTTTATCATACCTGTGGACAGACTTTACCTGAGGAAGGGAGGGGGTGGCTTAATTATGTCTTACTTTTGTACTTGCCTTTTATCATACCTGTGGACAGACTTTACCTGAGGAAGGGAGGGGGTGGCTTAATTATGTCTTACTTTTGTACTTGCCTTTTATCATACCTGTGGACAGACTTTACCTGAGGAGGGAGGGGGTGGCTTAATTATGTCTTACTTTTGTACTTGCCTTTTATCATACCTGTGGAGAGACTTTACCTGAGGGAGGGAGGGGGTGGCTTAATTATGTCTTACTTTTGTACTTGCCTTTTATCATACCTGTGGACAGACTTTACCTGAGGAGGGAGGGGGTGGCTTAATTATGTCTTACTTTTGTACTTGCCTTTTATCATACCTGTGGACAGACTTTACCTGAGGGAGGGAGGGGGTGGCTTAATTATGTCTTACTTTTGTACTTGCCTTTTATCATACCTGTGGACAGACTTTACCTGAGGAAGGGAGGGGGTGGCTTAATTATGTCTTACTTTTGTACTTGCCTTTTATCATACCTGTGGACAGACTTTACACTGAGGGAGGGGGTGGCTTAATTATGTCTTACTTTTGTACTTGCCTTTATCATACCTGTGACAGACTTTACCTGAGGGAGGGGGTGGCTTCATTATGTCTTACTGTTGTACTTGCCTTTTATCATACCTGTGGACAGACTTTCCTGAGAGGGAGGGGGGTGCTTAATTATGTCGTACTTTTGTACTTGCCTTTTATCATCACCTGTGGACAGACTTTACCGAGGGAGAGGGGTGGCTTATTATGTCTTACTTTTGTACTGCCTTTTATCATACCTGTAGGACAGACTTTACCGAGGGAGGGGGGGGCTTAATTATGTCTTACTTTTGTACTTGCCTTTATCATACCTGGGGACAGACTTTACCTGAGGGCGAGGGGGTGGTCTTAATTATGTCTTACTTTTGTACTTGCCTTTATCTACCTGTGGACAGACTTTACCATGAGGAGGGGGTGGCTTAATTATGTCTTACTTTTGTACTTGCCTTTTATCAAGTACCTGTGGACAGACTTTACCTGAGGGAGGGGGTGGCTTAATTATGTCTTAACGTTTGTACTTGCCTTTTATCATACCTAGTGGACAGACTTTACCTGAGGAGGAGGGGGTGGCTTAATTATGTCTTACTTTTGTACTTGCCTTTTATCATACCTGTGGACAGACTTTACCTGAGGGAGGGGGGTGGCTTAATTATGTCTTACTTTTGTACTTGCCTTTTATCATACCTGTGGACAGACTTTACCCAAGGAGAGGGGAGTGGCTTAATTATGTCTTACTGTTGTACTTGCCTTTTATCATACCTGTGGACAGACTTTACCTGAGGGAGGGGGTGGCTTAATTATGTCTTACTTTTGTACTTGCCTTTTATCATACCTGTGGACAGACTTTACCTGAGGAGGGGGTGGCTTAATTATGTCTTACTTTTGTACTTGCCTTTTATCATACCTGTGGACAGACTTTACCTGAGGGAGGGGGTGGCTTAATTATGTCTTACTTTTGTACTTGCCTTTTATCATACCTGTGGACAGACTTTACCTGAGGAGGGAGGGGGTGGCTTAATTATGTCTTACTTTTGTACTTGCCTTTTATCATACCTGTGGACAGACTTTACCTGAGGAAGGGAGGGGGTGGCTTAATTATGTCTTACTTTTGTACTTGCCTTTTATCATACCTGTGGACAGACTTTACCTGAGGGAGGGGGTGGCTTAATTATGTCTTACTTTTGTACTTGCCTTTATCATACCTGTGGACAGACTTTACCTGAGGGAGGGGGTAGCTTAATTATGTCTTACTTTTGTACTTGCCTTTTATCATACCTGTGGACAGACTTTACCTGAGGGAGGGGGTGGCTTAATTATGTCTTACTTTTGTACTTGCCTTTTATCATACCTGTGGACAGACTTTACCTGAGGGAGGGGGTGGCTTAATTATGTCTTACTTTTGTACTTGCCTTTTATCATACCTGTGGACAGACTTTACCTAAGGAGAGGGAGTGGCTTAATTATGTCTTACTTTTGTACTTGCCTTTTATCATACCTGTGGACAGACTTTACCTGAGGGAGGGGGTGGCTTAATTATGTCTACTTTTGTACTTGCCTTTTATCATACCTGTGGACAGACTTACCTGAGGGAGGGGGTGGCTTAATTATGTCTTACTTTTGTACTTGCCTTTTATCATACCTGTGGACAGACTTTACCTGAGGGAGGGGGTGGCTTAATTATGTCTTACTTTTGTACTTGCCTTTTATCATACCTGTGGACAGACTTTACCTGAGGGGAGGGGGTGGCTTAATTATGTCTTACTTTTGTACTTGCCTTTTATCATACCTGTGGACAGACTTTACCTGAGGAAGGGAGGGGGTGGCTTAATTATGTCTTACTTTTGTACTTGCCTTTTATCATACCTGTGGACAGACTTTACCCAATGAGAGGGAGGGGGTGGCTTAATTATGTCTTACTTTTGTACTTGCCTTTTATCATACCTGTGGACAGACTTTACCCAAGGAGAGGGAGGGAGTGGCTTAATTATGTCTTACTTTTGTACTTGCCTTTTATCATACTGTGGACAGACTTTACCCAAGGAGAGGGAGTGGCTTAATTATGTCTTACTTTTGTACTTGCCTTTTATCATACCTGTGGACAGACTTTACCTGAGGAGAGGGAGTGGCTTAATTATGTCTTACTTTTGTACTTGCCTTTTATCATACCTGTGGACAGACTTTACCTGAGGAGGGGAGTGGCTTAATTATGTCTTACTTTTGTACTTGCCTTTTATCATAACCTGTGGACAGACTTTACCTGAGGGAGGGGGTGGCTTAATTATGTCTTACTTTTGTACTTGCCTTTTATCATACCTGTGGACAACTTTACCTGAGGGAGGGGGTGGCTTAATTATGTCTTACTTTTGTACTTGCCTTTTATCATACTGTGGACAGACTTTACCTGAGGGAGGGGGTGGGCTTAATTATGTCTTACTTTTTGTACTTGCCTTTTATCATACCTGTGGACAGACTTTACCTGAGGGAGGGGGTGGCTTAATTATGTCTTACTTTTGTACTTGCCTTTTATCATACCTGTGGACAGACTTTACCTGAGGGAGGGAGGGGGTGGCTTTATTATGTCTTACTTTTGTACTTGCCTTTTATCATACCTGTGGACAGACTTACCTGAGGGAGGGGGTGGCTTAATTATGTCTTACTTTTGTACTTGCCTTTTATCATACCTGTGGACAGACTTTACCTGAGGAAGGGAGGGGGTGGCTTAATTATGTCTTACTTTTGTACTTGCCTTTTATCATACCTGTGGACAGACTTTACCTGAGGAAGGGAGGGGGTGGCTTAATTATGTCTTACTTTTGTACTTGCCTTTTATCATACCTGTGGACAGACTTTACCTGAGGAAGGGAGGGGGTGGCTTAATTATGTCTTACTTTTGTACTTGCCTTTTATCATACCTGTGGACAGACTTTACCTGAGGAAGGGAGGGGGTGGCCTTAATTATGTCTTACTTTTGTACTTGCCTTTTATCATACCTGTGGACAGACTTTACCTGAGGGAGGGAGGGGGTGGCTTAATTATGTCTTACTTTTGTACTTGCCTTTTATCATACCTGTGGACAGACTTTACCTGAGGAAGGGAGGGGGTGGCTTAATTATGTCTACTTTTGTACTTGCCTTTATCATACCTGTGGACAGACTTTACCTGAGGGAGGGAGGGGGTGGCTTAATTATGTCTTACTTTTGTACTTGCCTTTTATCATACCTGTGGACAGACTTTACCTGAGGAAGGGAGGGGGTGGCTTAATTATGTCTTACTTTTGTACTTGCCTTTTATCATACCTGTGGACAGACTTTACCTGAGGGAGGGAGGGGGTGGCTTAATTATGTCTTACTTTTGTACTTGCCTTTTATCATACCTGTGGACAGACTTTACCTGAGGGAGGGGGTGGCTTAATTATGTCTTACTTTTGTACTTGCCTTTTATCATACCTGTGGACAGACTTTACCTGAGGGAGGGGGTGGCTTAATTTTGTCTTACTTTTGTACTTGCCTTTTATCATACCTGTGGACAGACTTTACCTGAGGGAGGGGGTGGCTTAATTATGTCTTACTGTTTGTACTTGCCTTTTATCATACCTGTAGACAGACTTTACCTGAGGAGGGGGTGGCTTAATTATGTCTTACTTTTGTACTTGCCTTTTATCATACCTGTGGACAGACTTTACCTGAGGAAGGGAGGGGGTGGCTTACTTATGTCTTACTTTTGTACTTGCCTTTTATCATACCTGTGGACAGACTTTACCTGAGGGAGGGGGTGGCTTAATTATGTCTTACTTTTGTACTTGCCTTTTATCATACCTAGGACAGACTTTACCCAAGGAGAGGGAGTGGCTTAATTATGTCTTACTTTTTTACTTGCCTTTTATCATACCTGTGGACAGACTTTACCTGAGGGAGGGGGTGGCTTAATTATGTCTTACTTTGTACTTGCCTTTTATCATACCTGTGGACAGACTTTACCCAAGGAGAGGGAGTGGCTTAATTATGTCTTACTGTTGTACTTGCCTTTTATCATACCTGTGGACAGACTTTACCTGAGGGAGGGGGTGGCTTAATTATGTCTACTTTTGTACTTGCCTTTTATCATACCTGTGGACAGACTTTACCTGAGGAAGGGGGTGGCTTAATTATGTCTTACTTTTGTACTTGCCTTTTATCATACCTGTGGACAGACTTTACCTGAGGGAGGGGGTGGCTTAATTATGTCTTACTTTTGTACTTGCCTTTATCATACCTGTGGACAGACTTTACCTGAGGGAGGGGGTGGCTTAATTATGTCTTACTTTTGTACTTGCCTTTATATCATACCTGTGGACAGACTTTACCTGAGGGAAGGGGTGGCTTAATTATGTCTTACTTTTGTACTTGCCTTTTATCATACCTGTGGACAGACTTTACCTGAGGGAGGGGGTGGCTTAATTATGTCTTACTTTTGTACTTGCCTTTTATCATACCTGTGGACAGACTTTACCTGAGGGAGGGGGTGGCTTAATTATGTCTTACTGTTGTACTTGCCTTTTATCATACCTGTGGACAGACTTTACCTGAGGAAGGGAGGGGGTGGCTTAATTATGTCTTACTGTTGTACTTGCCTTTTATCATACCTGTGGACAGACTTTACCTGAGGAAGGGAGGGGGTGGCTTAATTATGTCTTACTTTTTGTACTTGCCTTTTATCATACCTGAGGAAGGGAGGGGGTGGCTTAATTATGTCTTACTGTTGTACTTGCCTTTTATCATACCTGTGGACAGACTTTACCTGAGGAAGGGATGGGGGTGGCTTAATTATGTCTTACTTTTGTACTTGCCTTTTATCATACCTGTGGACAGACTTTACCTGAGGAAGGGAGGGAGTGCTTAATTATGTCTTACTTTTGTACTTGCCTTTTATCATACCTGTGGACAGACTTTACCTGAGGGAGGGGGTGGCTTAATTATGTCTTACTTTTGTACTTGCCTTTTATCATACCTGTGGACAGACTTTACCTGAGGAAGGGAGGGAGTGGCTTAATTATGTCTTACTTTTGTACTTGCCTTTTATCATACCTGTGGACAGACTTTACCTGAGGAAGGGAGGGGGTGGCTTAATTATGTCTTACTTTTGTACTTGCCTTTATCATACCTGTGGACAGACTTTACCTGAGGAAGGGAGGGAGTGGCTTAATTATGTCTTACTGTTGTACTTGCCTTTTATCATACCTGTGGACAGACTTTACCTGAGGAAGGGAGGGAGTTGCTTAATTATGTCTTACTTTTGTACTTGCCTTTTATCATACCTGTGGACAGACTTTACCTGAGGAAGGGAGGGAGTGGCTTAATTATGTCTTACTTTTGTACTTGCCTTTTATCATACCTGTGGACAGACTTTACCTGAGGAAGGGAGGGGGTGGCTTAATTATGTCTTACTTTTGTACTTGCCTTTATCATACCTGTGGACAGACTTTACCTGAGGAAGGGAGGGAGTGGCTTAATTATGTCTTACTTTTGTACTTGCCTTTTATCATACCTGTGGACAGACTTTACCTGAGGAAGGGAGGGGGTGGCTTAATTATGTCTTACTTTTGTACTTGCCTTTTATCATACCTGTGGACAGACTTTACCTGAGGAAGGGAGGGAGTGGCTTAATTATGTCTTACTTTTGTACTTGCCTTTTATCATACCTGTGGACAGACTTTACCTGAGGAAGGGAGGGAGTGGCTTAATTATGTCTTACTGTTGTACTTGCCTTTTATCATACCTGTGGACAGACTTTACCTGAGGAAGGGAGGGAGTGGCTTAATTATGTCTTACTTTTGTACTTGCCTTTTATCATACCTGTGGACAGACTTTACCTGAGGAAGGGAGGGAGTTGCTTAATTATGTCTTACTTTTGTACTTGCCTTTTATCATACCTGTGGACAGACTTTACCTGAGGGAGGGAGGGAGTGGCTTAATTATGTCTTACTTTTGTACTTGCCTTTTATCATACCTGTGGACAGACTTTACCTGAGGAAGGGAGGGAGTGGCTTAATTATGTCTTACTTTTGTACTTGCCTTTTATCATACCTGTGGACAGACTTTACCTGAGGAAGGGAGGGGGTGGCTTAATTATGTCTTACTTTTGTACTTGCCTTTTATCATACCTGTGGACAGACTTTACCTGAGGAAGGGAGGGGGTGGCTTAATTATGTCTTACTTATGTACTTGCGTTTTATCATACCTGTGGAGGGGGGCTTATGTCTTTCTTCTGAATATGCCTTTTTTCATACCTGTGGACAGACTTTACCTGAGGAGAGGGGGGGGGGGAGGGATCTTTCTTTTATACATGACCTTTTACATACCTGTGGGCTAGATGTTTAAACAAGTAAACAAGCTATGCTGTACTTGTGACAGTTTTTACAGATGTCTTAAATCAATATTTTTTTCTTTTTTATCAATAAATGTTTATATATTATAGTCATGGAACAGTTACTTTAAGTTACCATACTTCATGACTATGAATAAAATAAAAATACCTGTTCAGAACAGTGTTCAAAATTTGCATAAAATACATCATTGGTTATTTTTTTTGTCATAAATGATCTAAACTTTGGTTAAAATGTTTAATATCTCAACAGAATGTCACTATTTAGGCGGGTCATAGACCGTTTGATATCTCGTAACTGTGTCAGTGTCTCATACAATGGAGTTTGCCAGTACATACATAAAGACATTTGACTGAGATTTTGGCCCCCATGATCCAAGATTTATTTGTCTGTTGGCTACATGTCTACATCCAAATATTTTCTACAGCTTAAATCCAGTACATTTTGTTTTAGAATAAATGTTTACGTCAATGTGAAATCACATTTTTGTGAAGAGATATGTTGACTATAATTCCCTGGAATAACAGGCCCAATTATTCCATTTAACAGGGACCAGTTTATCTTTTAATTATTTTTTAATATTAACACTTGTAAATGCATGTTCATCAGTTATTTTATGTCCATTGTTCTAAAGCTTTCCCATTTTAACCGTAATACATACAGCATGTTGTTGATATGTGTATTCTTTATAAGTCCCAACATTTTTTTGATACGGTCCCTGAATTTTATCACAGCATGTAAATGTAACATTTGTATTTTTATTTTATTTTTATAAATTTTACCTTGTATCACACTGATTGTACACATCATGTTTATGTGACAGAAAAATATATTGTATTTATTTTTTCTAATGTAAATATTTATTTAAATTCGATAAAGGCTCCTATGTAAATTTTTCAAATTCATAAATCAAATTTTTTTATGGTTTTTTATTATTATTATTATTAATATTATTATTTTGATTTTTACCAGAAACATAATTTTTTTTCCTTTTCCCACTTTTTTGTAATTTATTTTTGAGTATAATTTTCCGAGATCTTTGTCAGTTCTTGTCATTGTTGGAATTAATGGCTAGATATACCCATAGATAAATATATTTTATCTGTACTTTTAATTTATATTTCCAAACTGTGAACAGCTTCTTTCTTATCTAGGCTGCTTTTAATCTTTCAAATCATTCTAAAGAGTTCAAATTCTGTTTTTTATAAGTGATGTGTGAGGAAAAGTTTATAAAATGCATTCTGCAAGTTTTCTGCAAGACTTCAGCATAAGGGAGATAACTGTATTTATCAAACATTTTCTTAAGGTTTTACTTATTATCAATGCAGCCTGAAAAGAAGACTATATATATATATATATATATATATATATATAAATATATATATATATATATATATATATATATATATATATATAAATGATATATTCTGTAAGGTCTTTGCTATGTTTTATATATCTTTACTGCATTTCTCTAAATTTGGCTAGTAATATTTCTTTATTTGTGCCTCCTTAATGGATCAAACTGGTAAATTGATCGTTGATCAAACTTTCAGGTACTGTTATACTGGTTTGCTAGAAGTGGTGTTTATAGTGTATATATATACATGTACATGTAATTTATGAATATCTTATGTCCAGACTTCATCAGTATACTACAGGCTGACCAGTCACTTTTATTAATTTTTGCTGAATTAATTGGTACATTTTAATGGGTGATATCACCAAATTGGTACATTTTTAATGTGCATCACTGCTTAATAGGTATATTTTACCAGCATTATCTATCTTTCTGCTATATCATTATGGTCAAAAATGGGAAAAAATTCCGTAGAATCTGTTTTCTGTTTGAGCGGTACATTTTGTTCGAAATTGGAAATTTCCATTGAATTGGTCAGCATGATACCTCATAATTAATACCTCATTGCAGATTAATCACAAATTCTCTGATTAATGTTTTTGTATGGAATGATGGTGAATTTTATGATTCATTACTCACTGGAAGTAGTTTTTCTGCAGAAACATTATTGGGTATTGCCTGGTATGCTGATGAACCCTGTCAATAACTGATCGTTTTAGAAATTTATGTCTCTCTTGAAAAAAATGGGAATAAATACAAATTGCTAGCTGAACATTGTTCTTCTCTAAAGCTAGAACAGTAAAGAACAGACCACAACAATCGGCACAATTAAACAGTACAAAGTGTACTGGTCATAGTTTTGTTCTTGTATCTCTTTTATTGTTTTAGCCACAATTTTTTTTTCCAAATTCAAATCCAGTCTAAGAGGTCAGAAGGAACTTTTTTTGACAAAAAAGACATTTGAGTATTTGAAAATTACCATTGTTTGAAACTTTGCTCATCGTTAAAAGTAGAGCTGTTTTAACTACAGAAAGTTTTTGTAATTTCAATTCTTAAAGAGTTAAGAGTACTTTATCAAGATTAAATTTTATAGTTGTTTGATTGTTGATGCATTTAAAATCGAGCATCTTTAAAAAAAAATCTTTATTGTATATGTGTTAAACTTCAAAAAAAAAACAAAAAAAAACAAAACAAAACAAAAAACAAAAAAAACAAAAAAAAACTAGACAAAGCAAAGAAAATTTGCGACATTAATGAAGTAATATACAGTACTGGAAACTCAGTTTCTTCCAGTTTCAACCAATTTAGAGTTTAGATTAGCTGAATAGAAAGCCAATTTTCTTTTGGTTCAGTAATATTTTAGAAAGATTTATTTATTTATTTTTCTCATATTTGACAGATTATTAGGATGTGTAACAACAGTGTTGATTTATTTGAAATCGGTGCTAAAATTTATAATATTTTTTTCCTACATTTTTTCAGGCTTATCCATCATTAAAACCCCTTGCTTCCTGGACCAGGGACCTGGTGTTGAGAGTTGAACAGTTCCAGAAATGGGCTTTGACAGCACATGCACCAACAATATTCTGGATGTCAGCTTTCACCTTCCCAACTGGATTTTTGACTGCAGTACTCCAAACTGCAGCCAGAATGAATAGTGTATGTATATGACCTTATAAGGTCATGATGTTAATGACAGATCACAGCAAATTGAAAATTTGAGATCATTTTGATTGTAGTAACAAGATATATTTTTTTCCAATCCTGTGGCAAAAATATAGGAGCATATACAGATATTAATTACATCACACAACAGAAAGACAGCTAAAGAAAAACCAAAATGGATATCAGAAAATCACCTTTTTAATTTTATTTTAATTTATCTTTTTTTTTTTATAAGATACAGCATTTCAATTTATTTTGGCTTAAGAAGTTTAATGTAATTGTCTGAGTTTACATGAAAAATGAAACTGTTTAAAAAATATCAACACTTACTGCATTTATTTCAAAGCATACCCAAGGAAAGCCAGGGTAATGAAATATAACTAGAAAAGTATGATTAATATTCTGTATTATGTACTGGTATGATTGTTAATTATAAATGTTCATTATTATTATAGGTGTCCGTTGATACGTTGTCATGGGAATTCAGTGTTATGACTGTAGATGATTCTAATATCACTGGACCTCCAAAGGTATGTTTTATGTTCAACCTCAAAATTCAAAAACTCCAATTGCATTTTTTTTCTGCAGTGTTTAAGCAAACTGTTCTATTGAATACCATATAGTGGGATATTTTAGCTGTACTAAATTTTGGCGATTTTGACAAAAAAAAAGGCAGTTGAAAATTTTAGCATACTTTTTGGGGGGATCTCAAACAACCCACTCATTTTCAATTGTTACTCATTTTTTTTTTATGATTTTTATTTGGCAGTTTTAATACTACCACGAAAATACACCAAAATTTGCACTTTGCGAAAATAACCTGCTATGTAGTATTTGACAATGACTACTGACTGTTGTTAATCATTTAAAAATAAATTACAAATTTCAGAGCACAGTAGGCCTTCAATACAGCAAGTGTGAAGAGACTAGATCTCCCTCAGGTGAAGATAGGCTTGGAAAGAAATAATCCTCAATTTTTATTACTGGTAATTTAAGTGCATTGAAAAACTGTAATTTTTAGTCACTTCACTTGCGGCTGTCAGTATCTCGATGTAATTGAGATCATCTTGACTTAGACCTACCAGTTATACTTAATTTATTAATTGTAGGATGGTGTGTACATAAAGGGTCTGTATCTAGAGGGTGCTGGTTGGGACAAGAAGAATTCCTGCTTAATTGAAGCTACACCCATGCAGTTGGTATGTCCAATACCCACCATTCACTTCAAACCAGTGGAAAACAAGAAGAAAACAGCAAAGGGTATGATAAACTTTACCTGATAAATTTAGATTTTTTGTTTCATTTTTCCCCCTTCTCAGGGCATCAGACAAGATTCAAGTTTTGCTTTTCTGGTGCTGTTGACAGCAGCATTAGCATGTCAGAATATATAAGTTGTTGTAGTTGTAAGATGAAACGTTTAAAATTATAACTGTTGGGTCTTTTGGAGACTCTCCTAAAAAGCAGTGTCTTGTCTTCTTGTTACATTATGACCCTCCTGTTGCAAGAGCACCCAGAGTATAATATGGTATCAATAATTTTGGTGAAGATCACTAAACAACTCTGAATATGGTTGAAAAGTAATTATTTTGTGTTATATAGGGTTTCTTTAATTGATGGACTAGCTGTGCAGGTGAGAAGTGGTTTAGTTCTAGATGGTAATCATGCTTTCTCTAGTCAAATAATGGTTGAAATATGTTCACAAATATTGAATATTGATCATCTTATTTATCTTTATGATTTCAGGAATGTACACTTCACCATGTTACTATTATCCAAACAGAGCAGGTGTTATGGGACGGCCATCTTTTGTTGTTGCTGTAGAATTGAAGTCTGGTGAAAAGACTTCAGATCACTGGACAAAACGTGGAACGGCTCTACTGATGAGCTTGGATTACTAAAATAAATAGACCTTGTCAATTATTATATGACATTAAATGTGTTTAGCTGTTTGTCTCCGTACACAAGTTATGTTTACAGACTTTATATTTAAATGAATATTTCAGCAAAGAAATCAATCAAGTTTTCCATTCATCAACAGACTTAATTTCAAATCCATGCATGTTGGAATAATATGGATTTTCATGAGCAAACTTGATTTTTAATTCATAGTTTGGGAAAAATGGAATTTATAGATTTTTATTGGCAGCCATAGTAATGGATTTGATATTTCATCAAAATACATATTTAAGAACTATTAAAAGTTTGATTCCAATAAAATGACTACATTGAATTACATCAGGCATTGATTAGTGTGAAAATGATTATTTTGCAATTAAAATTTGGATTAAGAAATTATATGTAGTGTGCATGACTAATTAAGGTACAGAATGGCACGGGCTGTGTTAAACACAAGTTTAATTTCATCAACAAAACAATTTATATACATAAGCAGTTTAAAAATCTGACCAGTTTGTATTTCCTTATTACAGTTACCTATAATATTATATTGAATTACAAGATGTTTTGTCTGCTTGTGTGTATTTTGTAAAAAAAAAAAAAAAAAAAAAAAAAAATAAAATTAATTACTTGATTCCGTCCAAATACTGTACAGAATTAGAAAATATGATTATAAACATTATAAATATGGTGTATATTTATTTTTGTATAGAAATTTGTGTATATCTTTTGTGTCGGAGAATTACCGGTACTTAACAATTGACTAATTATCTCCCTTTGTGATCTGAATTCCAGTTTATATATATAGTTTAAGTTTCTTTTCTGTCCAAATATAAGCAGTTTATCTAAAACATTGCAATTAATCACAATATACATATTTGTTGCTAAAGTAATCTGTCCAAATAACACACCTAGATGTGAAAGTGAAATGACGAAAAGGGGAAAAAATAATTGTGTAATTTATTATTATGGAAATATTTTGTTTTGTGTAAAAAAATATAACATTCCACGTTATTTACCTGACTTGTTGTTACAATCTTTTAGTTTTAACAAATGAATTAATTTTTATGTATAGATATTTATTTTGCAGTATTTAAAAAATGAATTATCAAATTTGGATTTTAATATAGATATTTTGTTGATGATGTTTGTATTTATTTTTTTTCTTTGTTGGTTAATTAATTTATGTATACATCTGTTGTATTGTTTATGGAAAAAAAGTGCCTTTTTTACAATATTTTGAATAAATAAAAAAATAAAAATATTATATTTATTTTATTTGAACTAAATCTGGTATATGTACATGTACTAAGTTATTACTGTACTTGGCTCAAATTTCACCGCCTCAGTGGTTTATTGGTAGATTGTCTGCTTAGAGAGTGGGGGTCATGGATTCAAATGTCGACTGGGTCATATATAAGACTTGAAAATTTGAAATATTGCTTTCTCGCCTGGCATTTGGAATTAGAGGTAGAATATTGACTGATATATCCAGTGCCAAAATAATAAACCAAGGAGTGGTATGCTAAGATTATCTTCACTTAAATTTGGTCAATTTTGGCAATATTGAATGGAACTACACATAAAAAAATTCATCAGAATAAGAATATAGATGTAATATTAGCTCAATGGTTAAAGTACATGTTAACTGTTCTCTCCCCTAAATTTTTAGTTTTGAGGTTTAATCACTGTCTGAGCCTGCCCATAGTTCTGAAGAAAAAGGATAGTGTTACTGGTTGAAGCCAAATAACTGGGGGTCTCTGTAGCAGATCAAGTGGTTGTACATAGGCAAGTAAACCACAGCACCTCTCACTGCCAAGGTTCAAATCCTACTGTAGCAGATCATAGCATTAGAAAGTTTGTCATTATAGTTGCAGAAGGCCAGTGTTTTTCTATGGTCACTCTGGTTTTCTCCACCATATGTATATAAGGAGCATCTCAATATTTTAATGAATCTTGACTTGGGTGTAAAATATTGTTACTCCACCCATTCCAAATAAATGATTATTAAGAAATTCAATATTAACCTTAAAAGCTAATACAATGTGAAAACACTAGCTACATGTATAGCGTGAAAAAGGAATTTTCTGTATGGTGCCATCAGTATATAGTTAGAAATGCCAAGTGCATGGAAGTGCAGTAATATCTAGCTGGTTAAGTATGGATGTAAAGTTAAATAAATCAATTAAGCATCTAATTCACTTCTACTTGTCTCAACTGAGATTTTAACCCAGTACCTCTGACATGTAGCTACAATGCACTACTTGTGAAGCTAAAGAGGAATTTCCTCATACCTGATTTGTAACTACAAAACATAATTGGCAATCAAGAACTCGACACAACCTCACTAAAAGATAAAACAGATAAACAAGATATACTGGAACTCCTCCTGATTGTAATACTCCCGACTATGGACAGGCACTAGAATTAATACCCAAAGGTGTTGTTATGATACTATTGGAGGACCCAAAACATTACGATAAGAACCAGTGCTTACAGAATTCTTACAGCTACAAATATGTATAATACTTGTACAGAGCTGTGAACAAAGAAGTTCCGTTTTACAATTACTATTTTATTACTGTTTAATTTATTTCATCATAATACATGTACATGATAATAATTATAACAGCACTTTTAATTTATAAATAACAAAACAAATGTTTACAAATTCTCAGAGTCTAAAATCAATTGCACATTTGAAATTAACATTCACATTTGAGTTTACATGATATAAGGTAAATTGGGAAATTTTTATGGTTTTTGTCCTCGCAAAAGTAACATTAAGCTTTAAAATCTTAACATCTGGTTGGCCCTTATAGACAGTTTGGCTATTCATGTAAAAGTTTATAATTTATTTATTTCAATCATTAATTCAAAAACTTTCTATTAGTCTACTCATCACACTTGAACATTTTTGATAAATATAGATTCGATATAGATTCCAATAAATAATAAGTTTTCAGCTATGATACCCCTTCATTTTGAGGGTTCTCTGTGATATAGTGGTCCAAAGCACATGCTTACGGATCACAGAGGGGAAAGCAGGCTAGGTCTGAATTACATTTGCTTGGTAAGGTTGTGTTTTTCTCTGGGTACTCTGGGTTTCCTCAACCATCCTAGAATGACAATCTTGTTAAAAGTAAAAGAATCCAGTCCACTCAAGTAACTGAGGTAAAATTTAACTAACATGTATATTACATGTATATAAACACAAGCTTTCATGTGGCTGAAGGTTGTGGAACTCTTGTAATTGAAGTTAAATGTGCCTACTGCCCTTAAATATCTGAATTTTTTTTACTCACTAAGACCACATGATGTCCACATGAACAAGTTCCCTTAAACGATCTTTATATAGACAGGTTTAACAGTAAAACATACAACTTATGTCATTAAATGATTAATTTTAAAATCAATTATGGAATTTAAAGATATTATGACACTCTTGTAGGAAATATTGACAGTCCTCTCACATACTCGTCTAATTTAGTCTGAAACAGTTCACTAGTTATCGGCTGTCCAAGCTCACATACTGGATTTCTGATGACATACTCAACATAAAACTGAAAATAAAAAAAAAGATATCATAGGTATAAAACTATTGGTTTTAGTTGAACACATGGCAAAACCTGAGACTGGGCACTCTTTGTTGCTTCCTTTTAGAAAAACTAGGCTGTGGTGACGGAAACTGTAACTATATAAATACAACAGGGTCTCGCTGAGTGAGTGCCATCCAATACACCAATCTTGACTGAAGCATAAAACATCATTACCTAGCATTCCACTTCACTTCTTTTATACAATACTGTCTCACAATTGTGGAATTATAATAAGTCTAATACATGTGAGAAAGAGGCTTTCTTGTTGTCAGTTTAATGTGACCAAGTGCAAGTAAGAAAGAGGCTTTCTTGTTGTCAGTTTAATGTGACCAAGTACATGTAAGAGGCTTTCTTATTGTCAGTTTAATGTGACCAAGTACATGTAAGAAAGAGGCTTTCTTGTTGTCAGTTTAATGTGACCAATTACAGGCATGTAGTGTAAAACAACAGGTGAGTAAGAGTACAAAATACTCTACACCCGGTTGTACCCTGAATAACACAAGTTGATGCTTTACAAAAAAAAAATATATATATATATATTGTTGCAATGTAGACCATCATACATGGGAATTAGTCTAGTAGTACTATAACAGATGACATTCACATACTTCTAGTAAGTTGATTGAATGTTCTTATGCCACATGTACAGCCACTGTTATACTGGAATCATGCAAGGGCTGACACATAATACTGTGCAAAATTAAAATTGGATAATTAAGAAAATCCATCATATTTTCTGCTGCTTTAATTGTTGCACTTTTTTTAATTGAATTTATAGGACTTACATTACTATATATTGTATGTAGTACATCTCTAATATTTCCAACATTAAGGTCTGTCGTCATGATTAACTTTATTCCACTTGGAGTCTCGTAGAAATGAAGTTTATATCTGCTAGTCCGGAAATTTAAAAATCCATCTTTTCTGTTTTAGATAAGGAAATTCAAAATCATTTTAATGATTAACGAAGCAATTTTCTATTGTTTTTATGAAACTTGCAAAGCTTCTTATGTCTTAAATAAGATCACTCACTATACTTTGCAAGTTCTGAAAGTACAATAGTATATTGATTTCGCAATTGGTACACATATTTGTTTAGTTTCAAAGAATTAATTAGAAAATTCCTCTGAAACTTTACATAATGCCAAAATGTTATGTGGGTCCCAAGCATTAATATAAGAAAAGGCATATATTGGTACATACAATTTGCAGTGATTTCATTTATACCACATTTTGTCAACTTCAATTCTTAATTGTATAATTCTTATCAGGGTTGGCAAGTTATATTTATCTTAAAACATTCGCCCTTGGATGAGATCTCCATATCTGATATAGAAACTTGTTATGGACTCTATATTCTGCCATAATTTTGTGGTAATAAATTATTGAACTATTTAAGCAACCTTCAGATGGTCATTTAAAGGATACAAATCAGTTGGAGAAATTCTGCTGACAAATGATTTAATGGAATGGATCATACCATACATCAATTTAAACTCCTAAAAGAGAAAGAAAAGTTGTTATTATAAATAACATGATATACACCTTATGATATCTAAATGCAAACATGTAGAGATATATTATAAAATTGTCATATCTACAGATCTGTAACGACAAAATTATGAAACAACATTGAATCAAACATTACTGACACAAGAAATAACAATAAATGTTTTGCTTTTACAATGAATATGACAGACCAATCAAGGTTCTCATTGTCACCAAAACCATAACTCTCCTAAAGAAATATTTAAGCATAAAACAAAACATCAAGGGATTTCAAAAGAACCTGAGTGAAAAATTCATCAGTTGAGGTTTCCCAACCTTTCTTTTATAATAATAGATTGTAACACTTTGTTACCAAAAAGTCATCTGAATTTTTTTGAATTTTTTTTTTACAGTATTTCAATCATTAAGAAAATTTAAAAACATAAATTTATTTTATTCACTAAAAACTCACAAGAAACAACATTGTTTTGACAAGAAGACTGAAGTCACTAAACTAAGAACATTCCAGTTCTAGTGCAATATTCCCCCAACATGCTACCTATTACCATTTCAAGAGCAGTCACCTGTGCTTTTAATGTACAGCCCAAAGAGAATCTATATGAAATATACCATTGTAAACACTTGAAAAAAATTCAACACAGTACAATTCATTTATAAATAAACCAGTGACAAACAAAGAGATATTAGGCTATCAAAAAGCCTGACTTGTGCAGTGGTAATTTACTCTGAGTAAGAAAGGGGTGTTTTAACAACCTTACTCAGGTTACTGCTGAAGTACTCCCAAACGTATTAAACATTGACAAATAATGACAATGCTATATAATGCATTTTTAGTACCTCGTCCTTGCTCATGCCTGATTGCTTTTTTCTATTCCATTCTGTGTAGTGTAAACACACACCATTTCTATCAAACATGTAAAATGTATACACTGTCATTCTGAGTGCAAATTATAAACCCGGAAGTGCCTTGCAACATCATAACAAATATTACCTACGCGAAAAAATATGCAAAATAATTCGTCTTGATTACGAATGATAAGAATATATTTGAATTATATACGGAGTAAAAAAATAATTTTTTCATTACTTATTATGCTAAATGTGATATATCTGAAGGATTTCAACACGAGTTTTGCTTTATTTTAGCGTAGGAATATACCGGAAATTAAGATGTTTGAAGTTACGCATGCTTAACATGATGCGGTTGCATTTGAAGCATGGAAAAGTTTGTTTACAGCACTTGACAGGTACTTCACAACCTGAAAAAAGATAACTTGTCAAGAAGTCACGTTTTAACCACGGAATACGCTAAACCATATTGTCCTAACCCTAAATTTATAAATGGTCACGCCAATTCAAATTCTAAATTTTAATTTACAACTTTCAAGTTCGTTCTTGTACACTTGTAAGCCCCCCCCCCCCTCCAATTTTCAGTTCAGTTGTCTGTTTCATTTTCGGTTTTAAAATTTCAAATGTATGATAAACAATAAATGTCCAACTAGTGACTTTTCATGTCAGATTTTTTCAGACATGGCCGTCAAATATGTCCATTTCTTGACTTCTTGTCTATACACAACATGATGGGTTAGATGCTAAAACATGTATTGATTTTAGGCCGAGGCTATTGCCAAGTACTTGGTAATAATGGAATGGCTATTGCCACGTATAGGTTTTTGGAAAATATCGTTGTCTGTATAGCCAAACTGACTTCGAAATCAAAAATGGTAAAGGATAAAAACATTCAAAAAAAATTTCATGGAGAAAAAATAAGTTTCAAGCAAGAAATTAAATCGCAAACTTTGCACTATTTTGTGTGTGTTGCAAACCGTACAGCCAAGTAATACATATCAGCTGAAATGATCTATATAGTATATATTTGATACTAAAACAAGTTAAGAAATGTAAAGAAACCCAATTAAACCAAATTATAATGCTAAATTTTGTTTTAAATATAAAACATCAGCTTGTGTTATGTGTACTAATTTCTCGAGTCTGATCACTGACATCGCTAGGAACATCGAAAGGGACATTCAACTTCACTGTTCATACAATGGTCTTGTCTTAATTATAGTTGCTATCTAAATTCTGTTGTTATTTAGTGGTAATGAAAAATGAACTATATTGTCAATATCGGTAGTAAAATTTCTCGTTTTTTTAACAAAAAATTAGTTGATTACAGTACAATGTGAATTTTTTTTACAGTGAAATATCCATCTTAAAAATGAAAGGAATATACAGCCTTAGGTACAAATAAAACAAGAATATTTTTATTCTTAGAAAATTGTAAAAAATAAAAAAAAAATGAATCAGAGAGCAAATTTAAAAATAAATAAATACAGAAGAAAAAAGGAAATTTAGGGCATTTTTAAACTAACTTGGCTTTTTTGTTCTAAAGCGAGTCATGGGGAAAAAAAAACAGTTTAAAACCATTTTTAAAAAAATTCTTCAGCAATATCTTTTTTTCTATATTGCATTGCTCATGTGTTATCTCCTATATAATATTGACTTAAATTTTTTTAAATGTTTGTATCAGATTTTTTGTTCAGCAATTGAGTAACATTTCTGCTAGGAATAAAATCTCACGTCTTGGTTACATGTAAGCATTTGATCTCTAATGAATTTATACTAGAAGAACTAATTGTTACTTTGATCAGTGAGACTTCGAATACAATTTTCAAGACCTAAAGGACAATAAAGTCCCACTTGATAATTTTATAACTAATTCACCAACAACTGAGTTAAACTTTGTTTTTAGAGACAGTTACAGAACACATTACAAATGTCCATCACATTTTTAGAACAAATTATATATACTGTAAATGTCCATCACATTTCAGAACACATTATACATCATAAATGTTAGTCTACATTTTGTACTCAAATATAGATAGGGGTAAACTGGCATTCTGTAAATGCATTGTACAGTATTACTGCAGCTCAGACCACACTATACAAGATCACCATTTTTGTAGCTTTGCATTGTCTTACAACTAGTTTAGCACTTATCTCAGTTACTAATAATTTCCCCTTCTACAATATAATCCTGAAAACATGAAGCAGGATAACTAAAGTAGTATGCAGGATACACTTCTGTGACACCCAAAATGTCTAAGGTCTGAAATTGAATAATCCTTTTGATAAATAGTGAGATTATCTGTAAAATATTTTCATGATGCTACTTCAGTAATACTTGTATTCATGTATTCGTAAACAACAATCCCTGAAATTTCTAAAAACAACTTTAAGGATATATTATCTACATTGGATATGAAATTGCTTAATTTGACAATTTCTAGTAGAACTCTTTCAATTTTTGGTGTAAAAACTAACATTTGTGATTGGCACATGTTTTATGACTCACTTGTAACATATCACTCCATCGGTAGGGGCCTCAGTGGCTGAGTGGTCTAAAGCACATACTTATGGATCACAGCGCCTCTCACCATCTGGGATCAAATCCCACCTAGGACAGATCCTAGTCTGAGAAAGTTTGTTAGTTTGCTTGTCGAAGGTCGGTGGTTTTCTCCAGGTACTCCGGTTTCCTCCACTATCCCAGAACTGACTGCCTCAAAGAAGTGAAAGAATCTTGACTTGGGTGTAAAACAACATTACTCCATTCCACTCCATTGGTAATGTTGGGACCTACAAATGCAAAGGGCTATTCTATATAAAGTAGCACATAGCATATTTCTAATCAAATTTTAATGTAGGTTTTCCTAGTTTTGACCAAATATACATGTATGATCAATGAAAATTTTTTATAACAAATCTACTAATGATACTGTTTTATATGTTTCAGACTTGTGACTTGATTAAACAGAAGCATGCTAAAGATGATAGTAAAGAATTAAATTGGAAAAATACTAAAATTGTGTTAAAATTATACAGATCATATATATGATATGGAGGACCCTGATGATAGTTTAAATTCTGACCCTAGTGAAGGTGTATCTGCTCCTGTGCTTACATTTGATCGCAGAATTGAGATGGAGGCTACAAATAGACTGATAAATTCTCTCAGTAACAATAGAGAAGTAGAGAATAGCTTTAATTCAATGGATCAACATAACATCTTAGAAAATGACTCCACCCCACTGGATCAAAGATATTTAATGAACATGCAGGCTGATAACTTCACAAATGCACAGCAGACAGATTTAGGGGATGATTTTCACAGACCAGGAGAAGGTTTTAATGTCGATGATGAGATGATGATCAGGGAAGTTACTAATTATCAGATTGATCAGTTACACCTGGACACTGACACCTCAGCTTTACACTCCGGAAATACTTATAAACGATCAGGACCTGAAGGCAGTCCAGCATTTCAACAAGCTAGTAGTGGATTTTTACCAATGGACAATGAATCTGTTGTGTTCAGACCAGTTAAAACACTTGACTTTTCTGCTTTGGATGAAACTGCAGCTACTGAGGAAGTCCTTTCCCATGGCATGAATAGGTCTGTGTCAACACCAGAATCTAAAAAAAGACACGTGCCTTTTATACAAGAAAGAGAAATATGCGGTTCTCTTGGAGATGATGAACAGTCAAGAGATACTTCACCTTCAAATGAGTTTTTTGAATTAAAGAAATCGCCTACTCAGAGCACAGAATGTGAGGAGGAGCTAAATAGTCAAGTTATATTTTCTCCACTGAAAGATTTTGAACATTTTCAAAATGATAGTTTAGAGACTGGAAGATTTTCCAAGTCTCCTGCATCAGATACATCACCACGGTTACATACTAGTGGTTCATCATCAATATCACCATCTCAACGCATTAATTACATTCCATTTAGCAGTTATCACACTAATGAAAAACTGAGTAATATGCAAAATACTGGCTCTCCAATGCGTATTTCAGGGTCAAGTGGATTTTTACCAAGTGATATACATATTTCTCCTCATCACCAAAATTTACATTCTGAAACGGAGACAGGCAGATGTACTCCTCCTCAGAGTCCTGCCCATTCACTTTCACCCAGTTCCCGACAGGGACATCAGCACCTGATTAAAAGTTCACCTGGAAGATATAATGGTACATCCCCAGGTAAATATGGAGTTAATTTTGAAAAGAAAGAAGTGTTGGTCTCTATCCCGCAGATGAGTCAGGATGTTGTCAAGGAGAAACCATCTAGTTCTGAAACTTTTAAAAGGCCTGAAATGATTGGTTATTCTCAGAACTTGTCAAATGACTCGGGTATAACAGAACAGACTGGTACCCATTCAGGAGTAAGGTACAGTCAGATGAGTGATTCAGACAGAGATGAATTCATGTCATCAGACAGAGCTGGACAAGAACAGAGTACCAGTCTACCCAGTGGGTCTGCCTGGGAAATCCCAAATACAGAAGAGTCAAGATCTCAACCGAAAAATTTAAGTAGAGACCAAAGAATGAAAAGTAAACAGCTAGGTGAAAGGAGGCCTTTTGTGTCTGCTGTTCGTAATGCCCCAAAACCAGTGCCTGTACATATGAATAAACACCAGAGAACTACAAAGGGAGATAACTTTGTAAGCAGGGATAATCAGCTGGTACAAAATCAAAGAAATAAAGTTCCTGGTGCAGAAAATAGACAAGTTAATGGTCCTTATAGAAATTCAAAAATGGAAGGTCAAGGGTCACAAAGAGGTGAGGGTCAAGGGTCACAGAAAGTAGGCCATAGGACAAATACTGATGAAAGAGATAAAAGAGTTTTGCCTGGCCATACAAGGCAAACAAATTCAATTACTTCAAAACGAGAAAAACAAAATGGTGATGTCAGAAATGTTTTACAGAGTAAAAATTCACCAAGAAATCATGGTTACCTACAAGGTGATAGAATGCTAAATCAGAGAGAGGAAACACAGGGTGAAGCCAGCGAGGGACAGAGAAGTTTACATCTAGGGGAGAACACATCACCGAAACATCCAGGATTAAATGTCATTACTCAAGTACAACAGTATGGGCCGCTAGATATGGATGATTATCTACACACACATAATGAATTTGATATGGTTAGTTTGTGTGATATACGTCTTAAATTCACTTCATCTTTAAGTTTTGTTAAATTATAGAATTATTCTCTCCTCCATCCCTCCCTCTCTCTCTAACTTCCCCCTCCCTCCCTCTCTCTCTCTCTCTCTCTCTCTCTCTCTCTCTCTCTCTCTCTCTCTCTCTCTCTCTCTCTCTCTCTCTCTCTCTCTCTCTCTTCACATATAGGCTGTAGATAATATTTTCTCTCTCTCTCTCTTCACATATAGGCTGTAGATAAAATATTATATACTATTTCTAATGGCAAATTTTAAAATGATCCACAGTTGTGGTGACAAATGTATGTAATTTTTTTGTTTGTCTAATATGTCAACCAATACAGTCCTCATAGCAGGAACATTTTCTATGTACAGACATATGTTCAGTGGTTTTACCATTGCTGTTGAAAACTACCTCCTACATTTCAGATTGGGAAAATTTGAATCATTATTATGTGCTTAGGATTTTGAAGTAAATTGCAAAGATTTTACATTATAACAATATCGGACATTTGTCATTGGTCAGGACAGATTTGGAATCCTGGATTTAGTTTTAACTACCGGTATCTGATAATGTTTCACTGTTGGCTTTTGGGAAATTTTAATGGTCAAATTGGGAAAGTTGAGTCATATTTCTCCAGGGGAAACTACCTTTATCCTGTAGTAATTTTAGGCAAACAAAACCACTTATGTTATTAAATGACAATTTTTTTTTGTGCATGTGTATTTTTAGTACATGTAATAATGTTGTTTTCATTTTCGTAACTGAGTTGCAGTTAAACTTTATTATAAAACTTTATTATAATACTCCTACATATTCTCAACACTTCACTTGTTACCACAGTATTTTTAAAATCCGAAGTTGATTTCTTTTATGATTTTGTTTAGGACTTTCTCGGTTTATGATCAGACTCCGTCATAATCCAAACATCTGACCGACGAATCATAAATGATGAATTGGGGATTTTGCTGTATATGCAGAATTGTAAATACAATGATACAAACATTCTTATATTTATTTATATATTTTGTAATTAGCAGAAAAGACCAGATAGAAGTTTAGATGTACAGGGTATGGAAGATGTCCGAAGTCAACTACAGAGTATGCTGAAAATGTCATTTGATGCAGGTATAAAAAAAATAATCCAGTTACAGTCTGAAAAATCCAAAGTTTGGATTTGAGACTGAAGAAGGGTGTAGTAGATTAATGGTGTGTTATGCCTAAGTGAATATTAAGAGATTGTAATTTTGATTCACAGATTCCAATCACTCCCTGTCTAGGTTCAAATCTCACTCTGTCAGATCCATATGTTAAAAAAAAAATTGTCATTTCTCTTGTCAAAAGTCATTGTTTCTCAGGAGTGACCTAAATAAATATGAAATTTGACTGGAGCTGTAAGACACCATTTCTCCATTTATTATGTCATTCCAGAGTAAAATCTGATTGGAAATCATTAAAACAAAGTAACTACCATTCAATCAACTTATACTTTTTTTTTTCTAACAATTCTAACCATTCTAATTCTTTATTGTACTAAACAGGCCACCAGCCCACGGTACAAATTACAATATAATCATATTTTATGACACCATCTACAGTAATACAGAACATATTCATATTCATTTGTATTTCAATCTTTATCATGTTTATAAAAAGACTACATATACCTATATACATTATAGCAAAATAAGCATAACTCACGATGCAAATAAAACAACAGATAAACATATATATATATTTGACTGATTTCTCAGTTGTCAAAAGGATAATACCTCTTCCCTTATAAGCTTAGCCTTTTTTATATATACTGCCAAGTTCCTTAGGATAATTACATTACCTGTTTTAAACAAATTAATTAATTTTTCTATGCTGGGATGACTGTGGCACCATACAGGTAAAAAATTCCTTCTGATATCTGACAAAATAGGACAGACTAGTAAGAAGTGATACTCATCCTCAATTTGGTTTAAATTACATAACTTACATAACCTATTGACTCTAGGAATGTTCAAATGTCTGCCTTCTTCTATGGCAAGTTTATGGGTAGAACATAGAATTGAAAAAATTTCACCTCTTAAATTAAATGACAGTTTTTGTAGATGTTCATGTACAAAAATACCATCTTTTATTTTAGAGTAAAATGAACATTTAGTAGAATTTGAAATATAGTTTGACCAGTTTTGTAAGCTCACGTCTTTTAGTCGTTGTTTAAATATATTCATAAAAAGTTTTTCGTCGCCAACACCTTGACTTTCCCAGACTTCACCAAATCCATATGAAAATAAGTCTTTGTATTCTTGTACACCAGTTTGTTCGACCATGTTCATTTAATTGGAATAGCATACGATAACATAAATACGGTAATCTCTTGTTGTCCATTGACTGTAGGCGTAAAAAATATTTGATCGGTTTACACATATATGTAGCATATAATTCATGACATCCGCATTCACTTCTGGCAATATGATTGTTCGTTCTTTGACCAGTCCCTAATAGCCATTTACAAAACTTATTTTGCACTGTTTCAACGTCCTTTACTTTATCAATTCCCCATATTTCAGCGCCATAGTATAAAATTGGGGCTACCATTGCATCAAATAATTTGAAACCAAATTTAATGTCTCTGCATCTCAGCTTACTCATACATAATTTAATCATATTCATAGCTTTTTCACACTGGGTACTTAAAACTTCTACAGCACATAGTCCATTTTAGCCTATTTGTAAAGTAGATTCCAAGATATTTATAAAAGCTAACAACTTTCATAAGTTCATTTTTAAAATACCATTTCTCATTTTTTGACAAATTTCCACCATTTTTAAATACCACAATATTAGATTTGTCCATATTCACAGTCATATTCCATTTATCACAGTAGCTCTCTAAACAGTTTAAACGTCTTTGTAGATCAATCGATGTATCTGCTATTAAAGCAAGGTCATCCGCAAACAATAATAACATGATATTATGAATGTTCTCATTTATAAAAATTCCATTACCACCACTTTGTCCCATTTCAGTTGCGAGTTCATTTATGTACATTGCAAAGAGCCAGGGGCTCAAAGGACATCCTTGTCTGACGCCAGAATTACAAGAAAGGAAGAAGTTAAACCATCACTAGTCCTCACTTTTGCTTTCACTGTACTATAAATGCTTTGTAATAAACGAATCATTCGTCCATGCAGGTTTTTACTTATTAAAACTTCCATTTAAACATTCCAATAATGCTTCTAATAATTTTTTATGTAAAAGTAAATACATTGGATGTATTGTAATATAAATACTTCTACTAACCATTTTACATGTATGAACTACCCATAGGAAAAAACAAACAATTTTTATTGGATTTATATAAAGAAAAAATATTCTATTTATATAGATATGCTTTCATTCTCCTTAGATAACAATTTCGACAAGAAAGGTCATTTTGTCCAATCTTAATTTATTCTCTTTTTGTATAAGTTAGATTATTTTTTTAGTGAAACCTGTAAAAATCAAATTGTAAGTTAAAACTGCATTAAGTTTTCAAAAGAAAAAAATTATGATGTTCCTAATGAACAATGTTACATTTAGTTTAACAATAAAAGCTCGTTACAGAAACAACAATAATTTCCCAGCGAGATGTAGCATGTGGGATCTAATATTAGAACATGCTTATGTCATAAAAAACCAGGTCATTTAAACACAACTTATAAAACGTTAAAATACGATAAATTAAACATAGAACTTCATTGAATTTTTCATTTGTGCTTTAGTAAGAGTTACACCATTGTGACTACATCTGGATATTAATAATGGACAATTAATACAATTTGTCAGGTTTCACTTTCGATTTATTGAAATCAGAGTTTCCCTATATCCGTGCGCATGCTCCTAGTCCTGGCTCATAATTTAATCATCGATAAACACTGACCAACTGGTTAGGGGATTCCATTTATTTACAGCTAAAAGGAATGAAATTTTAGAAAATGAATCTCACGAATCATGATTAGAAGTTATCTATTTTAAATTTAAAAATTATATTTTTAGAAAAAAAAAAAAAAAAAAAAAAAATTCAAAAAATTGAAAAACTTATGCAGCTTTAACAAGAATTGTCAAAACATAACTACATGTATTTCATTAGGACTAACATGTACCATTTATATTGTTTTTTAAATAAACCATGGTAACCGAAATTCTATTTTAATGTCTTATATGAACATAATCTTTGTTTAGATGGTGCTTAGGTTCTGCATGTTTCACTGTTTTAAGATGTAACCTTTATTCCTATTTCAGATAAAAATCTATATAACACTCACACAGATCAGATACTGGACTTGGATAATCTACCACAAAATCCTCAGAATTTACACCTGAACCCGGTTACAGACTATTCAGCATTCAGGTACGGTCATTTGTACATATATATGTTTAAAGTAGGACCAACACTTCTTTTACATGCTTCTGGGCCAATGAAAAAAGGAACTTATTAAATTATTAACTTATTTAATCTATATTTAAAAATCTCTTTAAAAAAAATACAGAAGTAAATTTTTTGTACATACAACATTAAGCATTTGAAAGAATTTACAACTCTTATTTATTTTTTTTAAATTTTATTATTATTATTATTATTATTACATTGTATTATTATTATTATTTTATTTATTTTGTTGTTGTAGTTGTTGTTGAAACTTTAAGATATGCTTTATGGAGTTCGGAAATAAAGCTAGTTATTAACCCTAAATTTACCAGCTACAAAAACTCGTTTTAATGTCATAAGAGATAAATTGTTTACTTTCAGTGCAAGATCTCAGGATGATGTGTCCGACTTGATGGAAAATTTCCCAAGTTTCACATCCAGAATGTGGACAGAGAGTGCTAATGTATCACGAAGTGAGGGCTCCTTAAACTCAGAAAATCAGAGACTCCGAGAAGCCGTAGAGAAAGAAAGATACAGAAGAAAGGTACATATATACATGTGGATAATAAAATGAAAAAAAAATGTGTGAAAAATATTAGGACAATTTAAATGTGGAATAGTTAAAAAAAAAAAAAACCTTCCATGATTTTGGGATTTCCAGGTGCAAAAACCGTAGACATGTTGTGTCTATTGATCATGTGATATACTTACAGTACCAGCAACATTCTTCGTCTGATATCTTATTAAATATATTGGATGTATTAATTGTGTAATACAGCGGTCAAGATTCTTTTACTTATATTGCTGTCATCTGTTCTAAAATGCTGAAGAAACCCAGAGTGCCTGGAGAAAACCAGCAACCTTTGGCTAAAAAACTGAGAAACTTTTTCAAATGTCGTATCTTTGTACAAAAATTCATTTTCACATACAATACCTATTATCAAATTGAGGCTATTAACATGGAAATGAAGTGTCATGACAACTGTCTGGTACACATTTATGTTGAAAAGGATTTTATTTTTGTGTTATTATTGGACCTTATTTCTCCATTAAAACTTCATGTAAAAGTACATGTATTAAGTTTGATTAATTTTTCATCAGATTTAGTTTAGTATCATCGACTTGATGTTTAGTAAGTCTGAGTTATGGCCCTTTGTTTTAAAGTCATTTTTACCTAGTTCTTTATTTCTTTCTTTCAGCATTGTGAACAACATATTCAAAGACTAAATGTAAAGGTTTGTACCAGTACCTTACAAAAGTATTCTTAATAGAATTTTTTTCTTGAACTCTGTTGACACTTTTAGATTCTGGTACTGAAATTAAAGTTAGTTTGCATGTTTTAAACCTGAAACATTTTGTAAATCTCATAAAGAAAAAATCTTTATTTTGAGCCTCATGCTTGTTAAACTGTTGAAACTGTTGAAACATTAAAATTTACGTACTAAAATAAAGTTCCATCTTCAGGTCAGTTACGAGAAACATTTTATAAATCTCTATAGAAAAGATAGAAAATTTTTTAGCTTTAGGACTTCTTTAATTTCAGTCTAATTTCTGATTCTATTGTTAATGATTCTTATAAACCAAAGTTCTAAACCAAAACTTATCATGATTTGTTGTTTTACTTTTCTTACAAATAGTCGTTACAGTTTAAAAAAAAACCAACATTTTTTATGTGTATTTTATTTTCACAATACAGTAGAACTTCGATGGCTCAAAGTCCATGGGACTCCGGCCAATATGCGAGCCATCGGGGAGGTTCGATCGCCTGGGGAACTTCGAGCGATCGAACCTCAAGATACCATCGGAGGTTCAGGTTCTCATGATAATGAGACAAAGAATCATTAAATTTGCATTAGGCCCATGTAAATGTACATTGTATTTAAAGGTCAGATAATAAAATATACGAATTCAAATTGAAAATGGATAGATAATGAAACAATAGAAACATGACAATTAAAAATACAAAATTCATTATTCATCATTATATCTCGATAATGTTTTCAAACTTAAATGTTGACCTACAATCTGTCATATGATGTTTTATATCTACGGGGCTAGAAATCACATTTTTAATTTCAACAAGTGATGATACAAAATAAACTTGCTCTATTCTAATAAGAATACAAAGTACAGTTATCACCAGTTTTTTTAATCACAGGAAATAACAACAATACACACTACTCTACGTATTCCAGTGACATGTAAATTACAGAATTCTATGTGCAATCATCAAGCATGGGGACTGAGGTGTCTTACCGATCAAACACTACCGCGTGTAGTAATCAGATTAAGAGATTAAAGAACGGTGTATGTCGAGCACTGTCTCATTAGGTTAATTAATAATCTCGAGTTGCACTCAACATTTCAGGTTACTGCCTAGACTTGTTGTTTCCATCCACTCTATTACTTTTGAAGAAATCTGTAATATGCTTCAGCTTGTGTTATATTTACAATGACCCTGGTCACATCTGTCTGAAAAAATGTTTTCGAGCGAAAGAAGTTGAATTTTCCCTAACATTTTACGTTCGAAAAATATTTGTTGTTCGAGCGAGCGTGGGATTTGGAGTTAAGAAGTTTGAGCCATCAAGGTTTATTTACATAGGATATTATAGGAAATTGGTCGGGACCAACAGATGACTATCTGGGGTATTCAAGGTAATAAGTACGAGCGATCGAAGTTTTACTGTATTTGTGATACACGTATAACAACTGAACTAAACAGTTGCATGCTGAAGATCAGTGATTTTATCTGGACTACACATATCAGGTTTCCATCACCATCCCTAAACTGACCACCTCAAGTAGGTGAGAAAATCTTAGACTGGGGTGTAAAACACCATTACTCCACCCCACTGATTGATTTTTACCTTATAAAGAGTTTTACATAATTGTGATACTTGTGTGTATTCAGTATTTTGATATATTTTACAGCTGTTGGAAACACAGCAACAGTTAGCTGTGGCTGTTTCTACAGATAAAGAAAAGATATCATGATTGAACAGCTAGACAAAGTAAGTGGGAAAATACTTTAAAATATTCTCTACTATGATATTTAAAGAGCGAGAGAGAGAGAGAGAGAATTATTTTTTGCTGTCTCAACACTTATGCTTACTTGTACATATATATGTTGTTCATACCTTAGCATTAAACTTCTAACAGTGAAGACCTATGCTGTATAATCATAGGTAATTTACTTTTTTTTTTACCATTTTTGCCCTATATATTCAGTCCAACCCACTTATGTATATTTGAGTTAGAAAACAAATCTCTTTCTTGATATAGGGGGCCTCGGTGTCCGAGTGGTCTAAAGCGTGCACATACGGATCACAGCACCTCTCAACGCCTATGTACGAATCCCACTCTGGACAAATCCTAGTGTGAGAAAGTTTGTCATTCGCTTGCCGAAGGTCGGTGGTTTTCTCCAGGCACTCTGGTTTCCTCACCATCCCAGAACTGACCGCCTCAAAATAAGTGGAAGAATCTTGACTGGGGCATAAAACACTATTACTCCACTACACTCCACTCTTTCCTGATATAAACTTATCTGGAGTAATATATACATGTACATGTACTTATCTGACAGTTTAGTTTTCTGATTTACATATCATGTTCAACCATTTACACACAAACGCACATGCAGGAATAAGATATTCTTGAATCTTATATGCACATTTCCAAAAATGTAGGTTCCTTAAATGTGTTTCAGTTCATTTCTTCTATCTCGTTTTGAAGCAAAATATGACCCAAATCTAATCATCTGGTACTCCTTAATGAAAAATTTTTATGTTTTTATAGCAACTAGCAAAAGTGGTCGAAGGATGGAAGAAGAGAGATAATGAAAAAGAAAGTTTTATCAATGAACTTAGACGAGAAAAGATGCTAGCAGAAGAAAAATTCACAAAACAAAAGGAGGTATGTATACTTATAAATTATCTAGTAAGGTTTATCAGCACATGGCACCTCGCTGCCCCGTGTTCAAATCCTACTTGGGCAGATTCTAGTGTGAGAGAAGAAGTCAGTTTTTATTCTCCCATACTAAGACAAATAAAGAGGTTTTACAACATTTTAATTGCAATAAATCTTGTTATCTAAAGTAGTAAATATTGTTTTGTCAATCTTGCAGGTACTTGCATATTGTAATTATTTTGCAAAATAATTACATTTACAACATTACTCATTTATTTGTTTCTATTTATTCATGTTTATTTATTTATTTATTTATTTATTTATTTATTTATTTATTTATTTATTTATTTTTTGCAGATGTTAGAACATTTTGAGAAAGATATGGCAGATACTGTGGAATCTTTACGCAAAGAAAAACAGAATTCTGAGTTAAAAATTGATAAATTACAAACAGAGGTAAGTTTACATATGTTTACAAAGCGTAAATCAGTGTTGATAAAAATTAGAAAAATCTAAATTAAAAAAAAAAAAAAAAAAAAAAGTATTTTGGTACTTAATGTTTATCTTTTTTCTTATGCAAGTTTATGTTTTACGTCAATGTTTTTTAAATGGTTTTGCATCAGAATCTTAATATTGACAAATTTTGAAAATTATAATTAAGGAAAAAATTGTTTAAGAAACTTGAAATCAATAAAAATTTTAACTTTGTTCACCATAATTTTTAATTGGAAAGGTAGTTAGATACATGTATCTGTTTATGATGTTTATTTTGTCCTTTAATCAAGATTATGGAGAAAGAACGTGAGAATGCTCATGCACAGGAACTTCTTGAGGCAGAGAAAGAGAGAACAAAACTAATGTCACAGGAGTGGGACAATATTCATGAAACTCGAGAACACTTGGAGAAAAAACTCCAGCAGTTACAGGATAGATTACATAGTGTAAGTACTCATAAACTCATTGTCATGTAGATCATAGTGCACGTGCATTAGAATACATCCCTAGGTGACTTCACTACAGAGTGGTGTATTATACACATGTATATGCCAGGATTTAATCTGTGTTTTGGGGGAACTACCATTTTGCTGAAATGGGGGGAGGGGGGGTTACAAATGACCAGGGTAACAGGTGATGCTAAAACAATTAAGGGAAGTGGGGAGAGTTTGCTTCTGGCCAATATAAAAATTAACCATTGTACTATTCAATACAGTAGCCTCTTAAAAAGGATTTGTTGGAAGAAAAAAACAAAAAAAAAACCAAACAAAAAACAAACAAACAAACAACAAATACCATGCAAGTTAATGGACATTTTGCACCTCATGTTGAAAGAAAACTAAAGGGCTTTACCTAGTTGACCTCATCTGTTTAAACAGCTGACAAACATGGGTACAGCAGGCAAAGGAATGAGGATTTCTTTGAGATTTAAAATGGATATTTTATGGTCAAGGGAAATTTTTCAGAAATATCGGTGAAATCTATAGTAATTTTAGGAGGAAAGTGTCAGATTTTTTGAGGGGAAAAATACCAGTATTCGTTATTAAAAAAGGGCTAGATTAGTCCCTGTATCCCAAGTGAATAATGATGGTTACCACTGTGGTAGCTCATTTAGTAGAGTGCTCGCACTTAGAGTGGGAGGTTGTGGATTGAAACCCAACAAGGTACTAGGAACTTAAAATAAACGAGGTTCTTTGTCACGGTAGGTGTGACACGTGAAGAACCCTGCTGTAAAAAATGCCACCAGCACAACGCACAGACAAAATTTCTGCACTTTCACCTATAGCTGGTGAGGTCTCGATATATAAGTGAAATATTCTTGACTGGGTTGTTAAACACAATTTCTCAACTCAACTCATATAAGCTGAGTATGCTACAGGTGGTTGGTAAGAATCACTATTTGTGGTCATGTGACTAGTGCCTAGCAGTTATTTTTGCCTCCGAATGGTATTGCTTTTACTACTATTGTGGTACTTTGTTGTTTCTGAAGAAATTTCCATTCATTGCTTATTATAACTGCTGTATTTAAAATAAAAACATGTAGTTTGTTTGTTTTACATATTATAGGAGCAAGATGATTGGTTTAAAAGAGAACAGGAACTGATACAGAAGATAGATGAAGTGAATGAAAATAATCAAAAAATCCTGCAACAGGAAAGGGTAAGTGTTGACAGAAATTTTTTTTTTTTTTTTTTTTTTTTTAAATAAAAATAAAAATAAATAAATAAAAAAACAGCACTAAAACAAGAAAAGGTTAGTGTTAACAAAAAAAAAAGAAAAAAACAAAACTCAAAAACAAAAAAAAAAGGACCAAAACAAAGTAAATATTAACAAAAATGTAATTGTTACAGTTTTGTTATGGAAATGATACCGAATTTCAAATACTAAAGCAGACTGTTCCACAATTTTGAAAAAAAAAATTCTTATGCTGTACATGTAGATTGAAGAAGCAAATTCAGAAATTTGGAATAAACAATAGTGTATTGAGAAAACCACCAACTTGTGTGGGCAAACTAAACTTTTTTGCATTTGGATCTGACGAGTAGAATCTTGGTTTTTTGCATTCAAATATACAGTTGTATACAAATGAATGTGTACAAAACCCTTTAAGTATTTTTTGTTTCTTTTTATCTGTTTTATGTTTTTCAGAGTAAATCTGAAGAACTGATGAATATAACAAAAGAATTGGAAGAGAAATATACAGCTACTCAAATGGAGACAAAGAAACTAGAGATGGAATTGGATGCTTCAAATAGAGAGAAGGTATACAAACTTCTACTTCATTGATTAATACTGATTTTTGTTAAGCCTGGCATTGCCATTAGGCGAGACCTAAGTGTTTTTTTTCCAGTGATGTCATAGGTGGCGGCGGCATGTCAAAATGTAAAAGTTTATGTAAAAGTAATGTATTTTCTACTCGATCAAAAACTAACCAGGCGAGATTAAATTCGTGGAATTCTTGCTGTAGAAATAAATACATTTTTTATTTGTGATGTGATTTGAAAATCTGTTTTGATGTGAGACCTAGGATTCACCCTTAATGTTATTTATTACAGTTTTCAAGAATTTTTGAAATAAAAGTTAATTTCAGGATTTGTTTTGTCACTACAATTAAAGGGAGATGCGACACCAGTGTTGCTAGCATTGCCACACCCTGAAAAGGATCCTCTATATACATGTAAAGACTACTGGTCTCTCATGTGTGAATACCAGTTTAACTTTACATAAAAATGGAAATTTATTCAGTAATGAATGGCAAATAATCACATCAAGAACTTGAAATTGCCAAAAAAAAATATATATATATATATATATATATATATATAAAAAATATAATAATAAAATAGATTTTTTTAAAATTATGATGAAAATAGGACTGGACCCATATTATTTGCTTTCCTGTGTAAAATGTAATGCAATTAGAGCAGTAATGAGTACAGAAAGACCAAGTAAATGTCAACTCATAAACAAATTATTTGAATTTTGTTTGTTAGGAAAGTTTGAAGGTAGAGATGGGAATTATGGAAGCCAAGTTTGAAAGTAATCACAGAATGTTGGAAGCTGATTTACACTCTCAGATGGAGAAAGAGGTACTGTAGAACAAAAAAATAACATGGAATTATGTTTTGAATCTTTATTTTGGACCTTTGAAAGTAAAAATTACTATTGACTATAAATTTGGCTGTAATGATTCAGTGGTTTTGTTTGCCTAAAATTACTCCGGAATAAAGGTAGTTTCCCCTTGAGAAATAAGACTTAAATTTCCCAATTTGACAACTAAAATTCCCCAAAAGGCAACAGTGACACACAATTAAATAGTTTAAGTTAAATCCAGTTGTCCAAAACTGTTCTGACAGACAAAAAATGTTAGATATTTTCACAATATAAGATCTTTGCAATGAATTTCAAAATTCTGAGCGTAATATGTGACATAAAAAGGGTCCAAATTATCCAAATCTGAAAGGTAGAAGGAAGTTTTTAAAAACCATAGCAAAATCGCTGTGATTTACCCACAAAATTAGCTGGACGAACATACATGTATTAGTATTTCTTTGGTGCTTTACATTGTTGAGTAATGAAACTTCATATGTACAGTTGTGTAAATAATAAGATCTCCAGTCTGTGTGTCCTTAGAAGATTCAGAAGTAGTACACAACAATCATGCCAGATGCATGTCAATCTTGCTGTAGGCAAAAAAAAATTGGTTGTTAACTTTGTTAATTGATAAATATTGGTAAACAAAGTATGATAACTTGTTAAAAGTTTTATAGCAGCTGTAGTGGCCAGCATGGTTCTGAATTACTGAATATCAGCATTTGAAAATGAAGATTGTTGAGATTTTTAATTTGAAAGAGGTCCTAAAAAATGATGTAACAAATTGTCTAATGTTATAGAATTATAGAGGTTCTTTTGCTAAAAGCACATAAAAAAGGTACATGTGTCAAATTTTTCAACATCTTCATAAACCAGGTGACATCTTAATATAAGTGGAATTATTTTTATTGGGACATGGTACTTAATTACCAGGACCCATGATTAGTTTAATGATCAATACAAAAACAAAACTTCAAGAAAAATTAATAGTTTTAACAAAATAATTCACAAAATACAGTCGAATCTCGTTATCTCGAACATGGATATCTCGAATTTCCGGATATGTCGAACAATTTTTTGTCCCCTTGAATGGAAATCCTAGAAAAATTACATTCGTTAACTCAAACAAAAATTTTAAGAAAATTAAATTTGTTAATTGGAACAGATTTCTTTTGGTCGACTTAATTAATTTAAAAAACACAGTGATTGTCGGGACTGTTGATTTTAAATCAAAGCAATCATTATTATTGAACTGCACTGACCTTCCCATTTCCTTAATCTGATAATTATTATATGCATAAACAATTAAACCATCAAGAAGATTATTGGGGTTTTAATTACTGCCAAGCTTGATGACATCGTGATTGTGTGATGTGAACATTACTCAAGACAACCGGAAGCTTGGGATGATTAAAGTACACAAAGCGAAACCGGTATGGGGATCAAAGCGGACTCCACTATCTGTTGGTAAAATACAACAGTGCTATCAGTTATTTACAGATTTTGAGTAAATATAGGAAATTTTATAAAACAAAATACATAATTTTATCATTTACCATTGTTTGCTTCTCAGGTTTTAAAATAGATATAGAGGCATCGGTAAATACTGGGAATTTTGTCAACATTAGCATCTCACATTGACTACCATATCACTGTTTCATAGTATCGTATTTGGATGTTGAACTGTGTAACAAAAAACTTCTGATTTTTAAATATATATATGTTAGAATATATATGACATATGATAAAACGGCGATAGAGTTTGACAAGATAGAACTAGAAGTGACTTCAGATAGGTGTATACAAGTTATTTCTCTTTCTTTGCTGTTTTTTAACATCGTTTAACTCGAACTCCGGAAAAGTAAAATTTTTTGCAATTCCCCGTGGAGTTTGAGATAGGGAGATTCAACTGTATTTAGCATATATAAAGAAAACAAACAAACAAATATTAATAATTAATTGTTTAAAGTAACCAAGCTTCAGATAACTTGGTCCTAAAGTATGAAGATCGTTTTAACAGATTGCAGCTCAGATTGCTGACGTACATAAAAGAATGGAGCAGACAGAGGACGAATTACGTGAAAATCACCGACATCAGATAACGGAGATTAACCAGAGAAATAAAAGGGACTTAGAGAAACAGCTGGCTAAATTCCACGAGGAGTTGAAGGCCAAAGATGAGGAAAATAGGAAACAATGTCAGGAATATGAGGAAAGGTATGTTTACAGTTTAGTTGCTATAGAAACAATTGGATAAATTCTATGAGCAGTTGAAAGCCAGAGGTGACAAAAATAGTAAACTATGTCAGGAATATGAGGAAAGGTAAGTTTAGAGTTTGTTTGCTATAGAAACAATAGTTTATATTCTATGAGCAGTTGAAAGCTTGAGATGATGAAAATAGGAGACAGTGTCAAGAATACAAGGAAATATGTGTAGAGTTTGGTTGCTATTGAAACAGTAGCATAAATTCGATCAGAAGCTGTCATTTGAGTGAGTGATTTGATATTTAAAGGTTGTATCAGCAATTTTGCAGCTATTGGCAGCTTAACTGTAAGTCAAAGACAATGTAAATAGAAAAAAGTCAGAAATGTGAGGAAGAGTACAGGTACATGTATGTTTGGAGATAGACAGATTGTTAAAGGAAGCAGAAATAGTTATATAGGCTAGATTTTGAAATTATTGAGATGTTTGTCAATAACTATAAGAAACAATGGAAGGCTGATTAATAATTAACTACAGTAGGACCTGTCTAATCTGGACACCCTGTGGACCAGAGTTTTTGTTCATACTAGAGAGGTAATTGGTTTACAGAGGTAAACTATAATAAAGAAAAATTTAGTTGTTTGTCCTATAGTTACTATAGACAGGTTTTTTAGTTTATTTTATTTTGGTTTTACTGTTTTTCCATTGAAATGACAATATGATGTTTAAATATGTGATATCCAAAGAATAGACTTGTACAGTGAATATTTTCTTCATAAAAAGAAGAAACGAGTGTTACTGGTTATTTTCTGTTTAACAAGAAGAAAAGAGTGTTAATGGTTATTTTCTGTTTAAGAAGAAGAAAAGAGTGTTAATGGTTATTTTCTTCATAACAAGGAGAAACGAGTGTTAATGGTTTGACACATTATACCCCACATTACTTGTGATCTAAAATTTTATGTTTGTTTTCAGGTTACAGACCATCAGGAAGGAAGTGTCCAACTTAAAGTCAGCTAAACAGAAACTGGAATCTCAGAGGTAGGAATAGTTAACACTGAGTATTATAAACTCACCGAAGAACTTATCACTGAGTATTTTAAACTCAGTTGAGAACTTAACACTGAGTATTATAAACTCACTTGAGAACTTAACACTGAGTATTATAAACTCTTGGGAGAACTTATCACTGAGTATTATAAACTCACTTGAGAACTTAACACTGAGTATTATAAACTCGGTTGAGAACTTAACACTGAGTATTATAACCACACGGGAGAACTTATCACAGTATTATAAACTCACGGGAGAATTTATCACCGAGTGTTATAAACTCAGTTGAGAACTTAACACTGAGTATTATAAACTCATGGGAGAACTTATCACCGAGTATTATAAACTCATGGGAGAACTTAACACTGAGTATTATAAACTCACTTGAGAACTTATCACTGAGTATTTTAAACTCAGTTGAGAACTTAACACTGAGTATTATAAACTCACTTGAGAACTTATCACTGAGTATTATAAACGCACAGGAGAATTTATCACCGAGTATTATAAACTCACTTGAGAACTTATCACTGAGTATTATAAACTCACTGGAGAATTTATCACCGAGTATTATAAACTCACTTGAGAACTTATCACTGAGTATTATAAACTCACGGGAGAATTTATCACCGAGTATTATAAACTCACTTGAGAACTTATCACTGAGTATTATAAACTCACGGGAGAATTTTTCACCGAGTATTATAAACTCACTTGAGAACTTATCACTGAGTATTATAAACTCAAGGGAGAATTTATCACCGAGTATTATAAACTCACTTGAGAACTTATCACTGAGTATTATAAACTCACGGGAGAATTTATCACCGGGTATTATAAACTCACTTGAGAACTTATCACTGAGTATTATAAACTCACGGGAGAATTTATCACCGAGTATTATAAACTCACGAGAACTTATCACTGAGTATTATAAACTCACGGGAGAATTTATCACCGAGTATTATAAACTCACTTGAGAACTTATCACTGAGTATTATAAACTCACGGGAGAATTTATCACCGAGTATTATAAACTCACTTGAGAACTTATCACTGAGTATTATAAACTCAAGGGAGAATTTATCACCGAGTATTATAAACTCACTTGAGAACTTATCACTGAGTATTATAAACTCATGGGAGAACTTGAACCAAGTATTATAAACTCACGTGATAGATGTCTGTCCAGTTCACAATCATTCATTCAGTTGAGTGTACACTCAACTCAAATATTCCCATTTTTCTCTTATCCATATTTTAAAAATTTTAAGTTTTATGAGACAGTTTTTTTGTTTTGTTTAACAAACCTCACTAAACAATTCAAATATAACATCAGATATTCAATTTTTACACTTTTAATGTATTAACAACTGACATTGAAATATTCAATAATTTGAGTTGAGTGAATGGTGGTGAAACTTGGGCCTGGAGAATTTTTAATGTCCTCTCTATCTCATTGCTACTCCAGGACCTAACTGTTAAAGAGAACATCCTTAAATTATCCAAGTAAAACTTGTGTATGAATTAATCCCTTGATATTCTTAATCTTACAAACAAAGCTTAGAGACAGATACTGACAGTCTGGACTAAGATCTGCGATATTTTACCTTGATACAGTAATGCTTCCCACAATTTGATATAGAAGAATGGAGGTTGATTATGTACAATGATCCAACATTTATTCAGGTTATTTCACATGGTATCTTCTCGTATTGATTGCTTTTATACCCAGAAATCACAAATTCACGCTGTTATCACAAGAGTTAAGAGCTACATTCTGAAGTAAATTTACTCTGATCACATATTGAGTCTTACAGATGATGTATTTCATGTGTTGTTAATCCTGAATGGTCACACAACTTTCAGACCTCATTATTCATGTGATGTTTATCCACACTGGTCACATGACTAGATTTTCTGACCTCTCTGTTCATGTGTTGTTTATACACACTGGTCACATGACAAGATATTCAGACCTCTGTTCATGTGATGTTTATCCACACTGGTCACATGACAAGATATTCAGACCTCTCTGTTCATATGTTGTTTATACACACTGGTCACATGACAAGATATTCAGACCTCTCTGTTCATGTGCTGTTTATCCACACTGGTCACATGACCAGATTTTCAGACCTCTGTGTTCATGTGTTGTTTATACACACTGGTCACATGGCAAGATATTCAGACCCCTCTGTTCATGTGATGTTTATACACACTGGTCACATGACTAGATTTTCAGACCTCTGTGTTCATGTGATGTTTATCCACACTGGTCACATGACAACATTTTCACACCTCTTTGTTTTATGTGCTGTTTATCCACACTGGTCACATGACAACATTTTCAGACCTCTCTGTTCATGTGATGTTTATCCACACTGCTCACATGACAAAATTTTCAGATCCCCATATTATATAAAGCAGTATTAAGACAGCCATCCTATAAATCAAAAAAAAGAATTAAGATAGTGTTAGGTAAAAGATGTATTTATCTAAGTAATTAATGCAGTGTTCTACTTTTTGACATATAGGTATGAGATCCTGACTAAGTTTCAGTACATGATGCAGTCCCAGTGGAACGAGGCCGTCTCACTTTTAGTTAGTACTCCACAAAGGCAGGTATGGATAGTTTTATATCTGAAAAAAAACAGCAAGTCAATAGTGATAAGAACTTGTTATCTTTAAAAGTCAAAATATTTGCTGGAAATTTTTGTATTTATTTTACAAGATTGCTCAGTAGTTCGAAGATTAAAGATTTCATACTTGTCAGATATGATAATGTAAGAAGAATTTTAAAATTATAACAAAGGTAGAGGACAAGATATATAGGTATCATCATATGTTCCATAGCTTACAATCCGGTGACTTAAATAGACAAAAATCTGTGAATACCAAAGTATGGAAACTTGTCTAAACTGAACTTCATAAAACAAAATATTTCACCCTTAATAATCTGAATACCTGTGTTATCAGAATACCTGTGTTATCAGAACACCTGTGTTATCAGAATACCTGTGTTATCAGAACACCTGTGTAATCAGAGCACCTGTTTATTAGAATACCTGTTTAAACCACATTTGTTCATGTTTCGTGTTACTTTGAAGTAATGCATAAAAAATGATAATCAGATAATAACAAATGCATTTTAATATTTGCAATTAAATGAGTATACACAAAAATAGTACAAAATATAGTCTGCATATGCCTTTTAAGCATTCTAGATTCAACATTGCAAAAAAAACCAAACAACAAAAAACCTACCACTGAGCAGTTTAGACATTACAAAATCAAATACAGTAACCAACATAGGTGTAGTTTATTTTAAAACTATAATTAACTGGTGATATCCAAAAAATTGTTACCATAATGATTCTTGACTTGAGACATTAAAAGAGTTTAGCAAGTGATTAATGAATTGCAGAACATGAAGTCATTCACCCCTGGAGACGGAAATACAGAAAACAAAGGTGGTGTAAGCTTTAGAATTCCAAACCAGTTCAATGGCTCATATCAAACATCCAGTCCAGGCAGAGAGAGGATACAATCTACAGAACAGAGTAACACAGAGCAAGGGCAAGCAGAACTTTCAAGGGGGATAACGACCAGTTCAATGGAATTAAATAATCCTCAGTCTGATGAAATAAACTTAAACGATTTTAATGCATCTCTTCACATGCAGCAGTTTTTACAGAGGTATGTCTTATTATATCCAAAATCTATGTCTAGATTTAAAATTCTATACAATTTTCTGCCATATCAACATAATTTTAACCTTTTAGCTTGTCTGCAGAAATTGTTACAAAGTTTAGACATATGCTATACTTATCTATTATGGACCTCTCCCGAGAGACAGTTCTCCTATGTTGTCTGTAGAGGTACACATAGACCTAGCCCATAGACTTTAGGAAACTCGTTAAAATGTTTATCTATTATTCCAGGCTTACTTTCTATTAATTGGTGAACTAATCATTCTTATTGTCTATATTTACATTGGTAAATTGCACCTTGAAGGAGTCCATTTAGTATTAAACATTAACAGTAAAAAGTGCCACCTGAACAAAGGAGATTAATTTGATTTGCTGTGGATTGTAATTGGATGTCAGGGGACTATACCTAGTAAAGTCCTGTTGTTATGTATTGTCAATGACAGATGATTTCTACAGAAAATAGTATTCCTGTAATTATCCAATGATTATTCAGCAAATTAACATGTGATGTATAAAAATGTACTGATGACCGTTGTTTAGGTTTTTATCTAATGTATTTTAGGGAAGTTGTAAAGTGACCTGAATTTTAAAGAAAAAATACTTACAATATTTCAGTAAATTCTGACATTTATAAAGGAATTTAGATTTTTAAAATTTGGTTATAGGGGGAAACATCAAAAGGTATTGTTAATAAGTTCTACTGTATGATTAACTTAGTGTTTAAATCCCATTGTTACACATTTTCTTTTGTTTATTGAATAAACTGTATGTTTTGAACATTAGACCTTTTGCTGTACTTTCCTTTCACCAAAGTAGCCTTGATGGCTGAGTGGTCTATAGCACACCCTTGTGGATCACACCACCAAGGGTTGAATCCCACTCAGGCAGATCCTAGTCTGAGATAGTTCGTCAGTTCCCTTGTTGAATGTCTATGGTTTCCCCAGGCACTCAGCTTCATCCACCCTCACAGAACTGACTTTTTAAAAATAAATGAAAGAATCTTGACTGTGGTGTAATACACCATTAATCTAACCCATGAAATTCGTTTATTATTTTTTGTTTTTTGTTCTGTTTTAGTCTTACTCATCCAATTATGTTTCCTGTTGCACAACCACCAGACATGGCAGCTAATGAAGAAAACAGCGTGATTAATCCCCAAATGAACAGTCAAGGTGCTAGATATCAACTACATCAAGAGAGTCATACAGATCTTAAAGATGAAGGTCAGGTGGTCCATCAACAAGTACCATCTCATATCAATAATCACAGTTTAACATTGCCACCAGAACCAACCAATCACAGTATGCTGAACTGGTCACATAATCAAACTGAAAGATCACTGTTAAATCATCTAGGTCAGCAGTCTTTACCAGCAAGGGCACACCACAATCAAAGTTTACCTATCTCATCTGAAACAGCCAATCAGAGCATGCAGAACTGGTCACATGATTATAAAGAAAGGGCACATTTACTTCCTGCAGGTCAGAGGTCAACAGCTGCCAATGAAAATGTAGAAAGTTGGTTACACAATAGTGTAGGTCATGGTCACAGTTTAATGAATACATCTGGTCAGAGTATAGATGGTTGGTTTCCGAATCAGTCAGTCCCTCCGGCTGCAGTTGCCATCAGACCACCACAGCAACATGGCAGTTTGGATTATGAATCACTTAGCAGGAGACAAGGTATTTTTTCTTTTTTCTTTTTGGAAATCAACAAAATAAATGTTAAAAAATTAATATTAATATTTTCACGAGACGGCGCAACCTTCTAGTGAAAATATTGATTTTCTCACTTCACGAGACAAAATAAAATTCATATTCATACTTCACTGTTAAATGTTCTGTTTATTTTATATCACTGTTTGAATTGTTTTTATATCTGACATGTTTGGTTCATTAAAACAATGGATTGCGCCGTCAACGTACAAATGTGACCATTGTTGACGATAATAAACAACATTGACTAGGTACACTGTTATTCGCTCGTCTAATGATTGACGCAATTCGGAAAAACCTGTGGCACCAAAGTGCAGATACAGGGCACCCGTTCATAATAATAAAAAGGGGAGTAACTCTAATTAAAAACCCTCTAAATTGCACGTGAAGGAATTTGGAGTGAAATACATGTTTTTTCACCGGTGAAAATATATGTATTTCACTGCTGTGACAATATGTGTTTTATCAGTTAAATATTTTCCATTATTTCATTATTGATATAAAATAAATTTATTTACTATATACTTGTTTATCTATTTACTTAATGAATGAACTCAGTATCTGAGTTGTACACCAAGAGATTCAACAAGGGCTAATGTCTACAGAAAAATTGTGATTTTAAAATCTAAAGTCAGTTAGCAATGGGTATAATAGCAAGGTTTTACTGTATAGAAATAAGATTATCCATTGATAGGTTAGTACTTTTACCAGGTTTGTCAATTTAATTCTTACATTCATACATTAGAATTTTACCAACTCAAGTATACACTTTTTGTTATTGAAAGGTTACAATCTGCCAAATCAAGAAACTAAAGTATATATTTTTATTGACAGGTTACAATTTGCCCAATCAAGAAGCTCAAGTATCTCAGAGATTGGTTTATTCTCCACCCACTAAACAAACTAGAAGTCAAACATCAGAGGAACACAGCAGACAACAGGACGACAGCACAGATGACTCTGTTGGGGAAATTAGTGCTGTGTTAGAAGAAACAATGAAGTAGGTTATATAATATACAAGTAGCACTAGAATAATAAGACCAGTACCTTTAAGGGGGCCTCTCTGTCTTCAGGAGGCCTCTGTGCCCTCAAGGGGCTTTTGTGTCTTCAGGAGGCCTCTGTGTCTTCAAGGGGCTTCTGTGTCTTCAGAAGGCCTCTGTGTCTTCAAGGGGTCTCTGTGTGCCTTCAAGGGGCCTCAATGCCTGAGTGGCCTGAAGTGCACCCTTGCAGATCTTAAGTTTGTGTGATCTCACTAAGGACAAATCCTATTGAGACAGTTTGTCATTAAAGATTGGTGAGTTTTTTTTCCAGGCATTCCAGTTTTGTCCAATAACCCTGAACTAAACACCTTAGCATAAGTGAAAGTTTAAAAAAAAGTCAATAAATAATTGTGTTTTACTCCACCACCCCAAAAAAATTCAAAACAAAGAAAAACAACAACAACAACAACTATTTAGGAAAACAGATTAAAAGCCGTTTGAAGATGTTACAGTCCAGTTACAGTTACGGTTTGATCGCAGAAATAATTATCATATTAAGCTTGGTACTAAGAAGAACCCTTCACCACACATTATCATTAATATGTTATAGATTTCTGTAAACTTCACAAGTTGCTGGAGATGTCTGAATATAAAGAAATAATTTTGACTAGAGAGCTATTCATGAAGCTTTTGATGCATTAAGTCTTCCTACATCTGAAACATATTAAACTTTTTTAGCTCACCTGAGCCAAAGGCTCAAGTGAGTTTTTCTGATCAAAATTTGTCTGGCGTCGGCGTCCGCGGCATAAACTTTTACATTTTCGACTTTTTTTCTGAAACTATGAGGTAGATTTCAATGAAATTTTGTCAGATGCATATATGGGCCAGTGCAATTCAGATTTGTTCATGACGTTGTCATGGCTCCCTAAACTAGGTCAAGGTGACCCATGGTTCCAAAAAACTTAAAAAATCTTTTTCTCCGAAAGCGATGATGGGAGAAAAAATCTGATGTGATATTTGGCTTCTCTAGGGTCTTAAGCTTATAAATTGTTCATTTCGTGAAATTTGGTAAAAAATTAGGTTACACATTTTTGCCTTTAATTTTAAAAATTTCATAAAATGGCTTCAAATTATTATAACTTGACTATATGAATAGATATTGACATGGGGTTTTCAGTTTTGACTTTTTCTTGAAATAACCTTCAAAATGGGGTCAAAGTTCAAGGTCATGACCTAGTTTGTAATTTGTGCAGTTTTGGGCTTTTTTCTTCCAAATTTTAAGAGATATATAATATTAAAACATTGTTAAAATGTTTAGCAGGACAAAATGTAAAAAGGTACAAAGTTTCGTAACTGTATGATAATGCATGTAGGAGTTGTTGCCCCTGAAATGTTATTTTTTTTGCTAAAAAAAACTAAAACTGTGTGTTAGCTTGAAAACTATAAACTTTTTGTATAGGCATGTATTTTAGAATATTGTAGGTATTGACATGACGAACATTTTGATATATGGCTGAAGGTCATACATTCAAAGGTCAAGGTCATAGGTGCATAAAAAGACTGAAATTGTTAATTATCTTGGAAACTATTAACTTTTTGTATTGGCATGTATATTAGATTATTGTAAGAATTGATATGGTGATCTTTCTGATATAAGATTCAAGGTCTTACGTTTAAAGGTCAAGGTCATAAATGCATAAAAAGACTCAAATTGTTAATTATCTTGAAAACTATTAACTTTTTTGTAGGAATGTATATTAGAATATTTTATGTATTTTTGCAAATGATTTTGGATATATTATCAGGTTGGCTATGTCCTCATGTGAGCGTTAAGGCCCATGGGCCTCTTGTTTGTTTTACAGGTTAAATGTTGAGTACAACCAGATAGAAGAAAAGTTTGACAAACATGAGTATAGACAGAGTGAATTACAGCATTACATACAGATGGTAGGTTGTCTGGATTAATAACTTTAACCCTATATTTGTAATGGAATGGTCTGTTACTGATGTTACCTTTTTAACCCTATATTTATAATAGAATAGTCCATTACTGATGATCATTTGGAATATACTACATGTCTTTAGGGGATAGTGAATTTTTGGTCAAACTTGAACCATTGGATCTGGTTATTTTCCTTTAATTCAGAAATTTTGTTAAATAAAATTCATACATTCCAGTTGATAATAGTACAATCCATTGTTGATTATTTGAACTGTACTACACATTTTGAGGGGGATTTGCATTTTTTTCCAACTTAAACTATTGAACTACCGTAAGTTGTTTTTTCATTAATTCAGTCAGACATTTCAGAAACAATGTTATTTTTCTTGTAAATTCAAGGTCATTGTTTCAGTATACATTACAATGAATCAAGGATATTTCTATTTGAAATTTCAGTATAAGACCAATTAAACTTAATTGGTAGATTCTCATCCCCGCCCGCCAAATGAAAATATGCTGCCCCAAGTCATTTTATTTTCTTTTCCCATCCTGGACGTATTCAAAGTCTCTTCTGGAGTTATGTCGAGTCTGTAGAATTTTAGAAAAGGGTTTTAAGCACTCCCTTAAAACCCAGAAGTGCAAGGATGAAATCGATAGTAGCTTCATACATGTTTCATATAGTGCATGGTGGACATAGTGGACAAAAGAATTACTAAGACAATTGACTTGTAAAACTCTGTTTTCAGAATTCTATTATTTTCTAATGGTGATATAATTCAAAATTCTATATATATGTACATGTATATTCAATGTTTTGATTTCTTTTTCATTTCCTAGTTATTACAAAAGCCACCAGGTGGTATTGTAGGAGACTCTGTGAACGATGTTCAAATAGATGAAAATGCTTCCATGTTCTCACATGACCAAACCGGTAAGAATGTTTATAGATAATAAAATGAATAAGGAAGGGGAACAAAAAACTATTGTCAAAACACTTTTATGGCAGGGGTATTATTTTTAATATTTTCTGTCTTACCTGTAAATATAACCTATTCCTTTTCTAATTTGTAAAAGGGGGCCTTATGGGCCTGGTCTAAAGTTTCACCGTATGGATTACCACACCCGAGTTCAAATACTCCTCAGGGAGATCTTACTGGGAGATTATTTATCATTTTGCTTGATGAAAATAAGTTTTCCAGGTACTCCTGTTTCCTCCGTCATCCCAAATATGGATACATTGACTGGAGCATAAAACACCATTCATTTACGTCTAACTAAAAATACCTATCATGACACCTGATATAAGAAAAAATAACTGTAAGTGGGATGGCATGTTAATCATCATTACCCCATACCCTGTTTCCAGTAAGCTTGTTTATCTTAGTTACCATGTATATCTTATGAGAATTAATCATAATAGAAGTTTTCAGAAATCTGTCCCCTTAACCCTATCTCCAGTAGGCTTGTTTGTTTTAGTTACTGTGTATATCCGAGGAAAATTAATTATAATATAAGTCTTCAGAAATCTGTCCCCTTAACCCTATCTCCAGTAGGCTTGTTTGTTTTAGTTACTGTGTATATCCGAGGAAAATTAATTATAATATAAGTCTTCAGAAATCTGTCCCCTTAACCCTATCTCCAGTAGGCTTGTTTATCTTAGTTACCGTGTATATCCGATGAAAATTGATTATAATAGAAGTTTTCAGAACTCTGTCCCCTTAACCCTATCTCCAGTAGGCTTGTTTATCTTAGTTACCGGGGTATATCTGATGAAAATTAATCATAATACAAGTTTTCAGAAATCTGTCTCCTTAACCCTATCTCCAGTAGACTTGTTTATCTTTGTTACCGGGTATACATGTATCTGATGAAAATTAATCATAATACAAGTCTTCAGAAATCTGTCTCCTGAACCCTATCTCCAGTAGGCTTGTTTATCTTAGTTACCGGGGTATATCTGATGAAAATCAATCATAATACAAGTTTTCAGAAATCTGTCTCCTGAACCCTATCTCCAGTAGGCTTGTTTATCTTAGTTACCGGGTATATCTGATGAGAATTAATCATAATAGAAGTTTTCAGAAATCTGTTTCCTTAACCCTATCTCCAGTAGGCTTGTTTATCTTAGTTACCGGGGTATATCTGATGAGAATTAATCATAATAGAAGTTTTCAGAAATCTGTCTCCTTAACCCTATCTCCAGTAGGCTTGTTTGTTTTAGTTACTGTGTATATCCGAGGAAAATTAATTATAATACAAGTCTTCAGAAATCTGTGTCCTGAACCCTATCTCCAGTAGGCTTGTTTATCTTAGTTACCGGGGTATATCTTATGAGAATTAATCATAATAGAAGTTTTCAGAAATCTGTCCATTTTGTTATCTAGCTCCAGCACAGAAAGGTGAGTGTTAAACATTTTTAAAAAATGTTTGTGGTTTTGTTTTTTATCCATTTTGGTGTTCGGTTTTAACATTTTAATAAACTTAGATAAAAGAAGAGATATGTAGGTTGACGTAGAATGCAATTACATTACACCTTAAAGACACTTTTTGAGTCCCTTAAATAAGTGATGCAGAATTTCACCATTTAATACAATGATGACAATATAATCCAGTGACTGCATGTCGTTTTGCACTAAAACAAAATTTATTAGTTTATAATTGATTAACATAGTTTAAACAACAGATTTTTAGTATTAGGACTTTACACTATATACATGATATACTAAATGATTTCTGGTCCAAAATTTTTTTTTTTGTGACTAAATTAAATCAAGTTTCTTTGAAGAACTTGGCTATTTGGAGGAGACATGCAAATTAGCTGTTGAGTCATGATTCAGGTGCCAGGTTCTAAACCCTGGACTGGACATGTAAATGATTAAAATGTAAATTTGGCATTTTTCAGCTCTTGCTGCTGATAATTAAATGAATTCAGGTCAAAACCTTGATAAACAGGTGCCCTTTGCAATAGAGAATCATATACTGGTAGTTACCACTAAGTCATTATTTGTCTGATTGTTATGTACAAATCTATATGTACAAAGAAATGAACCTTTAAGACCTAGCCTGTACAAACCATTAATACAAATACATACATGTACATTTATGCTTCTTAGAAATGCAGGATTTATATGGTACAGTTGATAAGCTATTTTGTTTTTAGTTGCTAGCATATGCAATAGTTTTAACACATAGAAATATGATAGGATTTTATTGCATTTAATACAAGAGAAATATTATAGGGTATTATTGCATTTAATACAAGAGACACTGGACCTCGTTGGTGACTTCGGGTCATTAAGTAGGTCACTAGGTCAAATCATAGAAAAACCTTGTTAACACTCTAGAAGCTTCAGTTTTTGATAAATTGTCTTCAAACTTGTTCACATTGAATATCTTCACCAAAGCTAAGTCAAGTTTAAATATGGGTCATGTTGGGTTAAAAAGTGGGTCACTAGGTTAAATCATACAAAAACATTGTTAGCACTCTAGAACACACAGTTTTTGATAAATCTTCTTTAAACTTGCCGAGATTGAACATCTTGACAAAAACTTTTTCCAGTTGGAATATTGGTCATGTTGGGTCATTAAGTAGGTCACTAGGTCAAATCATAGAAAAACCTTGTTAATATTCTGAAACCAACAGATTTTGATAAATTGTCTTCAAACTTGCTCACATTGTATATCTTGACCAAAGCTAAGTCAAGTTTGAACATGGGTCATGTTGGGTCAATAAATAGGTCACTAGGTCAAATCAGAAAAACCATGTTAACTTAAGAAGGTCACTAGGTCAAATTATATAAAAACGTTGTTAATACTCTAGTAGCCATAGTTTATGATAAATTGTCTTCAAACTTGCTCACATTGAATATTTTGACCTAAACTAAGTCAAGTTCATATATGGGTCATGTTGGGTTCATAAATAGGTCACCAGGTCCAATCATAGAAAACCATTTTTAACACTCTAGAAGCCACAGTTTTTAGCTCACCTGAGCTCAAAGCTCAGATGAGCTATTGCTATCCATCTCCGTCCGTCAGGCGTCGTGTGTCGTGCGTAAACTTTTTATATTTTAATCTTCTCCTCCAAAACCACCAGGCCAAATTTAATGAAACTTGGTAACCATCATGCCTAGGTGAAGCCCTTTCAGATTTGCACAAATGAAGGAGTTATGTCCCCTTGGGGCCCCACAAGGGGGAAATAGTAAAAAAGTTTAAAAATCTTCTCCTCTAAATCTACAAGAGATATACCTTAGTTATTTCATTTATAACATCCTTAGGTCATCTATTTTCAGATTTGCACAAATGATAGCCATGGGGCCCAAAATGGGGAAATTGTAAGGCACTGAGTGGGGAATTGCTAGAAATTATATATTTGTCACTATATCTTGAAAACTATCAACTTTTTGTATAGGCATGTATATCAGAATATTGTAGGTATTGACATGACAATCATTTTCTTGTATGGTTCAAGGTCATATGTTGAAAGGTCAAGGTCACAGCTGCAAAAGAAGACTTAAATTGCCAATTATCTTGAAAACTATTAACTTTTTGTACAGGCATGTATATTGGACTATTGTAGGTATTGACATGATGATCATTTTGATATATGGTTCAAGGTCATATGTTGAAAGGTCAAGGTCACAGCTGCAAAAGAAGACTTAAATTGCTGATTATCTTGAAAACTATTACTTTTTTGTATAGGCATGTATATTAAAATATTGTAGGTATTGCAACAACGATCATTTTGATATATGGTTCAAGGTCATAAGTTGAAAGCTCAAGGTCACAGCTGCAACAGAAGACATTAATTGCTTATTATCTTAAAAACTTTAACTTTTTGTATAGGCATGTATATTAGAATATTGTATGTATTGACACGGTGATGTATGGTTCAAGGTCATATATGTTCAAAGGTCAAGGACATAGCTGTATAAGTATACTAAAATTTGTTAATTATTTGGAAATTATTCATTGCATTACAGTAACTTCATGCATATTATATATGCTTCTTATAAATTAAATGTGACTGGATATATTTCTGATTAAGTTTTGTGGGAGTTCTTAACTTGAGAAAACTTGTAAAGTTTCTGTTAAATTGCTAATTATCTTGAAAACTATTAACTTTTTGTATAGGCATGTATAATAGAATATTGTAGGTATTGACATGACGGTCATTTTGATATATGGTTCAAGGTTATATGTTGAAAGGTCAAGGTCATATCAACATAGAAATACTAAAATTATTAAATATCTTGAAAGCTATTAATTTCATGCATAGGCATGTATATTAGACTATTGTAGGTATTGACATGACAATCATTTTGATATATGGTTTAAGGTCATATGTTGAAAGTTCAAGGTCACAGCTGCAAAAGAAGACTGAACTTGCTAATTATCTTGAAAACTATTAATTTTTTGTATAGACATATATAGTAGAATATTGTAGGTATTGACATGAAAAACATTTTGATATATGGTTCAAGGTCATATATTGAAAGGTCAAGGTCACAGATGCAAAAGAAGACTTAAATTGCTAATTATCTTGAAAACTATTAACTTTTTGTATAGGCATGTATATTGGACTATTGTAGGTATTGACATGAGAAACATTTTGATATATGGTTCAAGGTCATATGTTGAAAGGTCAAGGTCACAGCTGCAAAAGAAGACTTAAATTGCTAATTATCTTGAAAACTATTACTTTTTTGTATAGGCATGTGTATTTGAATATTGTAGGTATTGCAATAATGATCATTTTGATATATGGTTCAAGGTCATATATTGAAAGGTCAAGGTCACAGCTGCAGAAGAATACTTAAATTGCTAATTATCTTGAAAACTATCAACTTTTTGTATAGGCATGTATATTAGACTATTGTAGGTATTGACATGACGATTATTTTGATATATGGTTCAAGGTCATATGTTGAAAGGTCAAGGTCACAGCTGCAAAAGAACACTTAAAATTGCTAATTATCTTGAAAACTTTTAACTTTTTGTATAGGCATGTATAATAGAATATTGTAGGTATTGACATGACGGTCATTTTGATATAGGGTTCAAGGTTATATGTTGAAAGGTCAAGGTCATATCAACGTAGAAATACTAAAATTATTAATTATCTTGAAAGCTATTAATTTCATGCATAGGCATGTATATTAGAATATTGTAGGTATTGACATGACAATCATATATGGTTTGAAGTCATATATGTTCAAAGGTCAAGGACATAGCTGCATAATTATACTGAAATTGATTAATGATTGCACTACAGTTACTTCATGCATATTTTATAAGGTACTTATAAATGAAAAGTTAGTGGATATATTTCTGATTAAGTTTTGTGGGAGTTCTTAACTTGAGAAAACTTTTAAAGTTTCTGTACTTAATATATTGTTTATTGCACTTTGCAAACAATATTAGACATATCTTCAGGTGAGCGTTAAGGCCCATGGGCCTCTTGTTTAACAAAATTGTCTTCAAACTTGCTCAGAGTGAACATCTTGAGTCAGCTTAGTCAAGTTCATATATGGGTCATGTTCAGTCATTAAGTAGATCTCTAGGCCAAATCATAGAAAAACCTTGTTAAGACTCTAAAAGCCACAGTTTTTGATAAATTGTCTGTAAACTTTGTATATCTTGCCCTAAGCTAAGTCATTTTCCAATATGGGGTATGTTGGGTAATAAGTAGGTCACCAGGTCAAATCATAAAAAAAACCTTGGTAACAAAATATTCTCAGGTGAGTGCCCAGGGCCTCATGGCCCTCTTGTTTTAAACAAAGAAATCAGAAATATGTACAAGAATATCAATTAATTATATAATTATATTTTCGTTAAATGATGTATGAACAGATAGTTAATGATATAACAAAGCACTATAATAAGTCATTAAGAGTTAAATGCAGTTGTAAATATCATGGGGTAAGTCATGGTTTTCTTCAGGCTCCTGTTTCTTCCACCATCTCTGACCTGACTGGACTCAGTATAGTGACAGAATTTGACTTGGGATTTTAATTACCAATACTTCACTCCTTCGTCCTAGAACTGACTGCCTCATTTCAGTAACAGAAATCTTGAATGAGAGATAAATCACCATTACTGCACACCACTCATTAAACTTGCACATTATTGTACCACACGGGTCAGATAATTAATATCAGTATCCTTACCACAATTACTAACTCATGTCAGAAATAATGTGTTGACACGTGTATGTGGATTATATATGGTTTAATTCACCCTAATTTGACATGTATTGTACTTGCTGATGTAATAGTTACTAGTAAAATTGTAACTGTGTGTTGTCATTGACATACTTTGTCCAGTAAGTAGGTCCTAGCACTAATATTGCATAATATAAGTATACAATTATGATGTTAATTTATGCCCCCCCCCCCCAAAAAAAAAAAAAAAAAAAAAAATTAGAAGTTTTGGGGTACATATGGGCTGCAATCACCATTTACAATACAATACACAGAGAACCTCATTCCCTTATTTACAGAGTTATGTCCCCTTGATCAATATGATGTTTAATGTATTTGTCTTTTACAGACTATTCTAGTTGTGTATCAAATTGTAAAATAAAGTGTAAAGCACTTGCCCTCCATATTCACAAATTTTTATGTGTGTTTCTCATTTCTTAATGGCTGCATGGTGTGGTACAGTCACCGACTTTCATAGTTAAGGGTTGTGTATTCACACTGCTGATATTTTCAGAGATAATTTGTGTCTTTTGCTCAAATTCAATTTGTAAACATGTGATTCCAGCCAAGTTCCTGTTTTTCTCTATGTACTAAAGACGGCTCTGTTAGAATTTTATAAAAAGAATAGGCCACTTGAGGCCAATACAAAGAAAGTATTATTTTAGAAATGGCTGAAAATACTAATACCAACTAGGTAAGAGGAGCTTAAAGACAATCCAAGATTTAATTTGTGTTTTTACATTAATGAACAGTTAAAAGAACATGATTAAAATTTCCCTGAATAAGAAATAATGAAAATAAAAGGGATAGGGAAAAAAGAAATGAGCAAAAAATGCTCAAACTATGATTCTTGTGATGATAAATATGCTGCTTATTTCAGATTAAAGTGGCTTTTTTTAAGTCACCATTTCTGGGAGTAAAATGCTCTACTCAGAACATTAACCACGTTACCTTTATGTGTTACTTATTTTGTCTTATTAGAAGATCTAGATCTGAACGACACAGCACAGGCAGCTCAGATGCAGAAAGAATTCCAGCGCATACAACAACTTCGTGAAAAACAGGTAAAATCAAAATAATTGTTAAAAATTCAAGAGTTCTACCTGCCTAATAATGCATGTTAAGTACTGGTTTAATAACTGCTGATAAAACCAGGCAGGTTGATCATTTTAAATACAGTTTCAACATTGTTTATAGCAAAAATTCATAGAAAATGATTGATCAGAATTTTTTTTAGGAATTGACATCTTTATTTTAAGTATACCTTATGCATGCTTGTTATAAATCAATTTTAATTTTAAGTAATACTGAAGCATTATAAAGGACTTGACAGTGTATACAGGGGATATTTTTGAAGAAAATGTCTATGAAATAGAGACAACGCTGATAAAACTCTATAAAACATTTTGGTGACCTTTGTTACCTGTCCTTTCCTGTAAATCCTTCTGCCCTTCATGTCACACTTGCATCCCTTCCTTCATACACTTTATTAGTTTTCTCATTGTGCCACCTTGGTGGCTTAGTCAGGAGTGTCCACCTTGAGAGTAGAAAATCATGGGTTCAAACTCTGACCAAGATATGCATAAGATTTTACAATATAGATACTGCTTCCTCATCTGACACTCAGTTTAAAGATGACAGAGTATTGACTGGTTCTACTTGTATCATTAAAGATGACAGAGTATTGACTGGTTCTACTTGTATCAGGATAGTATGACTTTAAAGATGCCAGAGTATTGACTGGTTCTACTTGCATCAGGATAGTATGACTTTAAAGATGACAGAGTATTGACTGGTTCTACTTGTATCAGGATAGTATGACTTTAAAGATGCCAGAGTATCAACTGGTTCTACTTGTATCAGGATAGTATGACTTTAAAGATGCCAGAGTATTGACTGGTTCTACTTGTATCAGGATAGTATGACTTTAAAGATGACAGAGTATTCACTGGTTCTACTTGTATCAGGATAGTATGACTTTAAAGATGACAGAGTATTGACTGGTTTTACTTGTATCAGGATAGTATGACTTTAAAGATGCCAGAGTATTGACTGGTTCTACTTGCATCAGGATAGTATGACTTTAAAGATGCCAGAGTATTGACTGGTTCTACTTGCATCAGGATAGTATGACTTTAAAGATGCAAGAGTATTGACTGGTTCTACTTGTATCAGGATAGTATGACTTTAAAGATGCCAGAGTATTGACTGGTTCTACTTGTATCAGGATAGTATGACTTTAAAGATGCCAGAGTATCGACTGGTTCTACTTGTATCAGGATAGTATGACTTTAAAGATGCCAGAGTATCGACTGGTTCTACTGGTATCAGGATAGTATGACTTTAAACATGCCAGAGTATCGACTGGTTCTACTTGTATCAGGATAGTATGACTTTAAAGATGACAGAGTTTTGACTGGTTCTACTTGTATCAGGATAGTATGACTTTAAAGATGCCAGAGTATTGACTGGTTCTACTTGTATCAGGATAGTATGACTTTAAAGATGCCAGAGTATTGACTGGTTCTACTTGTATCAGGATAGTATGACTTTAAAGATGCCAGAGTATTGACTGGTTCTACTTGCATCAGGATAGTATGACTTTAAAGATGCCAGAGTATTGACTGGTTCTACTTGTATCAGGATAGTATGACTTTAAAGATGCCACAGTATTGACTGGTTCTACTTGCATCAGGATAGTATGACTTTAAAGATGCCAGAGTATTGACTGGTTCTACTTTATCAGGATAGAATGACTTTAAAGATGACAGAGTATTGACTGGTTTTACTTGTATCAGGATAGTATGACTTTAAAGATGCCAGAGTATTGACTGGTTCTACTTGTATCAGGATAGTATGACTTTAAAGATGCCAGAGTATTGACTGGTTCTACTTGCATCAGGATAGTATGACTTTAAAGATGCCAGAGTATTGACTGGTTCTACTTGCATCAGGATAGTATGACTTTAAAGATGCCAGAGTATCGACTGGTTCTACTTGTATCAGGATAGTATGACTTTAAAGATGCCAGAGTATTGACTGGTTCTACTTGCATCAGGATAGTATGACTTTAAAGATGCCAGAGTATTGACTGGTTCTACTTGTATCAGGATAGTATGACTTTAAAGATGCCAGAGTATTGACTGGTTCTACTTGCATCAGGATAGTATGACTTTAAAGATGCCAGAGTATCGACTGGTTCTACTTGTATCAGGATAGTATGACTTTAAAGATGCCAGAGTATCGACTGGTTCTATTTGTATCAGGATAGTATGACTTTAAAGATGCCAGAGTATTGACTGGTTCTACTTGCATCAGGATAGTATGACTTTAAAGTTGCCAGAGTATTGACTGGTTCTACTTGCATCAGGATAGTATGACTTTAAAGATGCCAGAGTATTGACTGGTTCTACTTGCATCAGGATAGTATGACTTTAAAGATGCCAGAGTATTGACTGGTTCTACTTGCATCAGGATAGTATGACTTTAAAGATGCCAGAGTATTGACTGGTTCTACTTGCATCAGGATAGTATGACTGGGGGAGTGCTATGCTTGTTTGCAGCATACTAACTTTATAGGTTAGCACATTAGAATTTTCCCGAGTGCACACTACTGACACTAGTGATGTCGCGTTTATCGCTGATGATCGATTGTTAATCATTGCCAGGACAGCGATCCTGATAATCGATCACAAGATAAATAATCGATAATCGCCAACATTGGCTAGTAGTTTCCAGATTATAGTCAAATTGGTTTCCTTTCTGGTTCTTGCTACTAAAAACAACAATGGCAGACGACGATCAGATAAACTATCCAGACATTTTTTTACAACAGTGAGATGCTTTGCCACTATCAGTCTGTCAGGGCAAGGAGCTATCTTGTTTTTAACTTACAATCACTAAGCAAGAACACTTGGCTTTCACGATTAAAATATTTATATTTAGCTTTATTTGTTACTGAATACTTATGTACAATTACTAAGTAATTTTGATTATTAATCGATTATGTCTCACCGTTTATCGACTATTAAGTTTTGTCTGATTGGACATCACTAGTGCACACAAGCACAAAGCAGACCATAAAACACACTTGTATACACAAACTTGTTCTAAAATTATTCCACATAACATATGCAGCATTCTCATTGCCGTTAGCAAGTTGTAAGAGATTTTATTGAAAAAAGGGATGGGTGGCTTAGTGAGTTATGTTGTCTTCGCTTGTTAAAAATTGTGGCAGGGCAATGTGGCAAATTCCCTACAGAACACTACTTAAAGGTAATTCTAAAGTGTGATTTTATTTCTACATGTAGGCATTGACAGTAAAGAAACCAGAAAACAATGTTGGACAGCAAAGTGGTAGTCAAGACCCGACTGCTACAGTCACAAGTATGTATACATGTATATTGGTGCATTGTATCACCCCTATACACACATACACACACACACACACACACACACACACACACATACACACCATACACACATACATGTACACACACACACAGACATACACACCATACACACACTGACACAAACAAAGCTGAACAGAAGATTGGTAGTCAAGACCAGACATCTACAGCTACAAGTACGTAAATACTGGTACATGATTTCGCCTTACATACACATGCACACACACACAAGTGGCAGACTTGTAAGACTAGTCAACTGCAAGTGGGAGACAGCTACAAATAATATTTTTGTATCTGTTAAATCTGGTATTAATACCTATCTATCAAATCCTTAGAATCAGAATAGAAATGTGTAGTCTTAATTTTTATGCCAAAATCAAGTTTCTTTCATGAATATCAAGACGGTCAGTTCAGGAATGTTGAAGGAAACAAACTGATGAAAATTTCTTACACTAGAATCTGCCCGAATTTGGATTTAAACCAAGATGGTTAGAAGCTTTGTGTTGTCAAGTGTTGCTGTAGTTCATTTTGTTATCAAGGCCGCACTTGATAATGAAAAACACTATTATAAATTTGATTTTACTGTTACAAACTGACTGAGTTAAGTGATAACCATGGTTACCCAATAAAAAACTTTATCTCAAAATGGATTTTGTTTCATCACATTTCTTTTACCCAGATCCAATGATGCCAGGAGTTTTACCACCCGAGCAGTTAGCGGACATATCCAGGTTATTGGGTCAGTACAGAGAACACTGGGAAGGTAATCCACAACATGAGCAGAAAGATGGAGAACAGATAGTGGAACTTGTCGCCATGTTGAAAAACATGCAAAAAAGGTTTGTAATAGATTACTGTGGTAAAGTTTAACCTCTTGTGTCAAATGTCGAATAAAATTTAACAGATGACCCCAAAAAATTTTATACTTTCTTTTCTGTTGATTTTGACACCAGAAATTTATCAGATATGTAAAAATGTGATCAGGGCTGTTCCATTAAAACATATGAGGTACCCTGGGAAGGCACTTTTGATTTTGGGTAACCACCCATCAGGGCTCAAAATAAGATAACTTCGCCCTGTTTCAAAAAACTTCGCCCTATATTTCCGAAAAAGCGAAGTTGAAGTCGCCCTTATTTTTGAAACCCATTATCAGGAACTCTGTTGTGTTAAGTAATCTAATCTAACGATAAAATCCGAGATGTTCAGGCTGCTGTCAACAAGTGATTTTACAGGTGTCATGATGCATGTTAATTTATCATGATTGGTTGAGTAATTAGCGGATTAACACTTCATGTAAGGACTTCTTCCACGCGCCTAGGTTGTTAATAGGCAGTTAATCAAAGACGTTTTACAGCCCAAGTTTACATCGATTATCTGATACAGCATTCCTTGTGTTACGTATTTTCGGCGATATTTGTATGGGATCGCGCCTGTAATTTTTCATTGAAATTGAAAGTGATTAAAACCACTGTGATATCAAAGACAGATAACTTATTTTTCAAAATAAAATCATTGTATAAACTGTAACACAAGTATCAACATACTAAAATGAGACATCATAAATGGATTTGTTTACAATGCCGCCATTGGCCAACATAAGAATTCGACATATTTCATTGGTTAGGTCAAAGTTGAACAAAGTGATGCTTTTGGAATGTAAGGTGGTTCTTCGCTTTTCATAGATAAGACAACCAGTTTAAACTCCTCAAAAATTACGTTCACAGAGGAATATTATTTTGTGAAAATATAAGTTTATTTTGAATAAAAATAAACTATTAAAATTCTTTTAACAATATTTTTACAATTTACTTTCACATAAAATTTATATCTGTTTAAATGAAACATATTTTTTTTACGTATGAAAAAAAATTATAAACTGATTATAAACTGCTCACCTCTATTATCATTATTTATTAAAAAGAGTTCAAATACTTAAAACATATAAATAAATATTTAAAATATTTATAATAAATAAATAAATAAAATTTTGAAACAAAATCAGGGTGAGATCTTGCTCCTGAGAAGTATGAGCCAAAACTTAGCCAACTTTAACATTAAGGAGCCAGTTGATGACAAACTTAAGCAAATTATTAAAGATAGCACTTTTGCTTCCAATTTCAAGTGTGTCTTGTAAGGGGTTTTTCCACCAAAAGCAGGAATTTATTAAAGTTTTTGACATCTTTTTCAAACAGTACATTAAATTATATCATACATATTTCTGAAGATGGACCAGCATGTTGCAATGTCTATTGTGTAATACAAGATATAAAATGTTTGATCGCAACAGGATGACAGAAATTCCAATGTCGTGAATTGCGTTGCGCATAAACTTCTCCCTGTTTTGTAAAACTTCTCCCTAACTTTGGCTGAGGGAGAAGTCACTTCTCCCTGTTTTAATATCTAATTTGAGCCCTGCAACCATAGAAGAGATTTGCAAATTCTTATGACCACCAATATATGCAATTTTCTGCAATTTACAGCCCCCCATAGAATTTATTTATTATTTTTTTAATCACAAGATTTTATTTATCCCAAAACTCTTACATCCTCATATGGCATAAATGGATAAGTATATTAACTTGAAACTTTGTCTGCCGAATCGAATATTATTGCACAAAATACCATTAGTCGTTATCGGTGTCAGTCACGAATGCAGAACAAAACTGAAAACAAGGGCAGCTACTTGTACTTTCGATTATCGGGTCTATTCGTCCTAAAATATACTTTGCCCCTGTTCATGTTTCGTCCTGGATTCATTCGCCCTACTTTTAATATGGTTTTATTCCGTTACCAATAAGTTGATTTTTTTCAAGACGTATCTTATTTAAAATGCAGAGATGACTTTAAACTATTATCCTTTACAATCAGTTATTTTCTGATGGAAAATCTCTTGGGTTGAATGGACCTTAGGACGAGCGGATCTAGGGTGAACATACTCGGGGCAGAGGAAAGTGTATTCAGGGCAAATTGACACGGATTTCAGCCATTCGGAAATGACTGTTTTACTACGATATGGAACACTAGAAATTACCAAAATTTTAACGATAAAAACTACTGGCGAACCCATAGACTTATATTTAATGTTTTTGGAGAGATTACATTAGATTAACCACCCATAGATGTGTTTTATGTCCAACACAACATACAATAGATTTGTTTTTCCATTCTGACCAGCCTGGCAAATATTTTTCTTAAATTGCCGTCCCCGGGTGCCTTATATGTTTTAATGGAACAGCCCTCAAAGAATATTTATTATATTTCTGCAGCAAGGTCTAAGAAATAATTGATTTTCTTCAAACCAGCAGAGAATGATCCTCTATATAAAATCCAGGTCATATTTTATCAAAAATAGATCACTCGGTCAATTGATTTTTAAAAACCTTGTTTACACACAAGAGACAACATTTTTGGGCAATTTACATCTTATTTGATTTGAGTGATTTTTGGCTCAACTGGCTCAACTTATCCAGCTAAGCTAAGCTCATGGCATGGTGAAGGGTGTGTCAATCCTTCTGTCTGTCTCTGCCCGTTAAAAATTAAACTTGAAAACAATAATCAACTTAATAAAAGTTAGGTCTAGTCTTTATGGCGCTTGTTTGGTAAAAAAGCAGGTCGGTGTTAGAGGCTACATTAAATTCCAAACAATTCAGATGTTAATAATTATCTTTAGGTGAGCAGCAAGGTGTTTCATAATTATCTAGTTCAAAATTTAGAAATACAGATTGCAGTTTTAATGGAATTTAAAGACTGCATGTGTGTTTCGTTTAAAGCACCAAAGAATTAAATTTTTAATGCAAAATCTGAATCACCATGCTTGTGTGTTTTATGTTTCTTACAGTCAGTCAGAAGCTGCTGCTGCTGGGCAACAACAACACACACCTAAAGGGAAGAGGGCACCGGTATCCCGGATATCACCTGGGTCACCGAAAAATAAAGAAATAGCTAAAGTGAAACGAAACTTGAAAGGACAGTTATCAATGGTAAAGTGTTTTTATGATTTATACAATAAAGAGTGTAAGAATTTGTCGCTTGATTGGAAAACTGGCATGTTTCCACAGAAGCTGGTTGTTTGAGGTCATTTGTGGTAAATATTGATGAATGATAAGAGAGATGCTATCAACACCATTACTTCTATACAATAAGCCCAAGTTATAAACTGGATTAATGGAATACAAACTGATAAGATAGACTTATTTGGATTTAATCAGTTTAGCTCTGAGGTGAGAGAGGGGCCGAGTTTTAACACACCACCCACTGTAAAGTACTTTATATATATGTAAATCTTTGACAGTAAATTGCCAACTCTTTCCTTAAAAAAAAAAGGGGGGGGGGGGTATCTTGGTGGAAGAGTGATCTATAGTGGACTTGGAGTGTTACTCAGGTTCAAACCCTTCATGGTAAAATCTTTGTATTTAATTGTTTGTCGTTTCCCTTGTCAAAGATCAAAGGTTGGTGGTTTTCTCCAGGTACCCCTGGTGTCTGCACCATCCCAGAATACTTCTTGTTGTAAGTCAAACACTCTTGACTTGGGGTAATAAACACCATTACTTCACTCATTATTACAACATTATAACAACATTATTTGATGTCCAAATATAAGAAAGGGGACTACTTCATTGATGGTTGGATCAGTATTTTTCTCAAATCTTTTCTATTTTGAACAATTTTTTTATTTAGATGCCAGATGGTTCACAACAGAAAGAAGTTGGTGGAGACCGGGGTCCATCAGCTAAAGTCCAAGGTCAACCCCAGCCAAAAAAGGTGGAAAGAAAAGTAGCTGCTCAGGGAAATGCTGTCAAAGGTCAAAATAAAACCAAATCTGCATGGAAATGATTACAAGTTTGGACAATGCTGGAAATGGTCTGAAATGTAGAGGAAAGTCTTTTACAAATGACATGAAATAGAGACTTTTGAAATGTGTAAAGTTGCTAAATGTCTGAAAACTTCAGAAGGAATATAGAGGGAGTTAAACAATAGTTTGAACTGAAAATCTGAATGAATATCTATGACATACAGTCAGATCTTGTTACACGATGATAGGTCTGAAAAAATGTAATAAAAAGCATGAAGAACAGTCTTCAACTGAAATGGCAATAGATCTGAAAATGTAAATGTAAAATAAGGTCTGAAAAACATTGGGGAATAACAAATGTCTTAAACTATATAATGACAACAAGTCTGAAAAATGTGAAATAGTGAATGAACTAAAAGGTCTGAAAAATGGTATGAATAATCAGAGTCTAACATTGTGTGAAATGACAAAAGGTCTGAAAAATGGTATGTTGTGAGTAAATTCTGTAACACATGGCGTGTGATAGAGTTGATCTACAAAAGCATCGTAAATGATCAGCTTAAAAAGTGTTAGATCTGAAAATATCATAAAAAGAAAAGATAGGTAGATAAATACTACACAACCTGTTGATACAAGATGAAGAAAGAATATGATCTTGGAAAAAATAAAGTGTAATGACACACGAAAATCGTGTTTATGGTAAGAGTGAATAGGAGTTAACATGGAAAAGGACTCAGTTTTTGTTACCTCCACTAAAATTTTAGTATGGACCAGAAAAAAAGGCTTAAAAACAACAAAATAAAGACATTTTGAACATCTTTGTGAAAAGTAATTTTTTAAAAATTTGTCAAAGAAATTCATGGGAAAGTAAAGTTTGTGAAAAAGTATATAAAATGATTGAATATAATATAAATATATTATCTAAATATAAATGAGTGATACTATATCTCTTAGGGACATTAGGAAAATAGAAAGATCTGGGGAAAATATGGAATTTCAACAGGTGAAATTGTCAGGTGCGATAGAGCTAAGTAATAATAATTTTGTAATAGTATACAGTGTACATTTATGTATAAACTACACAGGTTTTTATAAAACATCTGTCTGACTCTTGGGTCATTTATGATAGAATTCCGTCTTGTTTAAAAAGTGAAAGTTAGAAGAAAGTCAGTTTCATAATCCCATATATTGTTATATTCGATATTGTCAAGAGGCGAAATTGCTCTTTATATACAAAGCAAATATTGTGAATATTTTCCTGTCTTGTGTGGCCCTTGGTGGCTTAATTGATTGAAGCACCTGCTAATCAATCATTGCACGTCATTACATCCCCCAATTATGCTGTATCACATGACATGTTTACAGCAAAGTGACCAATGCATTATCTGGAAAAAGTTTCAGTTTCACTGTCAACATGCTTACAGCAAAGGGAATGCAAAATTGGTAATGTCAGCCGAGTGAAGTTTTCTGAAAAATTTATTTACAACTCATTATTAACCATGATAAAACTAAATATTTTCTTACCTGTGAATATATCTAACATGTATACAGTATTTGCCATGCCATGATGGTGCCATTTGATTTTATTTTTCCTTTTCAAACTGAAAATTCTGGTGCCACTCTTATTATCATGCATTTATTTTGGAGATTTTAATAATTTTACTTAAATGTAAGTTATTTAATTTTATAAATCCATTTGAAATCATGATGCAAGAAGCCAATACTTTGATGGCATTATCAGTTTGACCTGGATGTTTGAACTTTTGACTTTTGTTTTGTATTGTACGTTTCAACACTGACTTTTATTTTGTGGCCTTACTCTGCAGGTTGTTTAGTTTTAAACATGATTTGAGAATAATTTATTGTTTAGTTGATAAAAGAGCTTCCAAGACTTTTGCAGAATAGAATTTAGAAATAGCAATTCAGAGTACAAAAATTAATATACAAGGTCAAATTGTGCTCAGAGGGTTTATTTGTATTCATTTCATCCCTTTTGCTGAATTGAATCCTTCCACCCTTTCTTGCCATGTTCCAAAAGTAAAGAACATGGAGCAGTTCATATTAAACTCAGGGGTGATGAGGATATTGATATTTCATGTAAGTGTTTTATGTAACCTATACTTGATCTATATATACATGTTAATTGTTTATTTATTCAATGAAATATTGGAACATTTGATCTATTTATTCCGTCCATGTGATATTAGATAAACAGAGTAATAATTGATAAATACATAAATAGATTGTCTTGTTTTGTTTTATGATGATGTTACTAGTTTTGTTTGCTTACAAAGCTGTTAAGTTTGCAACGAACATCTCCAATCAAACCAATTGAGGATGGCAAAAGTTTCAAAGTGATGGACTAGATGAACATCTCCAATCAAACCAGAGATGATAAGATTTGATAGTGACTGACTAGGTGAACATCTCCAATCAAACCATACATGATAAGATTTCAAAGTGACTGACTAGATGAACATCTCCAATTAAACTGAGGATGGTAAAATTTCAAAGTGACAGACTAGATGAACATCTCCAATCAAACCAGAGATAGTAAGATTTCATGGTGACTGACTAGATGAACATCTCCAATCAAAACAGAGATGGTAAGATTTCAAAGTGACTGACTAGATGAACATCTCCAATCAAAACAGAGATGGTAAGATTTCATAGTGACTGACTAGATGAACATTTCCAATCAAATCAGAGATGGTAAAACATTAGATGAACATCTCCAATCAAACCAGGGATTGTAAGATTTCATAGTGACAGACTAGTGAACATTTCCAATCAAACCAGAGATGATAAGATTTCATAGTGACTGATTAAATGAACATCTCCAATCAAACTGGAGATTATAAGATTTCATAGTGACAGACTAGATCAACATCTACAATCAAACCAGAGATAGTAAGATTTCATAGTGGCCAACTAGATGAACATCTCCAATCAAACCAGAGATGGTAAGATTTCATAGTGGCTGACTAGATGAACATTTCCAATCTAACTGGGGATGGTAAGATTTCATAGTGACTGACTAGATGAACATCTCCAATCAAAACAGAGATGGTAAGCTGTTTAGTTTAATTCATTTTCTTTGTTTCAGGCTTACCAAATACTTTTCAGAACCTTTGTCTTAGTTTTTTCTTTATATTTAATTTAACAATACATGACCATATGTTCATTCACATGGTTCCTGTAATTCTGATGATTATTTGTTTTTTAAAGCATTTAAAGTGGGGTTCAGAAAAATATCATAATGCATGGTTAGAAACCTTGGTAACCATGTAGTCTACAGTGTTGTCTTACAGATTCAAGCTTTTTCATTGTCAAGGTATAAATTCCACTTAAGTTGATATTTAAAGAAGAAAGTTTGAAAGATCGCTTGCCAAAAGTCAGTAGTTTTTTTTCTGGGCGCTCTTGTTTTTTCTGCACAATACCAGAACTATCCACCTAAATATAAATAAAACATGATTACTGGGATGTAAAACACTCACTGCACTCAAAATTAATGGACCAAATTTTCTAGCACATCTTACAGGTTTACCTTACCGGATGAACACAGAAAATATACTTAAGAATTTGCCAATAATGTGGTTAAGAATAATAAAACAACAAATTTTTAGGAAAAAATTATTGTATTTCTGTGAAATCACTTATTTTCACTATGTCAACTTTATGTAATGGAAGAAAGCATCTGTTGTTGCTGGGTAATGAATTTACGGTTTGTGTTGATGTTTAAGGCAAGTACATGTAATTTATTTTCTTTCATCAACATGGAAAGTTATGGGTCAGAGTGTCCACAAAAATAGGGACACCACAAATAAAAATAAATTTACAGAATAATGTCTTGGTAGTAGAATGGTTTGACAATTGCCGCAAAAAATACTCCTCTTTGACATTTGTAGTGTAACATAACCCATAGTCTTTACTATCTAAATATAATAATTAACTTGGACATGAATCCCGTTTTCCTAGCTCATGTGTGACATTGTAACTAAATGACAACAGGTTGAGATGAAATAATGTCATTTTATGTCCAAGTGAAGGTTATTTTACTAATAGTTGGACTGACAGTTCTGGGATAGTGATGTAAACTGGAATACTTTTTTTCACTTTTAACAAGCAAACTGTCTCGACCTAGAAACTGTCAAGAGCTGGATTCAAACCTAGCCAGTAAGGTGCTCTGTGATTTGCAAACATTTACTTTAGATCACTCGGTTACCGAGGCCCCACAAATGGTGGAAACATGTGGCTAAGTGTATGTACGTATTGTGACACGAGTCAATAATGTTAATAAGGCCTCTTTAAAAGCACATCTAAAAAGACTTGCAGAAAATAATAAGCACAAAAATAATGATAAATTTTTGATTATTTTTAGTTTCATCCTAAAATTTGTTTAACCAGTTGAGAACATTGTCCTAACAAGAAACCTAAAATAGCAATAATAATGTCACCAGGAGTTACCACTATCACAGTTATCACATGCAAGATAATGTGAATTAAATCTGATTGAAAATCAAAGTGTTCCCCATCAAGAAATCTGGATGATGTTTAAAAGACTCGAAAATAAAATATTTTTACACCTTTATCAAGTCCTTGTATTTTTCCCATATCCATGGCTGATATATTAAAATCAAACAAGTTATATTTTCTTTCATTCTATTATAATTTTGAGATTTTGGTAGTACTGCAAATCCATTTTGTATGAGAAAACGTAAAAGTCTTTGAGCTGGAGTTTTTCTGTAATCACTTGCTATATGTCTTATAACTTGTTCATCAAGCAAGACAGTGTGTTTCTCCAGTCGATGATGTTCTGGTCTGTCCGGCGAGCCTAATGGCCCATAAGCTGATAACGTAATACTTTTTAAATCACAATACTGTTTGATTTTTCTTTGTTGATAATAGGCGTGGCATTCTAGTTGTATATTGGACGGTTTTATTTTACAATTTAACAAAATTCTTTCTATTTGTGGAACACTGAAATTTGACATTCCTATAGATCTTACAGAACCAGAATTTACCAAATTTTCCAAAGATTTCCATGTTTCGGTAAGATCATAATGGACAAAGTCAGCTGTCCTTCATCATTTACAGGCTTAAAATTTCCATCTCCTTTATTCCTTAATCCCCAAGGATTATGGATCAACAATAAATCTAAATATGTCACCTTTAAGTTGTCTAAAGATTCTCTGACACAATACTTCACATCTTCAGGTGATAAATATATAGATGGAATTTTGGTTGTTATAAACACGTCTTCTCTTTGTATTCTGTCCTGTTTCTGTGCCAGACAAAGTGTTTCGCCTATATCTTTTTCATTCCGATATGAGACAGCAGTATCAAAATGCCTATAACCCAAACTAAGTGCTTCATCAACCGTCCTTTTGCAAGATTCCCCTGTAAGTCCGTATGTGCCTAGCCCTACGCTTGGCATTCGATATCCGTTAAGAAACTTCAAATATTTGGCCATTTGTAGTTTTACGGGGTTTTTAAATACGTCTTTTAACTGAGCATCAATAATATAGACTTAACTGGAAGGTTCGGCGAGAATACGATGATGTAAAGTTGATAAAATCTGAAATAGAGCATGTGTCAAAAAGCTTCTTTGTTGATTTTTTTACAACTTGATCACTAAAGCGCTTAATCCGATCTTGTTTCAATTATTGTAGTGTCCGCAGA
>CM056602.1:1635908-1814245 GCA_029721355.1 Tegillarca granosa | reverse complement strand
TGTAAAGTGAGCTGTAATGATGAAGTGTTAATGTTACAGCACCTTGCTGTTGTGTAAAGTGAGTTGTAATGATGAAGTGTTAATGTTAACACCTTGCGTTTGTCTAAGTGAGCTGTAATGATGAAGTGTTAATGTTACAACACCTTACTGATTGTGTAAAGTGAGTTTTAATGATGAAGTGTTATGTTACAACACCATACTGATTGTGTAAAGTGAGATGTATGATGAAGTGTTGATGTTACAACACCTTGCTGATTGTGTAAAGTGAGTTGTAATGATGAAGTGTTAATGTTTACACCTTGCTGATTGTGTAAAGTGAGCTGTTATGATGTATTTTAAACATTACATGCTTTGTAGTGGTCTAATGTGAGATGTAATGATGAAGTGTAAATGTTTCAACACCTTGCTGATTGTATAAAGTGAGCTGTAATGATGCAGTTTTATGTTACAACACCTGTTTGATGGTGTAAAGTGAGATGTAATGATGAAGTGTTAATGTAACAACACCTTGCTGATTGTGTAAAGTGAATGTAATGATGAAGTTTAATGTTAATCATCTTGCTGTGTTTAAAGTGAGATGTAATGATGAAGTTTTAATGTTACAACCCTTGCTGATTGTGTAAAGTGGATGTAATGATGAAGTGTTAATGTTACAACACCTTTGCTGATTGTGTAAAGTGAGATGTAATGATGAAGTGTTGATGTTACAACACCTTGCTGATTGTGTAAAGTGAGATGTAATGATGAAGTGTTAATGTTACAAAACATTGCTGATTGTGTAAAGTGAGCTGTAATGATGAAGTTTTAATGTTACATACCTTGCTGATTGTGTAAAGTGAGCTGTAATGATGAAGTGTTAATGTTACAACACCTTGCTGATTGTGTAAAGTGAGATGTAATGATGAAGTGTTAATGTAACAACACCTTGCTGATTGTGTAAAGTGAGCTGTAATGATGAAGTTTTAATGTTTCTCATCTTGCTGATTGTGTAAAGTGAGCTGTAATTATGAAGTGTTAATGTTACAACACCTTGCTGATTGTGTAAAGTGAGATGTAATGATGAAGTTTTAATGTTACAACACCTTGCTGATTGTGTAAAGTGAGCTGTAATTATGAAGTGTTAATGTTACAACACCTTGCTGATTGTGTAAAGTGAGATGTAATGATGAAGTTTAATGTTACACACCTTGCTGATTGTGAAAAGTGAGCTGTAATTATGAAGTGTTAATTTACAACACCTTTGCTGATTGTGTAAAGTGAGATGTAATGATGAAGTGTTGATGTTACAACACCTTGCTGATTGTGTAAAGTGAGATGTAATGATGAGTGTTAATGTTACAAAACATTGCTGATTGTGTAAAGTGAGCTGTAATGATGAAGTTTAATGTTACATCACATTGCTGATTGTGTAAAGTGAGCTGTAATGATGATGTGTTAATGTTACAACACCTTGCTGATTGTGTAAAGTGAGATGTAATGATGAAGTTTTAATGTTACAAACCTTGCTGATTGTGTAAAGTGAGCTGTAATTATGAAGTGTTAATGTTACTACACCTTGCTGATTGTGTAAAGTGAGATGTTATGATGAAGTGTTGATGTACAACACCTTGCTGATTGTGTAAAGTGAGATGTAATGATGAAGTGTTAATGTTACAAAACATTGCTGATTGTGTAAAGTGAGATGTAATGATGAAGTGTTAATGTTACAACACCTTTGCTGATTGTGTAAAGTGAGATGTAATGATGAAGTGTGATGTTACAACACCTTGCTGATTGTGTAAGTGAGATGTAATGATGAAGTGTTAATGTTACAAAACATTGCTGATTGTGTAAAGTGAGCTGTAATGATGAAGTTTAATGTTACATCACCTTGCTGATTGTGTAAAGTGAGCTGTAATGATGAAGTGTTAATGTTACAACACCTTGCTGATTGTGTAAAGTGAGATGTAATGATGAAGTGTTAATGTAACAACACCTTGCTGATTGTGTAAAGTGAGCTGTAATGATGAAGTTTTAATGTTTCATCAATCTTGCTGATTGTGTAAGTGAGCTGTAATTATGAAGTGTTAATGTTACAACACCTTGCTGATTGTGTAAAGTGAGATGTAATGATGAAGTTTTATGTTACAACACCTTGCTGATTGTGTAAAGTGAGCTGTAATTATGAAGTGTTAATGTTACAACACCTTGCTGATTGTGTAAAGTGAGATGTAATGATGAAGTTTAATGTTACAACACCTTGCTGATTGTGAAAAGTGAGCTGTAATTATGAAGTGTTAATGTTACAACACCTTTGCTGATTGTGTAAAGTGAGATGTAATGATGAAGTGTTGATGTTACAACACCTTGCTGATTGTGTAAAGTGAGATGTAATGATGAAGTGTTAATGTTACAAAACATTGCTGATTGTGTAAAGTGAGCTGTAATGATGAAGTTTTAATGTTACATCACCTTGCTGATTGTGTAAAGTGAGCTGTAATGATGATGTGTTAATGTTACAACACCTTGCTGATTGTGTAAAGTGAGATGTAATGATGAAGTTTTAATGTTACAAAACCTTGCTGATTGTGTAAAGTGAGGCTGTAATTATGAAGTGTTAATGTACTACACCTTGCTGATTGTGTAAAGTGAGATGTATGATGAAGTGTGATGTTACAACACCTTGCTGATTGTGTAAAGTGAGATGTAATGATGAAGTGTTAATGTTACAAAACATTGCTGATTGTGTAAAGTGAGCTGTAATGATGAAGTTTTAATGTTACCAACACCTTGCTGATTGTGTAAAGTGAGCTGTAATGTGAAGTGTTAATGTTACAACACCTTGCTGATTGTGTAAAGTGAGATGTAATGATGAAGTGTTAATGTTACAACACCTTTGCTGATTGTGTAAAGTGAGATGTAATGATGAAGTGTGATGTTACAACACCTTGCTGATTGTGTAAAGTGAGATATAATGATGAAGTGTTATGTTACAAAACATTGCTGATTGTGTAAAGTGAGCTGTAATGACTGAAGTTTTAATGTTACATCACCTTGCTGATTGTGTAAAGTGAGCTGTAATGATGAAGTGTTAATGTTACAACACCTTGCTGATTGTGTAAAGTGAGATGTAATGATGAAGTTTTAATGTTACAAAACCTTGCTGATTGTGTAAAGTGAGCTGTAATTATGAAGTGTTAATGTTACTACACCTTGCTGATTGTGTAAAGTGAGATGTTATGATGAAGTGTTGATGTTACAACACCTTGCTGATTGTGTAAAGTGAGATGTAATGATGAAGTGTTAATGTTACATCATCTTGCTGATTGTGTAAAGTGAGCTGTAATTATTACATGCCTTGCTAGTTGTCTAATGTGAGATGTAATGATGAAGTGTAAATGTTTCATCACCTTGCTGATTGTATAAAGTGAGCTGTAATGATGCAGTGTTTATGTTACAACACCTTGTTGATTGTGTAAAGGTGAGATGTAATGATGAAGTGTTAATGTAACAACACCTTGCTGATTGTGTAAAGTGAGATGTAATGATGAAGTTTTAATGTTACATCATCTTGCTGATTGTGTAAAGTGAGCTGTAATTATGAAGTGTTAATGTTACAACACCTTGCTGATTGTGTAAAGTGAGATGTAATGATGAAGTTTTAATGTTACAACACCTTGCTGATTGTGTAAAGTGAGCTGTAATTATGAAGTGTTAATGTTACAACACCTTGCTGATTGTGTAAAGTGAGATGTAATGATGAAGTTTTAATGTTACAACACGTTGCTGATTGTGTAAAGTGAGATGTAATGATGAAGTGTTAATGTTACAACACCTTTGCTGATTGTGTAAAGTGAGATGTAATGATGAAGTGTTGATGTTACAACACCTTGCTGATTGTGTAAAGTGAGATGTAATGATGAAGTGTTAATGTTACAAACATTGCTGATTGTGTAAAGTGAGCTGTAATGATGAAGTTTTAATGTTACATCACCTTGCTGATTGTGTAAAGTGAGCTGTAATGATGAAGTGTTAATGTTACAACACCTTGCTGATTGTGTAAAGTGAGATGTAATGATGAAGTGTTAATGTAACAACACCTTGCTGATTGTGTAAAGTGAGCTGTAATGATGAAGTTTTAATGTTTCATCATCTTGCTGATTGTGTAAAGTGAGCTGTAATTATGAAGTGTTAATGTTACAAACACCTTGCTGATTGTGTAAAGTGAGATGTAATGATGAAGTTTTAATGTTACAACACCTTGCTGATTGTGTAAAGTGAGCTGTAATTATGAAGTGTTAATGTTACAACACCTTGCTGATTGTGTAAAGTGAGATGTAATGATGAAGTTTTAATGTTACAACACCTTGCTGATTGTGAAAAGTGAGCTGTAATTATGAAGTGTTAATGTTACAACACCTTTGCTGATTGTGTAAAGTGAGATGTAATGATGAAGTGTTGATGTTACAACACCTTGCTGATTGTGTAAAGTGAGATGTAATGATGAAGTGTTAATGTTACAAAACATTGCTGATTGTGTAAAGTGAGCTGTAATGATGAAGTTTTAATGTTACATCACATTGCTGATTGTGTAAAGTGAGCTGTAATGATGATGTGTTAATGTTACAACACCTTGCTGATTGTGTAAAGTGAGATGTAATGATGAAGTTTTAATGTTACAAAACCTTGCTGATTGTGTAAAGTGAGCTGTAATTATGAAGTGTTAATGTTACTACACCTTGCTGATTGTGTAAAGTGAGATGTTATGATGAAGTGTTGATGTTACAACACCTTGCTGATTGTGTAAAGTGAGATGTAATGATGAAGTGTTAATGTTACAAAACATTGCTGATTGTGTAAAGTGAGATGTAATGATGAAGTGTTAATGTTACAACACCTTTGCTGATTGTGTAAAGTGAGATGTAATGATGAAGTGTTGATGTTACAACACCTTGCTGATTGTGTAAAGTGAGATGTAATGATGAAGTGTTAATGTTACAAAACATTGCTGATTGTGTAAAGTGAGCTGTAATGATGAAGTTTTAATGTTACATCACCTTGCTGATTGTGTAAAGTGAGCTGTAATGATGAAGTGTTAATGTTACAACACCTTGCTGATTGTGTAAAGTGAGATGTAATGATGAAGTGTTAATGTAACAACACCTTGCTGATTGTGTAAAGTGAGCTGTAATGATGAAGTTTTAATGTTTCATCATCTTGCTGATTGTGTAAAGTGAGCTGTAATTATGAAGTGTTAATGTTACAACACCTTGCTGATTGTGTAAAGTGAGATGTAATGATGAAGTTTTAATGTTACAACACCTTGCTGATTGTGTAAAGTGAGCTGTAATTATGAAGTGTTAATGTTACAACACCTTGCTGATTGTGTAAAGTGAGATGTAATGATGAAGTTTTAATGTTACAACACCTTGCTGATTGTGAAAAGTGAGCTGTAATTATGAAGTGTTAATGTTACAACACCTTTGCTGATTGTGTAAAGTGAGATGTAATGATGAAGTGTTGATGTTACAACACCTTGCTGATTGTGTAAAGTGAGATGTAATGATGAAGTGTTAATGTTACAAAACATTGCTGATTGTGTAAAGTGAGCTGTAATGATGAAGTTTTAATGTTACATCACCTTGCTGATTGTGTAAAGTGAGCTGTAATGATGATGTGTTAATGTTACAACACCTTGCTGATTGTGTAAAGTGAGATGTAATGATGAAGTTTTAATGTTACAAAACCTTGCTGATTGTGTAAAGTGAGCTGTAATTATGAAGTGTTAATGTTACTACACCTTGCTGATTGTGTAAAGTGAGATGTTATGATGAAGTGTTGATGTTACAACACCTTGCTGATTGTGTAAAGTGAGATGTAATGATGAAGTGTTAATGTTACAAAACATTGCTGATTGTGTAAAGTGAGCTGTAATGATGAAGTTTTAATGTTACAACACCTTGCTGATTGTGTAAAGTGAGCTGTAATGATGAAGTGTTAATGTTACAACACCTTGCTGATTGTGTAAAGTGAGATGTAATGATGAAGTGTTAATGTTACAACACCTTTGCTGATTGTGTAAAGTGAGATGTAATGATGAAGTGTTGATGTTACAACACCTTGCTGATTGTGTAAAGTGAGATATAATGATGAAGTGTTAATGTTACAAAACATTGCTGATTGTGTAAAGTGAGCTGTAATGATGAAGTTTTAATGTTACATCACCTTGCTGATTGTGTAAAGTGAGCTGTAATGATGAAGTGTTAATGTTACAACACCTTGCTGATTGTGTAAAGTGAGATGTAATGATGAAGTTTTAATGTTACAAAACCTTGCTGATTGTGTAAAGTGAGCTGTAATTATGAAGTGTTAATGTTACTACACCTTGCTGATTGTGTAAAGTGAGATGTTATGATGAAGTGTTGATGTTACAACACCTTGCTGATTGTGTAAAGTGAGATGTAATGATGAAGTGTTAATGTTACATCATCTTGCTGATTGTGTAAAGTGAGCTGTAATTATTACATGCCTTGCTAGTTGTCTAATGTGAGATGTAATGATGAAGTGTAAATGTTTCATCACCTTGCTGATTGTATAAAGTGAGCTGTAATGATGCAGTGTTTATGTTACAACACCTTGTTGATTGTGTAAAGTGAGATGTAATGATGAAGTGTTAATGTAACAACACCTTGCTGATTGTGTAAAGTGAGATGTAATGATGAAGTTTTAATGTTACATCATCTTGCTGATTGTGTAAAGTGAGCTGTAATTATGAAGTGTTAATGTTACAACACCTTGCTGATTGTGTAAAGTGAGATGTAATGATGAAGTTTTAATGTTACAACACCTTGCTGATTGTGTAAAGTGAGCTGTAATTATGAAGTGTTAATGTTACAACACCTTGCTGATTGTGTAAAGTGAGATGTAATGATGAAGTTTTAATGTTACAACACGTTGCTGATTGTGTAAAGTGAGATGTAATGATGAAGTGTTAATGTTACAACACCTTTGCTGATTGTGTAAAGTGAGATGTAATGATGAAGTGTTGATGTTACAACACCTTGCTGATTGTGTAAAGTGAGATGTAATGATGAAGTGTTAATGTTACAAAACATTGCTGATTGTGTAAAGTGAGCTGTAATGATGAAGTTTTAATGTTACATCACCTTGCTGATTGTGTAAAGTGAGCTGTAATGATGAAGTGTTAATGTTACAACACCTTGCTGATTGTGTAAAGTGAGATGTAATGATGAAGTGTTAATGTAACAACACCTTGCTGATTGTGTAAAGTGAGCTGTAATGATGAAGTTTTAATGTTTCATCATCTTGCTGATTGTGTAAAGTGAGCTGTAATTATGAAGTGTTAATGTTACAACACCTTGCTGATTGTGTAAAGTGAGATGTAATGATGAAGTTTTAATGTTACAACACCTTGCTGATTGTGTAAAGTGAGCTGTAATTATGAAGTGTTAATGTTACAACACCTTGCTGATTGTGTAAAGTGAGATGTAATGATGAAGTTTTAATGTTACAACACCTTGCTGATTGTGAAAAGTGAGCTGTAATTATGAAGTGTTAATGTTACAACACCTTTGCTGATTGTGTAAAGTGAGATGTAATGATGAAGTGTTGATGTTACAACACCTTGCTGATTGTGTAAAGTGAGATGTAATGATGAAGTGTTAATGTTACAAAACATTGCTGATTGTGTAAAGTGAGCTGTAATGATGAAGTTTTAATGTTACATCACATTGCTGATTGTGTAAAGTGAGCTGTAATGATGATGTGTTAATGTTACAACACCTTGCTGATTGTGTAAAGTGAGATGTAATGATGAAGTTTTAATGTTACAAAACCTTGCTGATTGTGTAAAGTGAGCTGTAATTATGAAGTGTTAATGTTACTACACCTTGCTGATTGTGTAAAGTGAGATGTTATGATGAAGTGTTGATGTTACAACACCTTGCTGATTGTGTAAAGTGAGATGTAATGATGAAGTGTTAATGTTACAAAACATTGCTGATTGTGTAAAGTGAGATGTAATGATGAAGTGTTAATGTTACAACACCTTTGCTGATTGTGTAAAGTGAGATGTAATGATGAAGTGTTGATGTTACAACACCTTGCTGATTGTGTAAAGTGAGATGTAATGATGAAGTGTTAATGTTACAAAACATTGCTGATTGTGTAAAGTGAGCTGTAATGATGAAGTTTTAATGTTACATCACCTTGCTGATTGTGTAAAGTGAGCTGTAATGATGAAGTGTTAATGTTACAACACCTTGCTGATTGTGTAAAGTGAGATGTAATGATGAAGTGTTAATGTAACAACACCTTGCTGATTGTGTAAAGTGAGCTGTAATGATGAAGTTTTAATGTTTCATCATCTTGCTGATTGTGTAAAGTGAGCTGTAATTATGAAGTGTTAATGTTACAACACCTTGCTGATTGTGTAAAGTGAGATGTAATGATGAAGTTTTAATGTTACAACACCTTGCTGATTGTGTAAAGTGAGCTGTAATTATGAAGTGTTAATGTTACAACACCTTGCTGATTGTGTAAAGTGAGATGTAATGATGAAGTTTTAATGTTACAACACCTTGCTGATTGTGAAAAGTGAGCTGTAATTATGAAGTGTTAATGTTACAACACCTTTGCTGATTGTGTAAAGTGAGATGTAATGATGAAGTGTTGATGTTACAACACCTTGCTGATTGTGTAAAGTGAGATGTAATGATGAAGTGTTAATGTTACAAACATTGCTGATTGTGTAAAGTGAGCTGTAATGATGAAGTTTTAATGTTACATCACCTTGCTGATTGTGTAAAGTGAGCTGTAATGATGATGTGTTAATGTTACAACACCTTGCTGATTGTGTAAAGTGAGATGTAATGATGAAGTTTTAATGTTACAAAACCTTGCTGATTGTGTAAAGTGAGCTGTAATTATGAAGTGTTAATGTTACTACACCTTGCTGATTGTGTAAAGTGAGATGTTATGATGAAGTGTTGATGTTACAACACCTTGCTGATTGTGTAAAGTGAGATGTAATGATGAAGTGTTAATGTTACAAAACATTGCTGATTGTGTAAAGTGAGCTGTAATGATGAAGTTTTAATGTTACAACACCTTGCTGATTGTGTAAAGTGAGCTGTAATTATGAAGTGTTAATGTTACAACACCTTGCTGATTGTGTAAAGTGAGATGTAATGATGAAGTGTTAATGTTACAACACCTTTGCTGATTGTGTAAAGTGAGATGTAATGATGAAGTGTTGATGTTACAACACCTTGCTGATTGTGTAAAGTGAGATGTAATGATGAAGTGTTAATGTTACAAAACATTGCTGATTGTGTAAAGTGAGATGTTATGATGAAGTGTTAATGTTACAACACCTTTGCTGATTGTGTAAAGTGAGATGTAATGATGAAGTGTTGATGTTACAACACCTTGCTGATTGTGTAAAGTGAGCTGTCATGATGAAGTGTTCATGTTACAACACCTTGCTGATTGGGTAAAGTGAGCTTTAATGATGAAGTGTTAATGTTACAACACCATACTGATTGTGTAAAGTGAGTTTTAATGATGAAGTGTTTATGTTACAACACCTTGCTGATTGTGTAAAGTGAGTTGTAATGATGAAGTGTTAATGTTTCAACACCTTGCTGATTGTGTAAAGTGAGCTGTTATGATGTATTTTGAACATTACATGCTTTGCTAGTTGTCTAATGTGAGATGTAATGATGAAGTGTAAATGTTTCAACACCTTGCTGATTGTATAAAGTGAGCTGTAATGATGCAGTGTTTATGTTACAACACCTTGTTGATTGTGTAAAGTGAGATGTAATGATGAAGTGTTAATGTAACAACACCTTGCTGATTGTGTAAAGTGAGCTGTAATGATGAAGTTTTAATGTTACATCATCTTGCTGATTGTGTAAAGTGAGCTGTAATTATGAAGTGTTAATGTTACAACACCTTGCTGATTGTGTAAAGTGAGATGTAATGATGAAGTTTTAATGTTACAACACCTTGCTGATTGTGTAAAGTGAGCTGTAATTATGAAGTGTTTAATGTTACAACACCTTGCTGATTGTGTAAAGTGAGATGTAATGATGAAGTTTTAATGTTACAACACCTTGCTGATTGTGTAAAGTGAGCTGTAATGATGAAGTGTTAATGTTACAACACCTTTGCTGATTGTGTAAAGTGAGATGTAATGATGAAGTGTTGATGTTACAACACCTTGCTGATTGTGTAAAGTGAGATGTAATGATGAAGTGTTAATGTTACAAAACATTGCTGATTGTGTAAAGTGAGCTGAAATGATGAAGTTTTAATGTTACATCACCTTGCTGATTGTGTAAAGTGAGCTGTAATGATGATGTGTTAATGTTACAACACCTTGCTGATTGTGTAAAGTGAGATGTAATGATGAAGTTTTAATGTTACAAAACCTTGCTGATTGTGTAAAGTGAGCTGTAATTATGAAGTGTTAATGTTACTACACCTTGCTGATTGTGTAAAGTGAGATGTTATGATGAAGTGTTGATGTTACAACACCTTGCTGATTGTGTAAAGTGAGATGTAATGATGAAGTGTTAATGTTACAAAACATTGCTGATTGTGTAAAGTGAGCTGTAATGATGAAGTTTTAATGTTACAACACCTTGCTGATTGTGTAAAGTGAGCTGTAATGATGAAGTGTTAATGTTACAACACCTTGCTGATTGTGTAAAGTGAGATGTAATGATGAAGTGTTAATGTTACAACACCTTGCTGATTGTGTAAAGTGAGATGTAATGATGAAGTGTTGATGTTACAACACCTTGCTGATTGTGTAAAGTGAGATGTAATGATGAAGTGTTAATGTTACAAAACATTGCTGATTGTGTAAAGTGAGCTGTAATGATGAAGTTTTAATGTTACATCACCTTGCTGTGTAAGTATATGTGTGTATATGTATATAAATATAGGTACATATATATGTATGTGTGTATGTATGGATATATGTATGGATATATATGAACATTTGTAATTCCATAGTATCCTTTTTTTTCTCTCTCTCTTTAAGTTATCATGTTGTTTTTTTTCAATGGTTTATATATACTTTTGTAAGTTGTATATATACGTGCATGTCCTTCTTATTTAAGTGAACATGCTCAACAAAATAGTTTTTTTTTTTGACGATTTACATTGTTTTGATATCTGGATGTATAGAGTAATTTAATTAATGAAGGGGATAGTGCGATGATTCTTTTTTTATATATATAAATATATATAGTTATTTTTCAGACTGTTATTTTTGAACCCGTCGACCCGTCCTAGTTGTGTATATGTTTGTATTGTTTCTATGTGTTTGTCTTCTAAGTTTTTCTCCTTTTTGTCTTTCTTTGTCCACTCTTACTTTTTCATTGTTGTGATGTTACCCTATTATACATGTATGAAAATGTTGACATGATTTTGTACGGCATATACTGTTTCAGATTTTTTAGAAAAAATATATTTATCCCAAAAACATAAAATGGAGGCGAAAATGAGCAAATATATGAATATTAAAATACTTTCTTTTAACTGCAGGGGTCTTGGGGAGGATAAAAAAAGAATAGATGTATTCAATTATTTAAAATCTCTGAATAAGATGTACACTTTTTGGAAAATATGCAAAATAAGACGAAATCACAAGTGGGAGGGAAATGTTATTTTCAACTCTAATAATAGCAACTCTAGGGGTGTTTGTATTTTATTTAATGACAATTTTGAATATAAGATATTACAAGAAAAAAGGGATCAGAAGCACAATCTTTTAGCGCTAGATTTATTAATTGAGGGCAATAAAATGACATTAGTTAATATATATGGACCTAATACAGATAACCCAAACTTCTATGATTCACTGCTTGAAATAATCAATAGTTTTTCAAATAATAACAATATTCTATGTGGGGACTTTAATATCGTTCAAACTATGGCTCTCGACTCTTATAATTATAAAAGTATTAACAACCCAAAAGCACGAGATAAACTGCTCAAATATAATAAATTTTCTTAATCTCACCGATCCGTTTAGAGAAATTTACCCGGACAAAATAAGATATACTTGGAGAAGACCAAGACCACTACAGCAATCAAGACTAGATTATTTTCTCATCTCTAAAAACTTCATGAATAATGTTGAAAATCAAGAAATACTCCCAGGTTACAGAAGTAACCATTCCATTATTATATTAAGCTTAAAATTCAACAATTTTATTTAAAGGAAAGGGACTATGGAAATTCAATGCTAATTTATTACATGACATAGAGTATGTCAAAAAAATTAAAGCCTGTATAAAAAGGATAATCAAACAATATATGGTACCAGTTTATAATATTGAAAATATTGATTCTGTTCCCTTAAATGAAATTCAATTCGTAATTACCGATCAATTATTTTTTGAAACATTATTAATGGAAATTAGGGGTCAAAGCATTTCTTATGCATCTTTTAAAAAAAAACAAGACATATTGAAAGAAAACAAATTAAATAAAGAAATAGATAAACTGGAATCTTCTATTAATCCCCAAAATATTGAATTATATGAAGTCAAAAAGAAGGAGTTGGAAAAACTTAGGGATTCAAAAATGAAAGGGGTTATAATACGATCAAAAGCTCAATGGATTGAGGAAGGTGAAAAATCTACCAACTATTTTTTAAACTTAGAGTCCAGAAATTATACGAATAAAACTATTTTTCGGCTTAAAAAAGAAAGTGGAGAATTGATAAATGATCAATGTTTAATTTTGAAAGAAATAAGAAATTACTATGCTACTCTTTATGGATTCTATGAAACAGAAGAAATTAATTTAAACGACATATTTAATAATATTAATTATAAAAAACTATCGGAAATACAAGCAAAAACCCTTGAAGGTCCAATCAATAAAAATGAAGCTCAAAAATTTATTAAAAACATGAAAAATAATAAAAGTCCAGGTAGCGACGGTTTCACTGTAGAATTCTATAAATTTTTTTGGAAAGACATTGGGGATTTTCTTATACGTTCGATTAACTTTGGATATGAACATGGTGAATTATCAATAACCCAAAAAAGAGGTATAATAACTTGTCTGCCAAAGGGAGACCACTCGAGAGAACTTCTAAAAAACTGGAGACCGATTTCACTCTTAAACGTTTCGTACAAAATTGCATCTGGGGTCATATCCGACAGAATAAAAACGGTTTTAAACGAAATTATTTCAAATTACCCAGACTGGTTTTTTAAATGGACGATATATAGGTGAGAATATAAGAATTATATATGACGTAATGGATTATACAGAAACTCATAATATTCCAGGCATGTTATTAAGTATAGATTTCCTTAAAGCCTTTGACAGTGTTTCTTGGTCCTTTATTTTTAAAGTACTTGAGTTTTTTAACTTTCCAGACTCAATCAAATCCTGGATAAGATTATTCCTCAAAATATCTCATCTGCTGCTGTACAAAATAATATTTTATCAGAATTTTTCCCAATATATAGAGGTTGTAGACAAGGGGACCCTATATCACCTAACTTATTTCTCTTATGTGCAGAAATTTTGTCTCTTATGATAAATAACAATAAAAGTATAAAAGGAATAAAAATTGGGGATGAAGAAGTGAAAATAACACAATTTGCAGACGACACCACCCTACTCCTTGATGGTTCTTTTAAAGCTTTTGATGAATCTTTACATATTCTTGAAATGTTCGCGAGGTTTTCGGGGCTAAAAATTAATTCGTCTAAAACTAAAGTAGTTTGGATAGGGTGTAAGAAATATAGTGGAGAAACTTTTAACCATAGACTAAAATTAGATTGGGGATGTGAAAAATTCGATCTGTTAGGCATTAAATTTTCAGTTGACTTGACACAAATGATTTCGATAAATTACAAACCAAAAATCTCCGAAATAAAAAATATACTTAACTTGTGGGTGATAAGAAATTTAACACCAATTGGAAAGATAGCGATTCTGAAATCATTAATTATTTCAAAATTCAACTATTTGTTTATTACTCTTCCGAACCCAACTGAAGATATTATTAAAACATTAAATACTTTATTCTTCCAATTTATATGGAATAAAAAACCTGACAAAATAAAACGTGACATTCTTACAAATGATTATAGTAAAGGTGGTCTAAAAATGACCGATTTGACTAGTTTTATAAAGGCATTGAAAACTACATGGATACGAAGATTGATAACTAGAAATTCAACATTTATAAAAATATTTGAAACTATGGAATTGCCTGTCAAAAATTTAACAAATTATGGATGTGATTACATTACGGAAATTGTTAATAAGAAATTAAATGCTTTTTGGAGAGATACTTTAAATGCATATAAAGACCTACAATTAAAAAGTTTAGCACTTACCTGGAAAGAATTTCAGACTACCTGCTTATGGAAGAACCCTTATTTTAAAATAGGAAATAAAAGTGTTTGCTATAAAAAATGGGTAGAAAGTAATATATTTTTCGTATGTGATTTATTGGATGAAAAGGCCTCTTTTTTAGATTATAAACTCTTTGTTAACAAATACAGAATAAGAACTAATTTTTTAGAATATATCGGTCTTATTAAATGTATAAAGGGCTGTATAAGAAAAAATAATATAACGATACATTCTGTTATAGTTGACAGGCCTTATATACCCAGTAGCTTTTATCCGTTATTGAAATCAACTAAAGGATGTCAAGATATGTATAAAATTTTCAAACCTGACCTGAAAAACTTTAAAACAAAATCCAAATGGACTGAAAAATTTGCTTTAAATGATTCTAATTGGAAACATATATACACTCTACCATTTATTGCGACAAAAGATACAAGACTACAATGGTTCCAATATCGTATTAATCATAGAATTTTGGCTACAAATTATTCGTTATATAAAATGAAAATAAAAGAAAATAGCATGTGCACGTTTTGTAAAACCAACTCGGAAACTTTGGAACACATTTTTTGGAATTGTGAATATACAAAGAGTTTATGGAATGATTTAAAATTTTGGATAAGAGAAAATAATTATATTTTAGAATTAAATGAAGAAATAGCACTCCTTGGCCTTACCCCCCTTACAGAAAACAATAGACCCGACAATTTAATTATTCTCTTGACCAAATATTATATTTATTCGAGCAGAGCTAAAGAAAAGAAACCAAACATTCATGAACTACGGACTCATATTGAATATCACCTAAAAACTGAATACTACTTAGCAAAAAAAAAATCACAGAGATGTTAATTTTAGACAATATTTCAGTAACGTACTATCGATATTCCCTGTAGAATGAACTACTAAAGGTTTATAAATCAGTAGTATTAGATATGTGTATGTGTGAATATGTGTATATGTATGTGTGTATATGTATATATATGTATGTATATATATAGATATATATATATGTATATATATATGTATATATATATATATATATATATATATATATATATATATATATATATATATATATATATATATATATATATATAATGTGTGTGTGTGTGTGTGTATGTATGTATATGTGTGTATATGTATATATATATATATATATATATATATATATATATATATATATATATATATATATATTTATTTATTTATTTATTTATCCATTTACTTATTTACTTATAGAACGGATATGTCACAAGTGATGTAACACAATGTACCAATAATTGAATAATTTACTATATGTTTTCTTAGTGTCACAAGTGATGTAACACAATGTACCAATAATTGAATAATTTATTATATGTTTTCTTAGTGTATATGTAATGTGCTGTAATCAATCATGTCAATACAATAAAATATTTAAATTACAAAAAAAAATTAATGTTGAATGGTAATTTGTTTTCAAAAATGGGGCATGATATACAAAATTATTACCATCCTTTTACAACTGCACAATGTTGAATGGTAATTTGTTTTGAAAAATGGGGCATAATATACAAAATTATTACCATCCTTGTACAACTGCACAATGTTGAATGGTAATTTGTTTTGAAAAATGGGGCATAATATACAAAATTATTACCATCCTTGTACAACTGCACTTAAAAAAACCAGTGCAAGTTCAATTTTTAGTGCATTCCCATTAGTAGTAAATGCCTCATTGTTTTACTTATATACTTTTTAGCTAATGGTACATCACAGCCAGTGGAAGGTGATAATGCTGCAGCTGCCGCTAACGGCACTGGGGAAACAATGGAGGGGGAGGCAGAAGAAGAAACACCCCGGGATCCTGGAGAACCAAAACCAAGTGTTGTAAGTTAATATTACCTGTAATTGAATCAATTACTGATATCGTAAAAATATCTTTACAATTATTTTTATTCTTATTTAAAACTTTGTAAAATCAGTGAAACTTGAAGTTAATAAAAAAGTAAATTATTGCAGATCTCTTTCCTATTATGAACACTTTTGTTCTTGTTTTCAAGGCTAGTATTTGTAAGGAACAATATTTTTATAAAGAATACTTAATATAAATTTATGTCAAAAATTTCCAGAATAACAATTTTAGAAAGAAAATTTCCACTTATTCGATTTCATACCTAATGGAAATTATTTCTGCTAAAAAAATATCAGTCGAGGTTTCATATGGTATACTGGTGAGTTCCATTTAAATGTCAAAATGCCAAGAATATTTTTTATATTTTCATAAACATATAATCTAAATTTCAGTTATCACTGATAAAAGAAAGGTTAACAGTGCAGGATCTCAAAGAAGAGATGTGGAAAGAGGCTCATGAGGAATCCATACAAAGATTTATAGATGATCCAGGAACTAGATTATTAGTGGCTTATAATGACCAGTACAAGGGATTTATCGTAGAACATTCTATACCTAACTTCCATGTTGATCAGCTGACTTATATGATCAAATCGGAGAGCGCCAAAGAAATTACATCAGATAACTTTTTGAAAATGGTCCAGTACGGAACAGTTAAAGGGATGCACATTGAGAGCTTACTGAGAATGATGATGGGAATATATGCACCAATTTTCTTTGAGAATACTTCATGGCCTGACAGTATCCTTTTATAAAATAATTTCAAAGTTTTAATGAGTGAGGATTGCCATATATGGTAGTTATTAAATCTCTGATATGTAGCACCACCAATAATGGATTTAATCCCCATGCCTTAGATGGTTTGAGAATCCAAGGGACTGCTTTCTTCTATAAATTGAAATCTAATAAAAATTCAAGAGAGTCATAGAGTTTTTGAATTTGTTGCTTATTTCTAAGCTGTGCACTAAAGCATATGTATGTTAAGACTTAATAGTTAAAAGTTGATATCTTATAAAAGTTTTTTTGATTGAAATCTTGTCAATCAATCATCAAACAAGCTATGTAAGCCATTGTTTTATACAGGTTGTGTTAAAAGGGGTGTTTGGGGTAGGGGTTATAAACTTTAAGGAGAAAAAAAAATACAAAATCTTTATTTGAAATTTAAAAATTTCTGTGACAATGAGCAAAGTAGTAAGCAGATTTATTGAAGAGAGTGGAGTTACTGTAATTATATTTTATGTTATAAAAGATTTATTTCCCATTTATATTGAGGACAGTTTTGGTATGGTGGAGGAAACCAGATTATCTCGAGAAAAAAAAAAACCTTCAGCAAGTGATATACAACTGTCTCACACTTGGATCTGCCCAAGTGAAAAAAGAACCAGGTAGAAAGAAGACCAGTACTGTGATCCATAAGTTGGTACATTAGACCACTAAGCCATGAAGGCCTCAGAAATACAAATGATGTTTTACTTTATTATATAAGTGCTTGGGCCGAGCATGTATCCTAATAAGTTAATCTATTCAATTTTCCTTAATCCAAATCCAGGTATTAAGAATGATTTTTCAGCACAGCTTCATAAATTTTTGGCCAATTTGACAGATACCAGATGGAAGTTGGAAGGAAAAACTGTTTTATATATACCAAGTGAAGGATTTAAACTGGCATCGGAAGACGCAGCTAAAAATAAAGATCTGGTACAGAGATTGGAAAGTAAGGGTTAAATTAATGTGAATTTATATTTTGTTAAAAAAAAAGACTATATTATATTTGATTATAATCAGGTTTTATTGTATGTATTTCTGTAAAAGTTATAAATAACAATCTCTGTCATTATAATCAGGTTTTATTGTATGTATTTCTGTAAAAGTTATAAATAACAATCTCTGTCATTTTTGTCATTTTCCCTTTGGATCTCTCAAGTTAAACAACTTCAGTAGCCACATTTTCAAACATTGTAAGATTCTAGACCCTATTTTATTTTAATTTTTTTCTTCTTTTGGAGAGTAAAATGGGATTTACATACAAATTAAAATGTGTTAGATTGGTTTTACATAATACATGTAGAAAGTTATAGTTAGATCAATCATTATTTAACCCTGTGTTCTGTATGTGTGGGATTATTTTTTATTTTTTCTGATTCTCTTAATCACATTTAAAATTAACTCTTGTGTTCCCTATAGCTGCCATGATTCACTGGGCCAGACAGATAAAGGAAGTACTGAGTACCCAGGATGCATTTGAAATGGCTGAGAATTCTGGTCCACTTGATGAGATTGAGTTCTGGAAGAACAGATGTGCTGATTTAACAGGAATTAGTACTCAGTTAGACAAACCTGGAGTTAAAAAGATAACAGAAATCCTACAGATGGCTAAATCTTCCTATGTCGCTCCATTCTTAAAACTATCCAGTGAAATTAAGGTATACTCATATTCTATAGACTTACAAAAATGAGTTCTTATTGACTGTAACTTTTCAAATTTAATGGTCAAAAGAGTGGTTCATCCTTTCTGAGTATTTTTTTAAAACTTATTTCAATGAGCCAGTAAGTGGGTAAAATTACAGGTTCAAGGTCAAATTAAGATTGTATTCAAACATAAACTGATTAATTGTACTAAGGCTGTCAACATTTTAATTTAAATTTTTTTAATGTTTTTTTTTTTTTTTTTTTTTTTTTTTTTTTTTTTTTTTTTTTTTTTTTCAAAAAAGAACTGATTCAGAATGAATTTTTAAAAATTTACAATTGCCTTTAAATTTCTTACTTGTTTTAATTTGAGTTGGTGTGATTTCTTGTTTGTAATATTTTCTCTTTTTATTTACTTAAACAGGAGGGTTCAAGGCAAGCTGAAAGCAACCTCAAATTTTTGATGGTGTTAAAAGATCCTTGCTATGAGCTTTCAGAGGCCCATCCCAAAGATATCCCTGCCATGTTGCCGAAAATACTCAACACCATCAGAATGATCTGGGTCAATTCAGAGTTTTACAAAACCAGGGAGAGGCTGACGGGCATATTGAAAAAGGTATTCATTAAATAAAAAACATTTCTGCATTCAAAAAGTTGTTTGTGATAAAGGCATTTCTTTTTAAAACCAAAAACATTGGTTGTTTTTTCTAAAGTGGAATAGACGTAGAGGTATGAAGTGTTTATAAGACAGTTCATTTCACATTGTTCCAACAGAACAGACATGTTTGATTAATAAGTGAAATAGACCAATGGTGTTTAAGCCCCAGTCCTGATTTTTCACTCATATTGATGTGGGCAGTTCTTGGAGGGTGAAGAAGTCTGGAGAAAGCCATCAGCCATTGACAAGGGATATGAGACAGGGATAGAGATCCAAGGACCACTAGGGTTCTTTCCTTGAGTACAGGAGAAAATACTTAGTTTTTATATTGTGATGAACTAGTTAATTTCACACATGCAGATGATCACTTCACATGATGAAAACTGACTGCAGAGAAACTTGAAGGATAATCAGTACTTTATACTTACTTAGTGTATTTACTTAGAATGTAGCATAAAAGTTCTGCAATCTTCGACCAGTTAAAAGCTGATAACTAAAGTTAAATCTTACCAAGTTAATTGACACAAGTGTGAAAATTCTATATGTAGACCATGCTTGCTGATAAAGAAGTTTGATTTGTCTTAAAACATTTTAACTTCAGCTTTTTTATAATGACGAGGTCAGTGAACCGTCCTTTTGTGACAACTCTTCCTATGACTTCAATTTTTCAGGTTACCAAACTAAACCTTTGTGACACACTTCTAATCAAATTTTTATCAAATATGCATCTCACTGAGCTATATGTTTGTGACAATTCATTTGTTTTTTAGACAGAATAGTAGACACACCAATTTTTTTCTATTTTTAGCTGAGTAACGAGATTATCAACCGTTGTTGTAAGGAGATTAACTTAGATAAGATTTTTGATGGGTACGTCCAGTCCGGCATGAAAACATTGAATGAATGCATTGAATGTTGTGAACAGTGGAAGAAAATTTACGATCAGGTATGAATAAAATTTCTGTCATCCATTGGGCAAAATGACAACATTGTCCTATGATATTCAGAAATCATATATCTTTAACATTTTTAAATATCATTTTCTATAATGATTATTTCTTTTATTTTTTTTTTAATTAATTAATTTTTTTTTTTACATCTCTGCCTTAAATATGTTACTTTGCTAGATTTGTTGTACACTGTAGTTTAATATACTGTATAAGTATTTATTTTGGCTGTGTATTAACATTGGCGCTTTTGTTGTTAAATTAATTTCTGCCAATATTAATACACTCTAACAGTAATTTTATCTCACCTGTCTAAGGAGGAAACAATGATAGTGCCAAAATTAATACATGTTATTGTTAAATGTTTGAGACCCTCTGGAGCTCCAAATATAATACACGCTAATAAAAATACTTATACAGAATTTAATTCCAAACTGGCTAGTCTTACGTCCATTTTGAACAGAAAGTGACTCTCACAGATTATTTATTACTTAAATAAAAATTTAATTAATTTTAAAATATTATTAATATTTTATTAACTGACAATTTTTAACATCAAACAAACTTGTCTGTAGCATACTCATCTCATATTCTAACTCATCTAAAACTGTATATTTCAAGTCCAGAAAAACTAAACAACAATTTTAGTGAGACATAAGTGACCGGACATATATGTTGTTGAACTCTTGTTTGATTTCAGACCTCAAAGTTACATCACAAGTTTTCATCAGTTGGTTGGGTTCTAGATAAAGGCAGTATATTTGCTCAGATTGATGCTTTTGTTCAGAGATGCAAGGATCTCATTGAGGTAAGATTGTGTATTTATAGTTTTGCCTCACCTTAAAAGTCAGAGAAGAGCAGAGCGCACTCGTTTAACGTATCCATCGGCACAATAAACTTGTGCAAACAGCTACATCAGAAAACCACAAATGTGTGGTTTTTCATATGTATTTATATTTTTGTTTGACCTTTTAAAGGCTGAGACTGAGCAGTCATTAGATAAAAAATATTGTAAAGTTTTAAAAGAAAATATGGAAATTGGTCCAACTTGAAAATGAGTCAAGATCCTATATAATTGCAGTTTGTTGGAATTGCAGGAAATACAATCTGTTCATAAACTAAAAAAATTGACCATTAAATGCTGTCATTGTAAACTGACATTGATGTGATTGCCAGAAAGACATACCATAAATTCATTAAGCTATTGTTGTCACATTTTTTTTTACTTTTTATATTATATGTATTTTTTGTAAAACATAAAAATGTTAAAACTTAGAGCAAAACTTGCAAATGATTATTTGTAATAAATAAAAATAAACTTCCAATAAAGACTCATGTTTTCTGTAGGTCACCTGAGAGAGAGAGAGAGAGAGAGAGAGAGAGAGAGAGAGAGAGAGAGAGAGAGAGAGAGAGAGGGTGTGTGTGTGTGTGTGAGTGTGTGTTGTGTTTTAATTTAGGATTGGTGATATCCATCTCTCCTTTACATACATGTAAATTTTTCTTTCCAAGCAAATCTTAAGTTTCTAAGATTGCTTCTATAATTAGAAGTTTTTTATTTTGATTTAAGGTTTGTGAATCACAGATCCATTTTGCCAGAAGAGAGGATGGAAACAAAGCAGAAATGCCACACTTTGCTGGACAAAAAGGACCAGAAATTGCAAGAAGTTTGCAGGAAATTGAAACAACATTTGAGAAAAATCTTGGTCACCTTAGAGCTGTGAAGAAAACCATTCTTGATGTTAAAGCTACTTCATGGCACGATGACTATAACAGGTACTTGTTTGTCAGTTTCTGTGATAATAGATTTTCAGACCCAAGACAACTGGCTGCTTGTGTGTTTGGTCCCATTCAGTCTTGAGGGTTAATAGGGTTTGCCTTGCTGTGGAATTCCTGTGCTATGTTATGTTTATCTGCCACAGTGCTTAGCACTCCTAGGGTGGCTATAAGTATGTGTTATTACAAAGCAGATCATGAACACTTGAACCAAACTCATATACAACGTGAACTTGTTTCATATTAAGATTAATCTTTGGGATTAATAAAAATTTGTCCCATTTAAAATAGCTAAAAACTGATATTCTGATGTTAGAAACAATCAATAAACATAGTATTAAGAGTTTTTGGGAATTTTTTTTTATTTTCTTTGATTTTTAGATTCCGTGCAGGTATTAAAGATCTAGAGGTTATGATGCAGAACACGATAACATCAGCATTTGAGACTGTGACAACAGTTGAAGGCGGAGTTGAATTACTTGATATATTTATGCATCTGTCATCAAGAGAGGTACCTTATTTATTTAATTATTTAGTTCTGATGATCACTTTTTAAGCCACATGAGCCACTCACATGTTTTTGTCACTTTAAAAAAAATCACTTACCTGACAATTGATGACCAAGATGTTAAGATGAAATTTACAAGTATCGTTCATTGAATCAAATAAATATTATTGAAATTTTGTATTTTTTAGCTGGAAAAGCAGTGCATGTATTTTATGAAATTTTTTCAGGAGTTTCTGATACCTAGATGAAACTAGGATATGTAAATGTAATTATCTTCTACCCAGATTTCAAAATGACACCCCCCCCCCCCCCCAATTGATATCAAGGAAAAAAGTTACCATAGATACTTAAAAAAGATGTTAAATGGGATTTCTATTTATGCCAATTGTTATTATAACTAGAAATCACATGTACACACTGCTCACATGACGAGACTCAAAGACCTTGTTGTGGCAGTAAAAATAGCTAGCATGTAAAGATTTTGAAACTTTTTGTCATGACATTCTAATTTTTATGATACTGCTATCCATGAATTTTTATGTCAAAAAACATTTAATGTATAATGTGCAATAAACAGATATTCCGTCCATATTCTGCAAAATTTTGTTTCTTTCTTAAATCCTCAGAAAGTGGAATTTATAAAAATATGTATTTTTTTTGTATTATTTTAGGCCATTAAGAGACGTATTGACAAGAAGACTGTTGATGTATATAATATGTTTAACGAGGAGCTTAACTCGGTCAAGAAGGAACTAACACAGAAATCACAGCCATTATCACCACAACATCCTAAATATGCTGGACAAGGACTCTGGGCCAGAATGTTGAAGAAGAGAATAGAGAGAGGAATGATGGTCAGTATTCAGAGAATTTTTTAAATAATTATTTTTTTCCTCAAAATACACAATAATAGATAGTACATTGTATTTTATATTTTGCTGGGATAAATGTTACATTTTGGGAATTAAATTTGATGCACCTCACTGCTTCAATAAAGACTCAATGAAAATCAGAAAACGTTGTTGTTCTAAAATTTTTTATGCAGAATTAATAAACTGCAATACAATTGTATATACATGTATTATTATAATTTGTTGTTGTTTTTATTTATTTATTTATTTATTTATTTATTTATTTATTTATTATTTATTTATTTATTTATTTATTTATTTATTTTGAAAGTTGTAAATGTTTGCATTTTTAGTCATGTGGTGTGTTGAGATTTGTTGTCTGTTAAGGATACTGTAATATGTAGTAAAAACTATTGTGATTTTTTTCATCCTGTTTGCTGTAACATTTGTAAATCTAGTTCAGATCTAGATTAAAATATATGAAGTGGAATTGAGTAAATTTGATTGGAGTTGAGTGTGAATTGGATTTGAGTTGGGTGGAGTTGATTAGAGTTTAGTGGAGTTGATTTGAGTTGAGTGTGGATTGGATTTGAGTTTAGTGGAGTTGATTTTAGTTGAATGGGGTTGTTTTTAGTTGGGTGGAGTTGATTTGAGTTGGGTGGAGTTGATTTGAGTTGGGTGGAGTTGGTTTTAGTTAGGTTGAGTTGATTTAAGTTAGGTGGAGTTGATTTGGGTGGAGTTGATTTGATTGGAGTTCATTGGAGTTGATTTGAGTTGAGTGGAGTTGATTTGAGTTGGGTGTCGAGTTGATTTCAGTTGAGTGTGGAGTTGATTTAAGTTTAGTGGAGTTGATTTAAGCAAGGTGGAGTTGATTTGAGTTGGGTGGAGTTGATTTGAGTTTAGTGGAGTTGATTTGAGTTGGGTGGAGTTGATTTATTTGGGTTGAGTTTATTTGATTTGGGTGGAGTTGATTTTAGTTGGGTGGAGTTGATTTGAGTTGGGTGGAGTTGATTTGATTTGGGTTGGGTTTATTTGATTTGGGTGGAGTTGATTTTAGTTGGGTGGAGTTGATTTAATTGGGTGGATTGGGTAGGATTATAGTTTGGTTGATTGGATTGTTGTTTTACACCCCAGTCAAAGTTCTTTAACTTATTTATATCAAGGCAGTCAGTTCAGATATTGTGGAGAAACCTTGAGTACTTAAAGAAAACAACTGACTTTCTGTGAGCAAATTGACAACTTTTTGTACTATTAATCTGCCCTGATTCAAACTTAGTCATAGAAAGGTATGGAAAGCATCTGTCTTAGAACACTTGGCCACTGAGGCACGCTCCCAAAGTAAGTGGTGTGAATTTTAATTTAAATCTTCACAAAGGTAGTAGAATTTTATTGTGTCAAATGTTTTTTCCATGAACAAAAATTCACATATGAAAAAATTATGACTTTCATTATATTTTTATTTGTTTTATTTTATCACCACAGATATTAGACAGAGCTCATTTCTTGCCACACATCGGGTCTGGAGAGGAAGTACGTACCCAGTATCAAGGTCTCTGTCTAGCCCTGGATGAGTATATACGTAAAACATTCCACGAGTGGACTCAGACTGTTGATAAGGTAAATTTTAACAATTATTTAGTCATAAATCAATATATCAAAGAATATGATTGACACATTAATTTTTTCTTACCTAAATGAAATAGGCTAAACTATTTTGAAAAATGGATGAAAAGGTGACAAGATGTTGATTTTTTTCTCTCTTTTTTAAAACATTATATTTTGTTAATTAACATGTTTATTTATATCCATAAACATACATAATATATTTGTGAACTTACTACTACCAAACAACCTTATTATTAAAATTTATCACTATTATAGAAACTGTTCCACATTGATTATTTTTTAAATTTTATATAGTCAGTCATTAAAAAATATTTTTAATCAATTTGAAATCAATTTTCTTTTACTTTTATATATACAAACACTATTATTTTACTTATTTTTTTCTTGCCTGAAAAGTGTCATTTTGGCAGTGGCCACATCTAGATGGTGTAGAATTTTTGTTCAGAGTTCATCTTTAAACATGCTTTCTTTTAAAGCTTAAATACAGCAAAACCGTTTTTCGTTTACACTGCTTGTTCAGTCAAAGTTGAGCATAAAGAAAAGAAGTGAAGTAAAGAAATGGTGTTATTTTATGCCTCCATCAAGACTGTTTCACTTGTATTGAGAGGGTCAGTTCCAAAATGTTGAAGGAATTCAAATTACCTGGGAAAGACAAGCAAGTGAACTGAACAACTTCCTCACACTAGGATCTGCCTAAATGGTACTGTATACGTAGAAATATTCACTGGTATAAACTTCCGCGGTTTTGGTATGGACAGCATTTTCGCTGGTATAAATGTTTGTGGTCACTCGGTGCTTTAACACTAGTATCTGATGAGGATATAAAATTTCACGGTGGATTTATTTCCGTGGTTGATAAGCAACCGCGAAAATAGCGAACATTAATACACAACGAATATTTCTACGTATACAGTATTCGGATGTAGAAGGTGAGAGGCACTGTGTTCTGTAAGTGCATGCTTTAGAACACCCTGTCACTAAGTTCCCAAACATCAGAAAGAATAATTCTAGAAACATAAAAAGAAACAGATTTTGTGACATCAAACTACTGTAGCTATAAGTTATTTGATAAAATTGCTTTTCAGGCAAGATTTATTTTCTGTTGTAAATTTCTTTTTCTTTTTTTTTCAATTTTGATTTTTTTATTTATTTTTGTTGTATCATCAATTGCCATAGTTTTTTGTATATCATAAAAATTATATAGCTATGAATATACTGAAACTGCTTTTGGTTAACCAGATATATATTTTTTATTTTTTATATTTAATTTTTTTAATTCACTAAAATTTAATCTGCATATGCTGGTTTATGGTTTTTAACAATTTTTTGTTTACTTTTTTTAACTTACAATGTATACAAGATGGGATTTTATATGCAATTTTTCATTAAAACTTTTCATGTTAATACTAAATTTAATTCATACAAATAAACTCATAACTATTTGTCACTAAAAACTATAATTATTATTTTTGCCATATAAATGTATTTTGCATGTTTTTTTTATTTATTTTGTTACAATTTATATATTATCTGCATGTCACATTTGACACAGTTAAAAGTAAGTTTTAATTAATTCACACGGTGTATTTGCACGGTTTACAACAAACGAACTCTGAGTAGCGACTCCATTCATTTAGACCCAGCTGCAAGGCTATTTTTTTAATCATCTCAAAATGATAAAATATATAAACATATAAAGATATACTATTTTTTTTCCGTATGAATTTTCATCATAATGATTTGTCTTTGTAACTTGTCCATTTTCTCAATGAACAGTTTTTGATGCAAATAAAAATTTATGGTATAACAGAAATTTGTCAGAATCTGGTAAATGGATATTTATATATATATATATATATATATATACAGTATATATATATATACATTGTATAAATGTTTTTAATGAATTGATGAATGGTAGTACCCATTTCAGAGTTTGTTAACAAAAGTCACCAATCACATTTAAGTATATCATAATTAACATTTAATTGCTTAATATTTTTATTTAGAACAAAGTTTTTATTTTGATTGATATGATTGTGTTATGTTAAATAGATTTTTTGATAGATGTAGCTTTGTGACACGCTTTGTAAGCTATGCATTTAGCTGGTTTCATTTTCGATCATCTTGTTAACTTTTTAGTGGCCGAGTGTGGTACCAAGCACTAGCTTACTCATCAAAATTCCTCGTATCGTCAAGGTTCAAATCCAACTCCAAGCAGTTCCTAGTGTGAGGAAATGTGTCAGTTTACTTTTCAAAGGTGTAATTGTTCTCTCTGTTCTTTGGATTTCTCCACCATTATAGAACTGACTGCCTTGATTTAAGTGATATAATCTTGATAAGGGTGTAAAATACCATTCCATCTGCCCAATCATGCAGACATTTTTTTTTCTGGCACCTGCTATCAAATTTGGTAGTGTTTTGTGTATTTTTTCACAGTAATAAATGATGAAGGATGGGTTTTAGAAATTTTGACTTTGGTATTAAGGTTATTTGAAGTTGATGATGAAAACTGACTCTATGACTACAAATTTTATTTCCTTTTGGAAAAAAGTCTTTATAGATTTTTTTAAAATAAAAATTAAACTGGTAGGGACTTTCAATTTTTTTTTTTTTTTTCCCTATTGTTATATACACATTTGAGATGGATGAATTTGTTGTTGAGGATTTATTTGTGAATTAGGTTGAATAAGGAAAAATTAAGTTTTTACGATTTTTGAACATGACAGCCATTTTAAGCTTGACTATACTATACCTATGGTATAGACATCTGTATCAGTTGTCAACATTTTTGGACTATAAATCATTTGTTAGACAAGTTTGCCTCTAAGAATCCTTTTGTTAAATTACTTTTTGTTTAAATTAAACAAGTTTGGTAGTAAAAAAAAAACAAGGTATTCATAATTTGATGGGCTTCATCAATGCAGTATTTCAAGATAGCCCTTTATGTTTTCTTCATTATTATTATTTCAGTTGGACATCAAATCATAATTTGGCATTATTATAACCAGTAGAATCATAAGTTTAACACACATGTGTAACTTGGTTAATATTATGTGGTACTGTGGTGAAGCCCATTATAAAGCACATTTTATTGATTTTTTTATTTGTGTAGTGGCAGTTATGTTTATATGCTTCGATGTGTGGATATATGTAGATGGAAAATTTTGTCTTTTTAAATTTTTTTATTTATTAGATTTAATGTCTTGCAAGAAAGGGTGGGGGTACCATAAAATGTTGATAGCACAAACATTACTGTCATATTGTAAGAGGGTACTTGTTTGGGTAGTGATGGAGAAGAGGGGGGGTTGAAGTCATTTATTATTTTATGATGAAAATAAGTTATTATAAAAAGTTGCTTATGTAGATCAAGATAAACATTGCAAAAATTACCAAATTTATTAAATATCATCATGTTTTACATCTGGACGATTGATTAAAAAGATTTCATTGGTCAGCTTAACAAGGTGGCTTCTAAATATTTAACAGTGGCACAGTCTAATATGTTGTATACAGTTATATTGGCCTACAAGTTAACAAGAATAAACAATTATTAATAATGATTATTAACATTCAGCTTCAAAAATAAACATTATACAATATAATATTGATTAACATTCAGCTTCAAAAATAAACATTATACAATATAATATTGATTAACATTCAGCTTTTTTAACTGTAACTTAATATTAACTAATTAATTATTATGCAGTCTGTCATTATTATGCAGTCTGTCATTTTTCATTTTTTAGCCCATCTGCTCAAAGTCACAGGAGCTATTTTTATGTTCCCTTGCATATATGTCAACCTTAATTGTTATGTTCATGTGGCAACCTCTGTAAAATGATACAATCATAAGCACAAGCTACCTAGTGACATTCTCTGGTTCAAATCAGCAGAAGAGACTTTATATCATTTGTTCCATTTGTGTATTTGTGTCAGTCAAAATGGATGTCCAAATGTTTAAAATTTTAGCACAAGTTTCGATTAGCCTACATTGTGCAGGCATAATTTGCTGTTCTTGTTTACCAAAGAGTTACACAGGTCATTGAAGCAGTTTTCCTGTCAGCTGATGTTTGATTGACTAGATTTGATAGCAAGCTATGCTGTTTTTCTAACAGCCCCTCTTGCCTTTATTAACACAGACATTCTCTCAATCTTCAATTTTTTCTCTATATAATCTATATAACAACCTTAAAAACAATAAAATCTGTAAAAAAAAAAAAAATTGCACATTTTTATAACTTGGCTGTGGGGTGTTTTAGAATTCAAGAAAAAATCTTGGTCTTAGTTATGACTGGGGTTCGCCAGAGTACAAACTGACATGTATCCTGTAATGTTTATACAGAGCAATATGAAATCACATATTCAACATAAATCATTAAAAAAATGATGCTTTTTTTTTCTTTTCTTTTATTGGAATATACAATGTAGATAAAATATTCCATATCCATTGGAATTGGTTGTATCACATGATCATTATGATGTATCACATGATAATCACATGATACAATGGTGAACCCCATTTTTCTGTTTCCTATCAATTTATTTATTTCTATAACATTTATACCGTAGATGTTGGTAATAGGATGGAACATGTACATAGATATTTTATTTTTTTCTTTGGATCAGTGTATATATATGCTTAGTTATTGGGTTTGAATAATAGCTTAATCTTGTTATTTATAAAAATATTTAAAAAAACTGGTACTCCAAATAATATGCCAGGGTTAATAATAAAAGCTTAATTTTGGTGTTTTTTTTTTTTATTTTGAATAATTCAATGACTGATACTTAAAATAATAATCCAGGGTTAAAATAATAGCTTATAAAATGATTAAATAACTAATGTGAGTCAAATATTCCAGCGATTACTAATTCTTTCACACATGATATACTGTAACATGTAATCAGTTGATTTTCATTTTTATGATTTGCTTTGAAATTATTTTTCCCGAATTCTAGTCACTGGATATTCAGCAGAATTTTGACATCAGCCATTGTTTGTAAAAAATATCATTTTGCATCTTTTTTTGTTGTCATAGTAACTGTTTACTTTTTTATTTTGTATAATTTAGGAACCTATGAAATTGTTAGATGTTCCACTCATGTGTAGAAGTGCAGAACGACCTCCTATGTTAGACATCAACTTTAACAGGTAAAATATTATTCATCCATATATTTCCTGAATTTCCCGATTGCTTCTCTTTCTTTTTCACCTTTACTTTTGGATTTCCTGATTACTTCCCTTTTTTGTTCACCTTTACTTTTGGATTTCCTGATTACTTCCCTTTCATTTTTTACCTTTGAATTAAGGTACTTCATTTTTATGTCAGTCTCTGAGAATACTGTCTGTGTTGTGAATACAACAATGTTTTTTTACAAGCTGTGGAAGGCCTGTTCTTGGCTTCAGGTATAATCCTTGCCTCTTCCCTTTCATTTTTTTTCCATGTCTAAATACATGTTATTGCAAGTATTCTGTAATGTCATTTGGAGTCGTTTTAGTAAGACATTAAAAACACAAATGCTATTTTGAATTTTACAGAGGACTACTGAAGATGTTTCAAGAGATACATTACTGGGAGAGGTTGATGTTTGAGATCCCGCACTACGCCACAGATGTGTACAACAAACGTGAAGATCTGAGAGGATTACGAGAACATGTGTTACTAGTCGTCAGAGATTACAACAGGTAAATCAGTATTGAAAAATTTTTATGTTGCTTTAAACACATAAATTGTAAGCACTTGTTGTGGAGCCTGGCATTGCCATAAGGCGAGGCTTAGGTGTTACTTTTCTGGTGTCGTCAACGACGGCAGCATGTCAAAATGTGAAAGTTTATGTTAAAGTAATGTATTTTCTACTCGATCAAAAACTAATAAGCAAGGCATTTAAATCTGTGGAATTCTTCTTGTTTTAACATACCATATGTTTTCTTAATCTCATATTATATTGATGATGCAGCATCTTTTGGTTGCCATGGTTACCACTTTTCTTATGTTTTGTATCTGTGCACTTTAATTTTATATTTATAATTAAATGAGTCATTGGTTACCTATTTGTCAGCCACAAGCTAACTGTGATAAAGTTATGGTAATTTTGTTTTCAGTATGGAAGTATGACTGTATCTTTGGCATGCAGCATATCAGAATTTTATTATTGCATTATTTTTTAAAATATTATATACTGTTTTAACATCACAAGTATAAAGTTCTTTTTATAACATGAATTGTTTAATGATCAGAAAACATTACATGCATTTCTTAAGGACACTTGGTACATTTGATTTTTTAAAACTTATATTACAAAAGAGTTCTACAGTCAACAACCAATTACAAGCTTGTTGGTGTAAAGCGTTATCAGTAGTTAAAATTTAACAAAATAAATGATTACCAGAGACAAAAAATCTGTATTTAGGAAAAGTCTTGTTGGTGAAAAATCGTAAACTGTAGTAAGTGACCTTAAAGCTAATGATTCAGATTTTGTTTTTATTCTAACCATAAACATTGATCCATTTAACAGAATTATAGCAGCATTATCTCTAGAAGAACGAGGATTATTTAGAGAAAGGATTCGATTCCTGGATAAAAAGATTCACCCAGGTTTGACCAAACTAACCTGGGCTTCCAAAGGAATATCGGACTATTTTGTAAACGATTGCCGATTACACGCTTCTAAAGTACAGGCAATAGTTGACGATTATAAGGGTGCAAATATGGAAATATCTACACACTGTGTTAAAATTAGTGAAATGTTACTCATCAAAATTGATTCCAGAAAAACATATGAAAATATGGAGTTTGATGAAGAACAGGTATATAACTATATACAATCACCTTCATGATTATGTATAGGGGTGGAGTAATGGTATTTTATGCCCCAGTCAAGATTCTTTTTTTTTGATTTACCACATACATTGTCCAGCAAACTTTGATGTAAACAACTAAAAGCTTGTTCTTATTTGCAAACTTTGATTTAAAAAACATTAAGCTTGTTCCCATTTGCAAACTTTGATGTAAAAAACATTAAGCTTGTTCCCATTTGCAAACTTTGATGTAAATAAAAAGTTAAGCTTGTTCCCATTTGCAAACTTTAATGTAAAAAACATAAAGCTTGTTCCCATTTGCAAACTTTAATGTAAAAAACATAAAGCTTGTTCCCATTTGCAAACTTTGATGTAAAAAACATAAAGCTTGTTCCCATTTGCAAACTTTGATGTAAAAAACATAAAGCTTGTTCCCATTTGCAAACTTTGATGTAAAAAACTAAAAACTTGTTCCCATTTGCAAACTTTGATGTAAAAAACAAAAATCTTGTTCCCATTTCCAAACTTTGATGTAAAAAACATAAAGCTTGTTCCCATTTGCAAACTTTGATGTAAAAAACTAAAAACTTGTTCCCATTTGCAAATTTTGATTTAAAAAACATTAAGCTTGTTCCCATTTGCAAACTTTGATGTAAAAAACATTAAGCTTGTTCCCATTTGCAAACTTTGATGTAAATAAAAAGTTAAGCTTGTTCCCATTTGCAAACTTTGATGTAAATAAAAAGTTAAGCTTGTTCCCATTTGCAAACTTTGATGTAAATAAAAAGTTAAGCTTGTTCCCATTTGCAAACTTTGATGTAAATAAAAAGTTAAGCTTGTTCCCATTTGCAAACTTTGATGTAAAAATCATAAAGCTTGTTCCCATTTGCAAACTTTGATGTAAAAAACATAAAGCTTGTTCCCATTTGCAAACTTTGATGTAAAAAAACATAAAGCTTGTTCCCATTTGCAAACTTTGATGTAAAAAACTAAAAACTTGTTCCCATTTGCAAACTTTGATGTAAAAAACATTAAGCTTGTTCCCATTTGCAAACTTTGATGTAAATAAAAAGTTAAGCTTGTTCCCATTTGCAAACTTTGATGTAAAAATCATAAAGCTTGTTCCCATTTGCAAACTTTGATGTAAAAAACATAAAGCTTGTTCCCATTTGCAAACTTTGATGTAAAAAACATAAAGCTTGTTCCCATTTGCAAACTTTGATGTAAAAAACTAAAAACTTGTTCCCATTTGCAAACTTTGATGTTAAAAACTAAAAACTTGTTCCCATTTGCAAATTTTGATGTAAAAAACATAAATCTTGTTCCCATTTGCAAACTTTGATGTAAAAAACATTAAGCTTGTTCCCATTTGCAAACTTTGATGTAAATAAAAAGTTAAGCTTGTTCCCATTTGCAAACTTTGATGTAAAAAACATAAAGCTTGTTCCCATTTGCAAACTTTGATGTAAAAAACATAAAGCTTGTTCCCATTTGCAAACTTTGATGTAAAAAACTAAAACCTTTTTCCCATTTGCAAACTTTGATGTAAAAAACTAAAAACTTGTTCCCATTTGCAAATTTTGATGTAAAAAACATAAAGCTTGTTCCCATTTGCAAACTTTGATGTAAAAAACAAAAAGCTTGTTCCCATTTGCAAACTTTGATGTAAAAAACATAAAGCTTGTTCCCATTTGCAAACTTTGATGTAAAAAAACATAAAGCTTGTTCCCATTTGCAAACTTTGATGTAAAAAACTAAAAACTTGTTCCCATTTGCAAACTTTGATGTAAAAAACATAAAGCTTGTTCCCATTTGCAAACTTTGATGTAAAAAACATTAAGCTTGTTCCCATTTGCAAACTTTGATTTAAAAAACATAAAGCTTGTTCCCATTTGCAAACTTTGATGTAAAAAACTAAAAGCTTGTTCCCATTTGCAAACTTTGATGTAAAAAACATAAAGCTTGTTCCCATTTGCAAACTTTGATGTAAAAAAACATAAAGCTTGTTCCCATTTGCAAACTTTGATGTAAAAAACTAAAAACTTGTTCCCATTTGCAAACTTTGATGTAAAAAACATAAATCTTGTTCCCATTTGCAAACTTTGATGTAAAAAACATAAAGCTTGTTCCCATTTGCAAACTTTGATGTAAAAAACAAAAATCTTGTTCCCATTTCCAAACTTTGATGTAAAAAACATAAAGCTTGTTCCCATTTGCAAACTTTGATGTAAAAAACAAAAAGCTTGTTCCCATTTGCAAGATTTTCCCAGGGATAGTTTTATTAGCTCTTTAAACAAAGCTTTACATGGAAAAACTACCCAGCCTTACATAGTAGTTTTAGACAAAGTAGTAAGTAGTTACTGTGAAAACATATTCAAATAATTAGCCATAACATTATTGAGTATATGATATTGAAGTATCTGACAGCTTTTTTTTTTCTTTCCTTTAGGCCAGACACAGAGAGAGTGTATCAAAGAGGTTAAAACAATTCCATGAAGATATTATACGTACAATGAGAAGGACGTACACTGTGTTCTCCGGAGATGGACAAGAGGTATGTTTTTATTTGGTATCACTAGACAAGTTAAGCAACAGCAGTTGTTAGAACAAAATATCTGTCTTTCTATCCATCCATCCAACCATCCATCCATCCATCCATCCATTTGTTCATTTTTGATCAACAGTTCTAACTTGCAATTTTTGTTCAGTGAAACCTTTCCATGTGTTTTCCTTCTATATCAATTGTAAATGGATTTACATATACATGTAATTGTTAATTACCTTATTGAGGAATAGATGTCGGTTATCTCCCTTGTTCAGTTAAAGATTGGCGTTTACCCTATCTTATCTGTTTCAGACTATTTGATTGGTTTGAATGGTATTTTACAAACCAGTCAAGATTATTTTGCTTACAAAAAGATTGACAGATCAGAATTAATGGAGAAAACCAATTTTCTGCAGGCGATTTGACAAAAAAAATTGAGTTAAGTCATAAAATACTTATTATTAATTGTTTATTGATTTCTGTTAATTTTGTGTTCCTAGGTGCAACAGCACTGGCATCGTTACACGGAGAAGATGGATAAAATGGTGGAGGAAGCGTTTAGATTAAACGTCAAGTGGTCATTACAGGAATTATCTAAAGCCATCAACGGTGATGGTAAATCAGCTCCTAATCCATTATTTAGGGTCAAAGTTTGTCTCCAAGGTGACAAGGTAAGATATTGTTATACAACATTACAGTAAATTTAACTAAGTTCCGAACCTACTCTCATGCTTCATTTGAAATTACCAAAATTTATTTCTTCTGTTTCAGGTTTCTTAATAAATGTCAGTTGATTTACGTGTATTTATAAATTTTTTATGCAAAATTCTTAGAAAGAAAGATAATACATGTAATTAATTTTTTGTAAAAACAATTATTGAGTTTATTTCAGTAGCATAGTATAAGTTAATTGATATAAGAGGTATTAACACCAAGAAAAGAAACCGAGATAAAAATAGAAACGAAATCAAAAACACATTCAGCATGTATCACTTTATGAAGAAACTATGAGTTTTCTCTTTATTTTTAAAAATGTTTTTCTTCTATTTTTGTCTTACAGGTAGAGTTCCAGCCTACACTAAAACAATTAGCTACCATTATTGGTAGCATCGGATCACATCTCACCAAATCTACATCAGAGATACAAAGATTACCAACGTTACTGACCAAACGAAAGTCTACAAAGGAGGTCAGTTGAATTTTAATTGTTTGTTTTGTGGTTTCATTGGGAGAAATAAGGATATTTTTATTTATTTTATATTATTATAATTATTATTATTATTATTATTATTATTATTATAATTATTATTATGATTTTTATTTATTTATTTTTTTTTTTTGACATTTTAACACAAATATTATTTAGACTTTTTTGGCATTACTACCTACAACTCAAAAACATTGTGATCTCAGTAATCTTGCATTGGGAGCGCATGGTACGTGTGATTTTGTATGTTTATTTTTTATTTTTATTTTTTTTACCGATGAAGCTACAGTATAAATCATGAAAGCTTTATTAAATATTTTAGCCAATCTGTGATGTGATAGCTAAAGACGAGGAGATTAAGAAGATACAGACCGTGGTTAATCAGGGTATGCAGACCAACGCCCAGAACTTACAGAATTATCTGAGTACGTGGGACAACTACAGAGAAATCTGGGAGATCAACAAAGACATGTTCATAAAACGTTACCAGAAACTTAACCCCCAGGTGTCCTCGTTCGACGCTGATATAGCCAGGTATGATAATAAAGTCAAGTCAAATTATCCAGTGTTTTTCACTCCCGTGATACTGTAACTTCAAAATTCACAGTGAAATTCAATATTTCTAGTTTTTATTGTACATTTAAATCACAGTCTGGTCATGATGTTCATAGATTTCTGAGATTAATCGTTAATAAGAATTCTATAAGATTATCAAAATTCTGTGGGTACATACATGTATTATAGACATACAATTATATGGGTACATACATGTATTATAGACATACAATTATATGGGTACATACATGTATTATAGACATACAATTATATGGGTACATACATGTATTATAGACATACAATTTTATGGGTACATACATTTATTATAGACATACAATTATATGGGTACATACATGTATTATAGACATACAATTATATGGGTACATACATGTATTATAGACATACAATTATATGGGTACATACATGTATTATAGACATACAATTATATGGGTACATACATGTATTATAGACATACAATTATATGGGTACATACATGTATTATAAACATACAATTATATGGGTACATACATGTATTATAGACATACAATTATATGGGTACATACATGTATTATAGACATACAATTTTATGGGTACATATGGGTACATACATGTATTATAGACATACAATTATATGGGTACATATGGGTACATACATGTATTATAGACATACAATTATATGGGTACATACATGTATTATAGACATACAATTATATGGGTACATACATGTATTATAGACATACAATTATATGGGTACATACATGTATTATAGACATACAATTATATGGGTACATACATGTATTATAGACATACAATTATATGGGTACATGTATTATAGACATACAATTTTATGGGTACATACATGTATTATAGACATACAATTATATGGGTACATGTATTATAGACATACAATTATATGGGTACATACATGTATTATAGACATACAATTATATGGGTACATGTATTATAGACATACAATTATATGGGTACATACATGTATTATAGACATACAATTATATGGGTACATGTATTATAGACATACAATTATATGGGTACATCGTGTATTATAGACATACAATTATATGGGTACATGTATTATAGACATACAATTTTATGGGTACATACATGTATTATAGACATACAATTATATGGGTACATACATGTATTATAGACAAACAATTATATGGGTACATACATGTATTATAGACATACAATTATATGGGTACATACATGTATTATAGACATACAATTATATAGGTTACATACATGTATTATAGACATACAATTATATGGACACATACATGTATTATAGACATACAATTATATGGGTACATACATGTATTATAGACATACAATTATATGGGTACATACATGTATTATAGGCATACAATTATATGGGTACATGTATTATAGACATACAATTTTATGGGTACATACATGTATTATAGACATACAATTATATGGGTACATACATGTATTATAGACATACAATTATATGGGTACATACATGTATTATATACATACAATTATATGGGTACATACATGTATTATAGACATACAATTATATGGGTACATACATGTATTATAGACATACAATTATATGGGTACATACATGTATTATAGACATACAATTATATGGGTACATACATGTATTATAGACATACAATTATATGGGTACATACATGTATTATAGACATACAATTATATGGGTACATACATGTATTATAGACATACAATTATATGGGTACATACATGTATTATAGACATACAATTATATGGGTACATACATGTATTATATACATAAAATTTTGACTTATACTACATGTATTTAAAATTAATTGGCATGCATTAAGTTTTGAACATATTTTTAACCTCCTGTAAAGATACAAATTATAACTTTCCATCAGGACCAGGTGATTTATTGCTCTGTAAGCTTTACAAATTTGTTGATGAAAATTTAAATCATATATATTTTAAAATGTTTGTTTAATTTTGTTACAACATTGATGCATATTTTAATAAAATATAAAGATGTTTGATGAAGTATATTTTAATATTTTAGATATGATGAGGTCGCTAACAATGTACAGACCCAGGAGACGATATTAAACATTCAGTTTGTGTTATTGGACTGTTCTCCACTTAAGTATTCTATACTAAGTCACTGTCAGGAATGGCAGAATAAGTTCACAACATTGCTTAGTGAGATAGCAACAAACAGACTCAAAGAACTACATCAATTCTTAAAGGAAAATGGAGAAAAGTAAGGCTATATTAGACACACAATATCTACTAGGAGAGAGAGAGAGAGAGTTTCAAGTGGTCTTCTGCACTGGGATATGGATCACAGCCCCTTTTACTGCCTGGATTTGAATCCTAGACCAGAACTATCCAAAAAACTTTGTTGTTTTCTCTAGGAACTGCTTTTTTCACAGCCATTCCAAACCTTACCTACTGGTATATAAGTACATGCAAAAGAATATGGACCAATGTGTTAGATATCCCTACTCCACTTCTCAACTCACCGCTAAAGAGAGATAGAGAGAGAGAGAGTTTCAAGTGGTCTGCTACACTGGCATACAGATCACAGCCCCATTTATTGTCTGGATATTGAATCCCACACCAGAACTACCCTAGGCCTTTTTAAATGTTTGCTGTTTTCTTTAGGTACTGCTTTTTTATAACTATTTCAGAACTGACCACTTTCATTTTAGTCAAAGGATATGGACTGAGATGTAAAACATCCCTACTTCACTCCACAACTCCAGCACTGAGAGAGAGAGAGAGAGAGAGAGAGAGAGAGAATATTTTGCTACATTTATTTTATATGGTATATCTGAAAAATAATTTGAGTGTATTTAGAATTTTATAATTTATTGAAAATTGTGAAATGATTCTTAATTAAAATGACAAAGAAGTAACCTTTTTGTCTATTTTACAGTGTGAGCAAGCCACCACAGACATTAGATGAACTAGGTCAGAGTCTGACATTGTGGGATCAGTTACATAATGGTCTGTCAGAGACAGAAGCCAAATTCCCGCCATTACATGACCAGTTTAGTATTCTGGAGAAATACGAAGTTCCTGTACCAGAGGAAGTAAGTATTATAAATAAATAAAACAATTCTCCATTGTTTCATTCTAGCCACCATGGATTTTCCTGTTATTTTTGCATCAAAAATTGGCTGTCAGTGATGTCATTATGTTAATTCTCCTTTGTTTTATACATTTAATTGGTCAGACCTTTTCCTGTTAATTTTGTATGAAACTGGGTCCTGGTATTTAGTTCTAAAGGCATTTCAAATGAAGTTTGCGACCTCAGAATGTTGCTTGTTTTCTGCAGGCACTCCATTTACTTCAACCATACCAGAATTGACCATGTATTAAGAGAAAAAATTCACCTGTAAGATAGGACTGCTTCACATTTATTTATTTATTTTCCATGTGTAATATTTTGTCATACTTTCAGGTGACTGCACCTTTATTTATTTTCCCATGTGTAATATTTTGTCATACTTTCAGGTGACTGCTATGTTGAATGATCTAAGCGGTGAATGGGTCAAATTCCAGGAGATTCTCATTGAGGCTGAAACCATGCTGAAAAAACACAAGGTAAGGCTGTGACTGATTTAACAGTGACTGTTCATTGTATCTATACATTTAATATAACAAGGTTGTAATCAATTAATTTAAGATGTCATTACAGAGACTAAATTAAGAAGAGATGGTTTTCATGATAATTTTCTTAAAGCCAGAAATCATTGTTAAACATGAGTCCATCATTAACCAAGTGTGTGGAAGAGTGTTTGTTGTATTATCTTAATATGACTTTAAACTAAACATAACATCAATGCTGAGATACTGTGAATACATTTAAATTTGTGGGCTCCAATTTTCGTTGATGTCAGAAAAAAAAAACCATTTCGTGGGATGTTGAATTTGTGGGTTAAGCACCTGTAAACTTCTTGTTTTGAATGTAACTGCCAGTGATGTTTGGAGAACCATTTTCCCCACTGGTAACCCCGCGACTTATTTTCAGGTTGAGTATAAATCAGGTAATAAAGTCAATTGTGTCAATAGAAATTATGTTAATTATGTATTGTATATTTAAAGCAATCCAAATCAATGTTATTATGAATGAAGGCAGTGAGTTTGTAATCACGCCTCCAGGGGTAAATTTATCCATATTCAGAATTTCAGATATTTGCAAATATATTCATTGACATGTAAATTTGTGGGTCATGATGTCCACGGAACACCACGAAAATTAATGATTTCACAGTAGTCTAGTACAATTTTACAAAGTCTGGCTCTTCTCAGACAAGGATGCCATTTTGATAAAATATTATTGTTCACTTTCATTTTAGACATAGACAGATTTTTGTTCAAGTGAATTGGAAAATTAACTTAACTTACACCCTCCACAATTAATATACTGTATAATTAAAAATGCTGAGTAAAGCTCATATTTCACTCTCTTTATGGATAAGGAAATACCATGAAATACTATCTGAACAAAAATGTTTGCTTTCCAAGTCTCTCAATACCTAAGTATTTTAAAATGATTCAAATTTATATTAATTAGATAATTATAATTGTCAGGAATCATTATTCCATTATTCAATAATTGTTGCAAGCATTTTTTTTTTTTTTTTTTTTTTTTTTTTTTTTTGATCTTGACAAATATGATTGTAATAAAAAATTATCAGAATAAACTAGCTTACTAAAAAAGAATTATCATGGAATTTAAATTTTATATACACACAGGAAAAATTCAAGAGTGGATTATTGGCCCAATCAGAGGAGTTCAAAAAGCAGGTGCATAACTTACTGGATGAATTCGCAACAAAAGGACCGTTCGCAAGTAATATCACAACAACAGATGCTCTGGAAAATATCGCTGGAATACGAGCACAACTGGATGCACTCAAGAAACAGGAAGCTGAGATACGTAGAGGTCTGAACATCTTCAAAATCGATCAGCCACCATCTAAAGAGATTGCTGGCTTAGATAAGGTAAGATACTTGCTGCTGAATACTGTGATTAAGTTTTTACACACATGTTAGTTATTTGTTTATTTTGTTTGATTGATTGATTGATTGAATTGCAAATATGACGACATTATTTATTTATTTGTGAATTTGTTGATTTAGTAAACTTATTTCTTTATTTATTTATTTATTTATTTATTTTATTATGTATAAATTATTTATTTATTTATTTATTTATTTTATTATGTATAAATCATAAATTATTTATTTATTTATTTATTTATTTATTTATGTATAAATCATAAATTATTTATTTATTTATTTATTTATTTATTTTATTATGTGTAAATCATAAATTATTTATTTATTTATTTATTTATGTATAAATCATAAATTCTTTATTTATTTATTTATCTATTGATTTATTTTATTATGTATAAATCATAAATTATTTATTTATTTATTTATTTATTTATTTATTTATTTATTTATTTATGTATAAATCATAAATTCTTTATTTATTTATTTATCTATTGATTTATTTTATTATGTATAAATCATAAATTATTTATTTATTTATTTATTTGTTTGTTTGTTTGTTTGTTTGTTTGTCTAAGACTAACTTGATATTTTTAACACATATGTTCTAGTTAAGAATTAAATTATTCCAACCTAACAACATATGTACATAAGATGTATTATATTTATGTTTCCATCTGTAAACATCCACCATTTAATACTTTTTTCATTTTTCTTTCGCTGCTGTTTAGGACTTGGAGTTGATAGAAACCATCTGGGTATTGAACAAGGATTGGGAAGGATTATGGGCCAGCTGGAAAGGAGATAAATTTACGGAATTACAGACATCTGACATGGAAACACACTCTCAATCTATCTATAAAAAACTCAACAGATTCAGTAAAGAACTGAAGGTAATTATACTATAAAACCAACAAAAATATCAAATCCAGAAAAATATCAAAAACACAAAAAATATCAAATCCACAAAAATATCAAATCCACAAAATATCAAATCCACAAAAATTTCAAATCCGCAAAAAAATCAAATCCACAAAAATAACAAATCAGCAAAAAAATCAAATCCACAAAAATATCAAATCCACAAAAAAATCAAATCCACAAAAAATCAAATCTAGAAAAATATCAAATCCACAAAAAATATCAAATCCACAGAAATATCAAATTCACAAAAACAAATCCAAAAAAAATTCAAATCCACATAAATATCAAATCCACAAAAAATGTAAAATCCACAGAAATATCAAATCCAAAAAAAAATCAAATCCACAAAAAATATCAAATCCACAGAAATATCAAGTCCACAGAAATATCAAATCCACAAAATCAAATCTACAAAAAATATCAAATCCACAAAAAATCAAATCCACAAAAAAATCAAATTCACAAAAAGTATCAAATCCACAAAAATATCAAATCCGCAAAGAATATCAAATCCACAAAAAAATATCAAATCCAGAAAAATATTATACTTGTTTTACTTACATGTTCAATCTAGGAATTCTAAATAATATAGTAGACTGTTAATGTGAAAAATTACATCATTAATTAGTTAGGACCTGGATCTTCCATTGAAGGGTCTTGGGTTTGAATACCAGTCAGACTACTTGATATGACTTTTAGCAAGACATTTAATATCATATTGCTTAAATCCCCTAGCTAGATATGAAAGCTTGGATACAAGTTGAAATGCATAAGGTTATCTTTACAGTGGACTGGTGTCCCATCCAAAGTAAGGAATATTGCACTCTTATTTAGCTTTACTACACTAAAACTAGGACAAATGCAGATCTGGTGAGTCTGTAAAATCAAAACAGACTTTATTTTTCAGTCTTTTAAACTGTTAGTTAAACCTTTAATAAAACCTCAAACTATATGAACAGCCTTGGTGGCTCATTAGTAGAACATCTACCTCAAGAGCAGGAGGTCTTGGGTTTGAACCCTAGTCAGGTCATACATATACATAAGACTTTATAACTTGAGATGTTGCTTCCTCGTCTGGCCCTTGCATTGGCACTAGGAGGGCTGAGTATTCACTGATTCACCCATTGCCAGGATAATGGACTGGGGTAGTGGTATGCTTGTCTGCAGTACTGACTTGGTGAGCTAGCACCTTACCAAAAAGTCACCCTGAGTGCACCCTAGTACCCAATAGGCTATAATACACACCAGGACATCACACATATATATGAACTTGTTCTTAGATTAATCCATAGAGATCTACAACATCACGCTGCATGAATGTTACTTACACATGAAAAAATTGTCCTGTGCTTTTTTAGTAAGACAATTTAGTATACATGTACATACCTATAAAAAGTTAATTTTTCTTTTTTAACACAGGATAAAAACTGGGAAGTCGTAGAGACCAGTAAAAACAGAGTGGATCAGTTTAAGAGAACCATGCCGTTAATTCAAGACATGAAAAACAAAGCCATGAGGCCTCGTCATTGGGATAAAATTCAGGTACAGTTACATGACCACCTTTTATACTTTTTGTCACCTATTGTATATGGAATGTAACCATGGTTTCTTCCATTCCATTTATTGTTCATTCCATTGTATTTCATTTGTCTGACTTACTATGATGTTAAATGTATCAATAAAGAGGTATATTTTACAAATTTTACTACAAACATGAAAATGGAATCTAAATAGAAACTGGTGAATTAAAGTTTGAAATTATAAAATCCCAATTTACATGTGCAAGACCAATCTACAGTACTTTATTAGAAAATGAATCAAATGACATCACAGAAAATATTCGATCAGTTCACATTACTTTCAACTTTGGTTCTCTGCACTACATTTATTTGATTGTAGGAATAACGTCAGGGTTAGAGTTAGCCTAACTTCCCTGTCGGAAGTTTACAGGTTTAACTGAATTAGCCAGTTTTCAAAATTTTTACTTTGATTTCATGATTATGATTTGGACCTGGACCAGGATATTTGTGTTTGAAAGCATTATGATTTGGACCTGGACCAGGATATTTGTGTTTGCAAGCATTATGATTTGTCCTGGACCAGGATATTTGTGTTTGAAAGCATTATGATTTGTCCTGGACCAGGATATTTGTGTTTGAAAGCATTATGATTTGTCCTGGACCAGGATATTTGTGTTTGAAAGCATTATGATTTGGACCTGGACCAGGATATTTGTGTTTGAAAGCATTATGATTTGGACCTGGACCAGGATTTTTGTGTTTGGAAGCATTATGATTTGTCCTGGACCAGGATATTTGTGTTTGAAAGCATTATGATTTGTCCTGGACCAGGATTTTTGTGTTTGGAAGCATTATGATTTGTCCTGGACCAGGATATTTGTGTTTGAAAGCATTATGATTTGGACCTGGACCAGGATATTTGTGTTTGAAAGCATTATGATTTGGACCTGGACCAGGATGTTTGTGTTTGATTTCAGTAAATTTTAAAGATTGCATAATTTATAATTTTTTTTCTATAACAGACTGAGATGTCGAGGCAGTTTGATCACCAAGCTGAAGACTTTACACTGGAGAAGATTATTGACTATGGATTTGATCAGTATGCTGAGATGATTAACGATGTGTCAGGTGCTGCCACCAAAGAATTGGCTATTGAACAGGTGAGAAGAGTCCATGTGTTAAATCAAGATCATGTTAGGAAGAGGCCATTAAACCTGATGCACTATGTCATTGTAGGCATGGCATAGATTGAAACACCGATTACGCATTGTCATAAAGACATTGTATGGACACTGCTTGGGTAGAGATTTCTGTAACTTCACCCTTGGTTGGTAATTTGTCTAAACTTCTTGAGACGAGTTTATATAAGACCAACATGTTCTCAAATCTATTTAACACAGTGACTATACATAATGTATGCTATTGCTACAGTAACACTGATATTTTGATTTTCTGATGTGAATAAAATATTGCAAATATACATATTTGAGGCAAAATGATTTACAAAAATTTTGATAAATAATATTAAAATCCTGATTCATTGCAACCATTTGCTCAGTCAGATTTTGATGTTATTGAGGGGTTTTGAAATCAAATGGGGGGGGGGGGGGGGGTGTTATACAAGAAAAAACAGAAGAAATGGACTTTTGGCTTTTGGACCTCAAAATATAATGTATATATTATAGTTTTGCAATAACGGAGATTGCAAAGTTATCTATGGGCATTTGAGAGATATTACTTTGTTGTTCTCTTTTTTAGTCCAATAAAATTTTTATGTCCACTATATGACATTTGGGGCTGATAGATCTGAAGATCTGAAACTATTTTTCAGGCACTGGAGGGAATAACAAATACCTGGAATACAACAGAGCTAGACATCGCACCATACAAAGATAGAGGTCACTTTAAAGTCAGGTAAGAGATATCACAATATCTATACATTTGATAATAATTGTGTCATAATATACTTATTATAATTAATAAGCAACATTATTTTATGATTGGTAATAAAAAAAACTGGACAAGTCTTACAGACCCTAGGTGTTCTGGTTTACCAGTTTAAGAACTTGTTCTTTAACCACGATTAACCTGCATATTATGTGAAGAATATCTCAAAACATTTATGACAAATATTTTGGAAAGTGTTTACTTTGCACATTACAGGAATAACACAGCTTTTATGGAAAAACAATAATAAGGTTTTCTCTAAGAACATATAAAAGAATTTACGAGGTTTTAGAGGTTCAATGAACCAAATTAAAAGTTGCAGTTTTCAGGATTGCAAAATGGTGATCCATTAGTTTTGAACACTGGTTCATCTTTATTTTCATTTGATAACAGGAGTACAGAGGATGTGTTTACAGCACTTGAAGACAACCAGGTTCAACTATCTACCATGAAAGCATCTAGATTTGTCAAGGCATTTGAACAGGAAGTAGATAAATGGGAGAGAACTCTGTCTTTAATTCTGGAAGTTGTTGAGATGTTGCTAACAGTACAAAGACAGTGGATGTATCTAGAGGTATGACCCCAAAGTTTAAAGTTCAAAGTTCAGACATAATTTTTGGGTACCAAAATAATATGCATGATAAGAAATCATTTTAATTATCAATTTTTGTAACCATTGATAATGCTTCTTTTCAGACATTTTAATTTTAACATTTTCTTGTCCTGTTATATAATTCTTTTCCAGTTTGGATCACAAACATAAAATAAAGCCTTTCTTTAGAAATTTTTTTTTTTTTTTTTTTTTTTTTTTTTTTTCATTTTTCATTTTTGTTGAGCCTGGCATCGCCATTAGGCAATACTTAGGTGTTACTTTTCCAGTGTCAGTGTCAGTGGCAGCGGCAAGAAAAAATGTGAAAGTTTATGTTAAAGTAATGTATTTTTTACTTGATCAAAAACTAGACATTTAAATTCATGGAATTCTTGTTTTAAAAAAGAATTAATTCTAATCAATCTACGATTCTACTTTTGTTGTCTATTCTGTACTTTATTGTAGAATATTTTCCTTGGGGAAGATATCCGTAAACAACTTCCACGAGAGTCAGCAGAATTTGATGACGTTAACTCAAGATGGAAGGTCGTCATGACCAGACTTAATAAGGATAGAAATGCCTTGAGAGGGACACATCATGAAGGTAAATATATCACAATCTTATTGTAGTCTATCTGATAAATGAATTATATGAGTTGATGATTATAAATATATGTGTGATGTTCTGTCTATATGTCATTATCGGATGATCTTACTTGTCTGTTGCTTACTGTTAAAATGTTTTATTTTCATTGTGTCTAATTTTATTTTCTGTAAGAAAGCGTAGCATTTTTGGGGTTGTTAAATTTGTAGTTTGTGGATACCTTTTTACATGTTTTAGTTAAGATTGCAATATACTATTTTGTTGACAAGTAAATGAAGGGGTCAGAGTGTCTACAAAAATAATATAAATTGGGACACTATATATAAAAATTATTCATTTCACAATATTATATTAGTGGTATAAAATGACAAGTGGTGTAAAACTCACTTCGAATCGTATAATTTCTTCATTAAGCATCTTAGGATAATTTACAACATGCAAGTCGTAAGATGCATTCACCTGAAATTTAACAATCATGTTATGAATTAGTCATCTGTAATTATGCCTATATCTTAAAACACTTTTCCTTTCTCTCTGATGAATAACTGTGTTGAAATTATCTAGGACATTTCATTTCATAGCTTGGGTTCGAACCCTGAGACCTTAGACTTGAAAGTCTCGATATAATAATATTCTTGACTTGGACGTTAAACACCATTACTCAACCCAACTCATTTCATAGCTGACAACAAGTTAAGTGATTAGAATAAGACTATTTTGAAAGAAAACTTAATTTTTAAAACTTTTATGCTACAGGTATGTTGGATGATTTGAACGACATGAACTTGAAGTTGGAAGAAATTCAGAAATCTTTAGACATGTACCTAGAGACCAAACGTCAAATATTCCCAAGGTTTTATTTCTTGTCCAACGACGACTTGCTGGAAATTCTCGGGCAATCTAAAAATCCAAAAGCTGTACAACCACATCTCAAGAAATGTTTCGACAATATCAAGAGCTTAGAAATGATCAAGGTATGTGTTGCTTTAAGTCAAATCTGCTTATAAGCTTATATATATATATATATATACACATGTATATAGATATATACATGTATATATTTCTGTCTGAAGGTTGAAAAGGATTCTTTATAACCTGACATTTAATGCACCTGGAACACGTTGTGAAATAAATTCACATGTATACATTTTCCTATTTCTCAAATATTGCACATAGCTACACAAGCACACATTACTGTAAACCATGAAAATTTAACAACAGTTTGATTTAAGTGCAATTGGTGGAAGAATTCAATCACTAAAATAATACTGTGGCTGAAATTTTACAACACTTTTAATGGACAAATAATAGTGGTCCACTGAAACGGTCTGTGATGATATTTAAGTGTTATTATTGTTGAATATTATACCTCTCCTGTCATATAATCATATTAATGATCAAAGAAAAATCAATGTATCGATCTACACTTATATGAAAATCAACAATAAGTTTTATCAGTCAGTCCAAAGAGTCCATTTCCATTTCAGCTGAAAGAATGGTATGTGCATGTACATCAAATTAAAATGAAATAATATCCAAAATAAATCACGTTAAATCCTAAAAATTCTGTGTTTTAGACTTGGAAACAACAGGGACTCTGGAGTTTTCTCTTGACAAGCGCCACATTTTTATGAATATGTCTACATGTATAGAATAATTTATCAATTTTTTTGTCAAAGGTGATTAGTTTTCTCTGGGCACTCAGTTTTTCTCTGCCATTCCAGAAATGACAGTCTCAATGTTATTTAAAAAAAAAATCTTGACTAGGGTGTAAAATGCAATCATTCCACCCCTATAAATGACTGATGATTATTGTTTACATTTTAATGTGTTTTAGCCAAGTGTAAAATGGGAAGCGTCTGGTATGTGGTCAACAGAAGGAGAGTTTGTGGAGTATGATTCACCAATGATAAGCAATCAGAATCCACACGTATTACTGGAAGGTCCTGTAGAAGCCTGGTTATGTGATGTAGAGAGAACAATGAGGTGGAACCTGAAAGATGATCTGAAAGTGTGTAAAGCGGCTCTGAAGAAACACATGACAAAACGTGATAAGTGGATCAAAGACCATCCTGGACAGGTAGGGTGTCGTAACGTGTAGATATATTATACAGTCAAACCAGTATATTGGTTACCAAACTGACTGTTTAAATGGCATTTAAATTCATACATGTAAGTGATTAAAGTGGCCTTTTACATGGTTTACTCCCCACCCCCCACAAAAATTTAATAATTTTTTTCATATAAAAGAATATCATCCATTATGATTTCTTTTTAATATCTGTGACACAGATTGTGTAAGTCCTTGGATCGATGTGAATTTACCATTTACACAAAAAGAAACAAATGACAGCAAATTATATTCTCTGATATCAATTAAACTTTTCCTTATATTCATTTATAAAATGAAATATGGATGTGGACCATGTTTGCTTTTGATAATGTGATTAACTTTATGTGTATTATCTTTTTTTGTAGTTATGTATCACGGCCAGTCAGATCCAGTGGACTTCTGATGTCGAACGAGCTCTGAAATTAACTAAAGAAAGAGGGGACAAAAAGTCACTCAAAATCATGAAAAAGAAACAGGTAAGTGTGAAAATCAGACAACAACAAAACAGGAAATATGTTAAACCTAGAGGGAATTCTAAGTCTTAATTTTAGAAACTTCTATTTTTAATTTATTTTTCTGCCAATTTCCATTATCAAGTTTCATGTTTGGCCATTCTCTTTACAACTCAACTATTTATATATTGTTGATGTTGGATTAATAGACAAAATGAAAAGAATAAAATACAGAAATTCTATATGGAACTGATGAGGTTCCATGTACCATAATTTATCTTTAATTCAAACTTTATGTCTTCTACAAAATTTTGTAACTTCTTCAGGTAATTTGTTATTACCAAAAATATTTCTTGTTTTTTTTGTTTAACGTAAATCTGCATGGAATTGGTGAAGTTCCAAGTGTCATATTTTATCTTTAATTCAATTCTTCTGGCTTTTACAATTTTTTTAACATTATTGGGGAGGCCTGTCAATACAAGGATTATTCCTTTGATTTATTTTTAGCCTAAATATGTATAAATAAATTCTTACACATATCTTGTATTTTTTAACTTTTGGTAATATTATAAAATAATTATGTTATTTTTTAAAAATTTTGATTAGATTTCCTTCAATATTACATAGTTACAGAGATTTTTTAATTATTTTTATTGAGCCTTGCAATGCCATAAGGCGAGACTAAGATGTTACTTTTCCGTTGTCGTCATAGGCAGTGGGGTGTCAAAATGTAAAAGTTTATGTTAAAATAATGTATTTTATACTCGATCAAAAACTAACCAGGCGAGACTTTTGATTCCATGGAATTCTTGTTTTTTATAATACATGGAAAAAAGGAATTAAGTAATTTTTTTTAATATTAGTCTTAAAGATGTAAATTCTATATTTTAAGGTTGCCATGTTGAACAAATTTTCAGAAGCCATCCGTGGAAATTTACAAAAGATGCAACGTTTAAAAATTGTTGCCTTGGTCACAATAGAGGTCCATGCCAGAGACATCATTGAGAAACTGATTAAAACTGGATGTTCTGATGAGAATGCATTTGAATGGTTGAGTCAACTTAGATTCTACTGGGAAAAGGTAATCTGTGATCTGGGCACTTAATATAAGACTTGAATCGTAACTATTTAAGAAATGTTAACTTTTAAGCTCCCTTGTATGATAAAGTGATAATCAGATGTCATAAATCTAAGCCAGTTAACATTAGAGTTTTTTGTAAAAACAAATTTGTTTTTGACAGACTAAATGTGTAAGCAATCTATGTTTTGTTTTTTTTTTCACAATTATTATTTAAAACTGCATCAGTATTATTGCTTCTAAATTTAGCAAGAAATTGGTAAAAAAGAGGTTTAGAATTTTATAAAATTAACAAGATATTTCATTTATAATAAATATATTTGATTCATCAAAAAAGTAACAAATTTAGTAAAAGTCAAATTATTTTAAAAGATAAATGTCTGTTTAGCATGATTGTGTTAAGAGCAGTAATACACAAAATGCTACATCATTCTCTTTTCTCCGGTAACACTGGTCAGGTTCTTATTATATATTCCTGAGCATAACAAGACATCAAAATAAAACTGGCATATATATACATGTATATATATTTCACTACCTTTGCAGTGACCATTATTTGGTGAAACTTAAAGTACGCAAATACAAATGTACTTGTTTCTTGAATTGATAATAATTAATACAAGAATATCACAATTTACAATAGTTAAGTTTAGTAATTTTATTTTATTTCCACAGAGTCCAATTGATGATTGTGTTATCAAACAGACTAACACACAATTCCAGTACGGATATGAGTACCTGGGTAACTCCGGACGTCTGGTCATTACTCCTCTGACAGATCGTTGTTACATGACACTGACCACAGCCCTCCATCTTCACAGAGGTGGTAGTCCAAAGGGTCCAGCTGGTACTGGTAAAACAGAAACTGTGAAGGATCTGGGAAAATCCCTCGGAATGTATGTCATTGTCGTGAACTGCTCCGAAGGTCTGGATTATAAATCCATGGGAAGAATGTTCTCTGGATTGGCACAAGTAAGTAATGTGTGCATTGTATTTAGTATACTTACCAAGTACGTACTTACACTCTTCAAAGTCTTTTGTACATGTGGCTATAACCATGCCCTCTATCTTGTTCTGTCTTTGACAATTATTTTCTAATTTTGGTCACATTATCAGAACTCAAAAAAGAACTCACGTTTGGGTATTATTGCAATCACTGTGGCTCTATGAAGCTACATGACATATAATTTAGATACTAGATTAGTTTAAATATTTACATGTATGTATAATGTTTTATATACCTGTATATAAAAATTGATATACCTGTAATTTATAAAATATTTACCACCTGATTTTTGTAGACTGGAGCCTGGGGTTGTTTTGATGAGTTCAACCGTATCAACATTGAAGTATTGTCCGTCGTAGCTCAGCAGATTTTGTCCATCCTCAGTGCATTAGCCGCTGGATCTCAGAGATTTGTATTTGAAGGCAGAGAAATTGATCTAGTCTGGTCCTGTGGTATCTTCATCACCATGAATCCAGGTAAGAATTCAATTGACTTCACACTGATTTACCATGTAATCCATCAAGAAACACTGATAAGCTTAAATGCTTGTTTATAAATCAGCGTCCTTCTCAATGCCTGCAGGTTTTAAATTCCACTTCGGTAAAGATCCTTGTTTTAAAATCTTCAACAATTAGTTTGCCAGGGTTTGTGATTTTAAATGCTTGTTTATATATTACAGAACCTCTGTTTATTTTTTATTTTAGGATATGCTGGTAGAACAGAGTTGCCAGATAACTTAAAATCAATGTTCCGTCCCATTGCCATGGTTACACCAGATTCTAACCTTATTGCTGAAATCATCTTGTTTGGTGAAGGTTTTAGCAATGCTAAGGTATGTATCTGAAACTGTTCATATTGGCGAAAAGTGTAACACTTTGTTTCATATATTTTATTTCTCATTGTTAAATACCAAATAAAAAACATGTGCATATCTTTATTGCTTCACATCCAGGGCACAACAAACGCCGGTAAGGTCAATTGGCGGTTGGCAAAGAGTACATCAACCCACCCAACCCCGTATTTTTCAATTGGCTTTTTGATGTTTGAATCGGCATTTTTTGCCAAAAATCGGCATTTGTGAAGGCCTGTTCACAGCTTGGCAGAGTAGTGTATTAGAGGTATATTAGAACTATTCTTGGGTGAGCAGAAAGAATCGTGAGTCTTTTTAAAAATCTTCAAGACATATTTGACCTTACCTATGTCACTTTGCATTAACATTATCTTTATTTTTCTCCAGGGTCTTGCCAAGAAAGTATATACTTTGTATTCATTAGCCATACAACAGTTATCCAAACAGGATCATTATGACTTCGGTCTTCGTGCTTTGGTGTCCGTGTTACGATATGCCGGTAGAAAGAAGAGAAGTAACCCAAACATGCCTGATGAAGAAGTAGGTTTAATAAACATGTATATAAAAGTACAAGTAAATTACAGCTTACAAAAATTAATACATCCTTTAAACACTTTTTTTGGCTTGGAGAAGTTTTGACTAGCTAAAACAAGAAAACACAAGTCAAATAAGAGTCTTTCCAGAGTCATACAGAAGTTACAAGTTTATAGGGAGTACTGTTTGTGGAAATAAGGAAAAATGTTTTATTTATCATTGTTGCATGTGCAATTTTTACTCAAATTAACAACTTTACAATTTTTTCAGTATTTTTTATGATAAGAACACATTGATTTATAAGAACACATTGATTTATGATAAATGATAAGAACACATTGATTTATGATAAGAATACATTGATTTATAATCTGTTTTTCAGATTCTGTTATTATCAATGAAGGATATGAACATAGCAAGATTGACGTCAGAAGATTTACCTCTGTTCAATGGCATCATGCAAGATTTATTCCCTGGTATTGAGACGCCAGTCATTGATTATTCACAGGTATGTTACTTCATAAAGTGTTGTTTGTCATTTTGGTTAAGGTTTTCATTATGTCAAGCCAGACATGTATTTGATCTTGGTTTGATTTTAAATGAAGACTTTTATTTAAATTTGGTGAAAGTTTTCATTATTTCAATTGAATCTTTTATCCGATTTAGGTGAAAGTTTTCATTATTTCAATTGAATCTTTTATCCGATTTTGGTGAAAGGTGTCATTATTTTAAGCGACACTTTCATTCCACTGATGTCGTCTCTCTTAACAGTAATTCAGAATAGATAACATTTTGTGTGATCCCTGACTGTATCAAATAAGTACATTGTATTTCAGAGACATGTATATACCTACGGTTCTTGATTTATAAATGCTTTATCAATGATAAATATCTTTTAAATTAATGCATTTTTAGTGAAATTGTTATTTTTTAAATTAGGAATTTTAATGGTTATAAATTAAGTTAGGAGAAAACTTGATGTGTGACTTAACTTAAATTCATCAACCATCTTCAAAATTGATGAATTTTTAGCCTTATTTTAAGTGTTCTATTTAAAATCTCTGATTAAAACTTGAATTCTTTTTGGTTGTAAATTTTGTGTTATATGTATTTTGCATTTCAAAATAGAATAAATGCTTAGCAATTCCTGTAGAATTCAAATTTTGCTGTCTTTATGTAAATTTAAAATTCTTCAGTTATAAAGTTATCTTCATTACGTTTATACTTACTCCCTATATTTAATTTATTTTCAATAGATGAAAAATGCCATTACCGCTGAACTTAAAGCTCGGTGTCTCCAGGTTAACCCAGTGTCCATCACTAAAATTATCCAGTTGTACGAGACTAAAACATCTCGACATTCAGTGATGATAGTCGGTCATACGCAGTCCGGTAAAACAACAACATGGAGGGTGTTACAGGCTTCAATGTCACGATTAAACAAGGTCAAGGACTCTGGATTTCAGACTGTCAAGGTAAATATAAGTACTGTTATTGTTATATTATAAATTCAAATAAGGTCAAGGACTCCATTTTTCAGTCTTTCAAGGTAAATAGAAGTACTTTATTTATTGTTGTATCGTAAAGATCTGTTTATATCAAACAAGGTCAAGGACTCTGCATTCAGTCTGTCAATGTAAATATTGCATATAATCTTGTTATGTAATATTCATGATATGTTTTATAAATCATGAAAATAAAGTTTGTGGAAATACAATTTCATAAAGTTGTATACAGCAGAATATTGTTGTATCATTTGTATCATAAAGATCTCTGCAGTTACTTGTTAAAATTCTTTATTAACATTATCATAATATTATTATAGATCTAAACCATTTATTCTAAGTATAATATAATTTTTACTTGAAAATATCTGAACATATTTAATTACATAATCGGCTTCTTCAAAAACAAGGGCTTCTGTGACCAAGTGGTCTGTTGCACATGCAAACAGATCACATTGTCTCTCACTGTCTTGGTCCAAATCCCAGATCCTATACTTTTACTTATTAAAAGTCAGAGATTGAACAGCAAGCTACTTTTCTGACAATATGCATTTGTCCGACGATGGCATATTGTCAGAAAAGTAGCTTGCTGTCGATCTCAGACTTTAATTAGTTGAGATTCTAGTGTGAGAAAGTTGTCTGTTCACTTGTTGAAGGTCTGTTGTTTTCTCCAGGCACTCCAGTTTCTTCCACCATCCCAGGATCCATTCTTTATATAGAAATTTAAGAACCTTGACTAGGGCTTAAAACACCATTGATCTAATCCAGTGTTAATCCGATATTCAAAGACATCATACAATACATGGTGCAGTGAATAACTTTGCCAAGAGTTGCTTCTTTAAAATTGGGAGAAGAAAATATTTGAATTCCTACAATGGAAATTCAATAATTTTTTTTTCTGTTATTTTTGAAGGATTTTGCAATCAATCCAAAAGCTTTGTCACTTGGTGAACTATATGGAGAGTTTGACTTAAACACTAATGAATGGACAGATGGTGTATTGTCTAGTGTGATGAGACAGACATGTGCAGGTATGTAGTTGCTATGGTTACAAACTATGTTAAACTTTAAGGAAACCATAGTAACGAAAAACAAGAAAACTTTTCTGAAAGATTGCATTTAGATTAGAGAAAACTACATGGTTTTTTTTACAAAGGTTAATTTAGCAAACAATATTTTTTATTTATCCTTAACAATTAGTTCATTTAAGTACAGTCAGTACACTAAAACTTTCTTACCCTATTTGACAAAAGAGTTCCACAGCAATTTAACTTGGTATAAGCATGTATGTGTATTATAGTTCAAGTTTGATCAAACTTGATGTAACCCAAAGCCAGAGACACAAATCTACTAGTCTTATCATCGATAAAAAAGGTTAGTTTATCTCACATTACCTCAAGATATTTTTTGGTTCACTCAAGCTTTGGTTTTAACAGGTTTAACAAAACAAATTGATTTTAACAGTGTAAGTCTAAAAAAGGACAGACAATAGAATTTTTTTTTTCAATTTTTTAAGTTGATTACAATTAAAATTGATTATTTATGTGTCAAGCTGACCAAAATAACAATGGTATCGCTACAACATGCTTTTATGTAAATTGGGTTGTACCTAAAAATAAAATTATTATTATTACTATTATCATTATTATTATTATTATTTTTTTTTTTTTTTTTTTTTTTTTTTTTTTTGTCTCGGTAGATGAAAAGCCTGATGAGAAGTGGATTGTGTTTGATGGTCCTGTAGATACACTTTGGATTGAGAGTATGAACTCTGTCATGGACGATAACAAAATTTTGACTCTCATTAATGGAGAACGTATTTCTATGCCGGAGCAGGTGTCATTGTTATTTGAAGTGGAAGATTTAGCAGTTGCCTCCCCTGCGACTGTGTCCCGTTGTGGTATGGTTTACAGTGATTACAATGACCTTGGTTTTGGACCTTTTATTGACAGCTGGCTTATCAAAAAGAAGGAAGCTAAGGTAATAACTTCAAATCAGAAATTACACATGTGTATAATGTTATTTTTCTGTGTGTATGTGTTATTTACATTTAACGACATTCTAAATCTGACATGTATCTTTTCAGTCTGACCTGTAACGTTTCATTATGGCAAGTCAATTTTCAGTCTGACAAGTCAATTTTCATTCTCATTCTGACAAGTCAATTTTCATACTAATTTTCATTCTGACAAGTCAATTTTCAGTCTGACAAATCAATTTTCATTCTGAACTGTCTGTAACTTTTCAGTCTGACCTGTAATATTTCAGTCTGACCTGTAACTTTTCAGTCTGACCTGTAACTTTTCATTCTGACTTGTACATTTTAAGTCTGACTATGTTTATGATTTCTCTAATATGTTGTATCAAATACTATAAAATTTTAAATTGAAGACTCGTTAAGATTTCTGTAAAGTTTCAGATGCTGCCTGAGTTACTAACTTATTTGTTTTCTTTTTTGACTCTCTGTTTTTTCTAGTTAATATACTGTGTAAGTATACTCAGCCTAATGATAAACATGTTTATTTTTGATATTTGTTATGTTTTAAAGTTTCCATGTTTAAAATTTTTCATTCCTTGAATAAAATTGGTATGCTCCTTTAAATTTTTTCGATCATACCACTGAGTTGTAGAGGTTGAAGACATTTTGTTTTTTTTTGTTTAGTTAATATGTAATACAGCAAAACCTCATTATAATGTCCCATGGTAAATTTACCAACACACATATTGTCACAGTAGTTAGAAGTTCTAAAATCTGTTTCTTTTAAATTTTTCTTTATAAGTCAACCACATTTTATTCACCAAACCCCTTATATAAAACGAAACCTGGCTAAACATGGCGGGTCATAAATCAAGGTTCTAATGTTTTATCAATGTTACACATGTTAAAATTTTAATTTTGTGTTATATAAGAATTTCATTTTTGACATACTTGTACATATATACATGTATACATAAAAGCTTTAGTAACTCAAATACACACATTTGATCTAAGGAGAATGGGTTCCTGAATTAAACAATCACTGACATCTAAGGAAAGACAACTTCTATTATTATACCTCAAGGAAAATTCTTAAACTGTTATTGGTCGATTTCTAATCACGTGGTATGAAACAATTCATAATGTTTGAAGCAATGGTCAACATTGCCATGGGATATTGCAATGTTCACCACTGGGCACAGAAACTTATGACTGACCATCACAGAAACTACTGAGTCATCATACTTAAGATTACATAAGCTATAGACCAGTAACTTAAACAGTTCTTTATCAGTTGTAATGTTACGCATTTCAAACAGGCTTTGTCAGAATAACAGATAAAAGAAATCGCTTTTTTTTTAGTATGATTAGGTAAATAGTGCCCTTGGAGGATTGTCTCCCCTAGGAACTTTATCTCCCTCCCTCTCAGAAGATAATCTTCCCTCGGGTAGACAATCCTCCGTATTTCCCTTTACCAAAGGCACTGTTGATATAGTGTTGTTTCTTTATCAAAAAGTCACTGAAATCGGTCTTGCTTCTTTATTAAGCGGACACTGAAACCAAAAGAAAACTTATTTTCCATTTTATTGTACAATAAAGAAATAAAGCTTTCAGTAAATATAAAATATACATCATTTTAAAAATGATGCCATAGTATTAACTCAAAATTGGTCTGTGAGGCTTATGCAGAAAACAGGGTTTACTAATGATTTTTTAAAATTAGCTCAGGTGAGCTGAGAGTTTGATAGAACTGAATTTTGGCATACAAAAACCACAAATGTTGATGTATTAAATATATGTGTCTATCAGCTAGTTGTACAAATTTTACACTGCATAAAAATTATACCTGTATGTAAATACATTTATTAATATATCCTTTTTTAAAAAAATTTAAGAAACACATATAAAAAATGGTTATTTAAACAAGAATTGCATTGAGTTCCATGTCTGCCCTAGCCACTTATGATTAGGTATAGTTACCGTTAGGCTAAATGTTTTCTTATTGCAATGATAAATGAGATATATCATCATGGCAACTCTGCTTAATTCTATTTTGATGAATTTTATTTCCAGCAAGATGCATTGGTGGAAGAGCTGAAAAGGTTGTTTGATAAATATCTGGTGAAAATTCTGGAATTCAAGAGACATAATTGTAAGGAGTTGATTCCCATTGCACAGTTGAATGGAGTTACTTCCCTTTGCAAGCTCTTTGACTCCCTGGCAACTGTTGAAAACGGAGTAAGTATTTCTGTTTTAAAGTATGTAAAGCCAGTGGGTTGATGGAATGGTGTTTCATTTCCAAATTAAAACTCTTATATAAATATTATATTGCTGGGTCAAATCTGGAATGGTGGAAGAAGCTGAGGTTAGCAGAGAAAATTATTGACTATCAGCAAGCCATCTAACAGACTGATCTAGGCAATATGAGACTCTGTGCTCTATCACTTAGGACCAATCAATTACCAAGGCAAGCTTCTTTGGTGTGAACAAGCTGGATCAAGTAAAAAGGGAAAGGGGAAGTAATTTTGTATCGTATGAATTTGAGTTTACATTGGGCCTAGTTTACATATTTATGCTTCAGATGTTTGGAAATAAAATTAATGTAATAATAAATAGACAAATGGTTTTTGATATAGACATCTAGATATTTCAGCAACTTGCTTTTCAACAGAGGAGAATGGGTTAAAGTAATGGTATTTTCACCTGAATCAAAATTAATTTGACTACATGGAAATAGTTTGTTCTTTGATTTTGGAAGAAATTTGAAGACTCAGAGAAAATAAAACTTTGGCAAGTGAACTGACAAACTTTTTCACATTATGACCTACCTAATAGGGATTCTAACCTTGGTGACAAAAGGGGCAGTTTTTCTGTATGCTAGTGCTTTATACCACTCTGTCTCCCCCTTTTTTGCTGGGTAAGATTCTAGTCTTTATTTCTCAGTATCCATTCTACATCTGTTCCATCTTACATCTATATTATTGTTTTTCTCAGGTGGATCCCACAGATACTGAGAACTTTACAAGGATGGTAGAACTCTGGTTCCAGTTCTGCATGATCTGGTCCATCTGTGCTTCCGTAGATGAGGATGGCCGTAAGAAAATAGACAACTATATCCGTGAGATGGAGGGAACATTCCCAAATAAAGACACAATCTATGAATACTATGTAGATCCCAAAGGAAAAACATGGGTACATTGGGAAGAGAAGCTAAAAAGTGGATGGAAATATCAGCCAAGGTATGTTTTGTACTGAAGTGGAGTGTAGTCATGGTGTTTTAATGTCTCAGTTGATACTATTTTTAACCGATACATTCTTGGTAAGGTAAAGGGATTCAGTTTACCTGCAGAAAACCACCAAACCTTCACAAGTAAACCAACAAATATTCTCACACTAGTATGAAACTGATTGGGATATAAACCAATGTGAACTTCACTTTATTTATATATATGCCAAATGAAATGATTGAATAAAAACTTTGGCATTTATAAAATTACTATCAAATGCAACATAGTACAAAATGAAAACACTCGTGACTGTACATTTTATCAGATTCATTCATTCATTCATTCATTCATTTATTCATTCTTCCACTCATTCATTCATTCAGTAAATTATTCATTCATTTATTAATTCATTTTTTATTCAATTAATCAGTCATTTATTTATTTAATTTTTAATTCAGCATGCCATTCTACAAAATAATTGTACCTACAGTGGACACTGTAAGATATGAGTACCTGGTCAACACCTTGATCTCATCGTTCAACCCAGTCATGATGGTCGGTCCTGTAGGTACTGGTAAAACATCAGTAGTGGAGAGTACTGTAAATAAACTTGATCCTAAATCCTACAGTGTACTCACAGTCAATATGTCTGCTCAGGTGAGTATATCGTTTAACCTTTTTATTTATAACAGTGTCACCCTTTTTATAACCCCCCCCCCCTCTTACAAATCCATAGTGGCAAGGCATCATTTGATACTCTGTTTTCATTGACAAGTGTGTGTCTATGTGTTTGTGTTTGTGTGTGAGTGCCTGTTTTTTTGTCAATCTGTCTGTCCCTGATAGTTTCTAAACGATAACTTAGAAACAAATAAGAGGAATTTTTGCCAAATTTTGCACTATTTTTAGTACTATAATATATAGATCAAGTTCGATTTTCAGCCAAATCATGTTAACAAAAAACAAATTTAGAAAAATTAAATGCCCTTGTTCATTAATCTGTCAGTGGTATTTTAGAAAACAATGTTGGAATTGTGATCTACTACATATTTAGTTCCAAATCCACTAACAATTCACAATTTTGATTTCACAGACAACATCAAACCAGGTACAAGATGTTATAGAGAGTAGGGTAGAAAAGAGAACTAAGGGTGTATATGTTCCTATTGGTGGTAAGAAACTCCTGACATTTATGGATGACTTCAACATGCCAGCTAAGGATACATTCGGTTCTCAGCCTCCATTGGAGTTGATCAGATTATGGCTAGATTATGGTTTCTGGTACGACAGACTGAAACAGACAACTAAATACATCAAGGTGAGATTAACTGAAGCATAACTTAAATTTATTTAAAATGCCAAAAAATGCAGCGGAATGACAAGTAATTGACAATAGCCAAAGCAAAAAAAGAAAGGAAAAACAAAAAAAAAGAAAAAGAAAGAAAGAAAACAAAACAAAACAAAAAAAACCACACACCTAAGTTATGAATATCAGTGAATGAACTATACATATGTTAAAATAGTAAATAAATATAAAAATAGTGCTAGATAATTTCATGCAAAAATTTTCATACAAATTTCTTGTAAATTGAGCTTAAACGTTTAATTTAAATGAAATTCACGTGACATAAGAATTATGTGAACAAAATTTGCTTTGTGCAATATTATCTTATTATAAAAGTTTTACATTATCATAATTATAATTCTTATTAATCTTGTTTTTATTGTCTATTTTAGGATATGTTCCTGCTCGCAGCATTGGGTCCCCCTGGTGGTGGTCGTATGATTATTTCTCGCCGTTTACAGAGTAGATTTAATTTAATCAACATGACATTCCCACAGGTAAAACAATTAAAACTTTTATTTTTTATTATTTTTAACTAGAAAAACTTTTCTTGAAATTTGAGGTTTTAAACAAATGCTCTTGGCTTCATCATTGTTACGAATTGTGATATTTTTGAAAGATTGGTAACAACGTTTGGCCTCAAGGGTTCACTGTTCTTTATATAAAATTTGCCACCTTTTGCTCTATATAAAATTTACCATCTTTAATTGCTCCTTAAAAAATTTGCCACTTTTTGCTCCATATAAAATTTGCCACCTTCTGCTCTGTATAAAATGTGCCACCTTTTGCTCCGTATAAAATTTGCCACTTTTTGCTCTATAAATATGCCACCTTTTGCTTGGTATTATATGTGCCACCTTTTGCTCCGTATAAAATGTGCCACTTTTTATGTGTGTTCAGTTGATGGGCACGTTGATATGTATTGACTGTTTTTTATTCAGTTTAACAACACTTAAAATAGAAAAGTTCATTTATCATCAAGGTTTTTTTATTTTTGCCGTAGCTTATCATCACAATTTACATGTATATAATTATAACTGTTTTATTTCTCTAGGAATCCCAAATCAAGAGAATTTTTGGAAGTATGATCTCACAGAAACTTCAGGATTTTGAGGAAGAAGTCAAACCCATAGCTGACATCATGACTCAGGCTACCATAGAAATGTATCAAGCAGTCGTACAGAAATTCCTGCCAACACCAACAAAAATACATTACCTGTTCAACTTGAGAGATATTTCTAAGGTAATGATATAAAAGTATATAAGTTATGTAAGTCTTGTGAGCAGGTTAAACTTTCTATTTTAAGTCCAAAAACAACAAAAGTGATTTAAAACAACATAAATGATATTACTAAACAATAGATCATTTGACGTTATGGATGACAAGGTTTGTTCTGTGGCATTCTTGCAGGTAACACTATAATATCCAGATACAAATTTGAGGATTTAAACAAAACTTACAAGACTAACAGACATCTATGTTGTTGAATATCTCAAAAATTCTGTTAAATACAAAGAAACAAAATGTAATTTGATTCTGACTTCATGTTTTTTTTTTTAATGTGCATGGATTGTTAAAAATCTATTGGATAAATTATGTGACTTTTAGTTATTTATAGTATTGAAGAAAAATGTTTCTTTGATCAAATTCTACTAAATTCAGAGAATATACTTTTATTCATATAGATATTCCAAGGTTTACTGAGAGCACACAAAGATTTCCATGATACAAAACAGGCCATGACAAGATTGTGGATACATGAATGCTTCAGGTAAGTCTATTACCGGAGATTTGAAAAGACACAACTTACTGCATAGGTTAAAATTCTGCATTGGGCAGATCCAATTGTGAGAAAGATTGTCAGTTTGCTTACAAAAGATTTAATTTTGATTTTCTCCAGGCACTAGTTTTCTTCACAATTCTTATACTGTCTGCCTTGCTTATAAGTGAAAGAATCCTGGTGGGTAGGAAAACCCACTGCTCAACTCCAATCATGCAGTTCCTGAAAAAATTGTTAGTTTTGATTGCATAGTTTTTGTGTGTGTTTTTTTTTTTTAATGAGCATTCTTGTTTCTCCACCAGATCTTACTGCATTTCATCAACCAATTTAGATCTTTAGTTATTTTAATTTGCAATTTTTGTCTTGTAAAAAAAAGCAGAAATAAGTCAATCTGTTTCAGTAGCAGGCTAGGCATCAGAAATTGTCTGACAGTGATTAGATTTATAAGTCTGTGTAATTCTTGTATTTTTATGGTATTCTCAGATCGTTTATATATAATTCTTGTATTTTTAGGGTATTCTCGGATCATTTATGTGTAATTCTTGTATTTTTAGGGTATTCTCAGATCATTTATGTGCAATTCTTGTATTTTTAGGGTATTCTCGGATCGTTTAGTAGAAGACAAGGATCATGAAGCTTTTATCTCTATCATGACAGAAAAATTAGGATCTTTGTTTGATCAGACATATCACAACATCTGTCCAAACAAACAACCGCCGATATTTGGCGATTACATGAACCCTGATAATGTGTACGAAGACATTCAGGATATCGGTAATCTGAAACGTCACATGATGGATATGTTAGAAGAATATAACAGTTCTATCGGAGTTGTTCACATGGACCTTGTACTGTTCAGAGATGCTATAGAACACAGTTTGTACTTTTTTATATACCAACAAATTTAAAACTTTTACAGAATTGTTGTGGGGCCTTGGTTGCCCAGTGGTCTAAAGTGTGTGCTTACAGATCACAGTGCCTCTCACTGCCTGGGTTCGTATCCCGATAGAGACAGATTGAGAAAGTTTGTCACTTTACTTGCTGAAGATCGGTAGTTTTCTCCAGGCACTCCAGTTTCCTCCACCACCCCAGAAGTGACTGCCACAAAAAAGTAAAAGAATCTTGACTGGGGTGTAAAACACCATTACTTCGCTCCACTCCACTCCACTCCACTCAAGGATTGTTGTTAAATGAAACCCTGTTTAAGTAAGCAGGAGAATGAATAATATCCAGACATCTAATTTAACAAACAAAGAAAAGAAAAGACAAGGCCCCAGTTTCACAATCATTCACTCAATTCAGTGTACACTCTACTCAAATATTCCAAATTTTCTCCCATCAATATTTTAAAGATTGTAAGTTTTTTGAGACCATGGTTTGATATGCTTTACAAACCTGTACAATATTCCCTTATTTCAGTTAAATGTACACTCAGTTAAGTGAATGATTGTGAAACTGGGGCCTGATATTTTTCAGTTTTTAAAGAAAACTTTAAAAAATAAAAAACAACAGTTCTGGCGTTGTGTCGTTAAAAAATATGCTTAATCATTTTTCCATGATGCAGTAAAAAAAACTCCTTTTATTACCCCTAAATTACTTTTGCAACCTCGCTTGTTGCCACACTAGTTTGAAGTTTCAAAATACCTTTCTTCTGTGTTTTTCTTTCTTTTATAAGCCTCCATCAATTATAACTAAATCTCTTATTGACCCAAAATTTTATGTAACAAAGGGTGTCAATACATCACAGATTTTGGCACTAAGGTATTGAAAATATAGTAAAAAATATTTATGCCAAAAGAATATATATTTTTTAATATTATTATTTTTTATAAATTCTCAGTTTAAATTTTTTTGTTTTATTTGCAGTGTCTAAGATCGTACGTGTTATTAGACAGCCACGAGGTAACATGCTGTTGATTGGTATCGGTGGAAGTGGACGTCAGAGTTTAACTCGACTTTCTGCTTACATTTGTGAATTTTCAACATTCCAGATCGAAGTTACAAAACAGTATCGTAAACAAGAGTTCAGAGATGGTAAATTATAAAACTTAATGGGCTTCATCTATGTAGCAAATGATATCTTTTAACATTTGTGTGAACTTTTTGTTTTATATTAAATAGACTTGTTAGCAATTTTGTATAAAAATGACATTATTCTGAAATATGTGTTGGAAACATCTTTATTGATTTATCAGCAGAGAATACCCAATATGCATATATATATCATTTTTGGAAAAATCGCATTTTGGGATTAATATCATGGACTTTTTTCAAGATAATTGGAAATGATAATTTTACACAAATGTTAAATATCGTCCAAATTAAACATGGAACCTGTTTTAAAATATTTAACTTGAAAGAATTTTATTTTCTTCACCAGAAGGTGTGTAGTCCAGTTATCTTTGCCAAAAACGTTAAATAAGTTTTTAGGGTCTCACTTTACCTTTAAAGTCAGGAGAAAGAAGTATTTGATTTAACTTTATTTTCATCAACAAGACAGACAAATTTGTCTAAATATAGAGTTTTTGGCAATTGATTTTTTTTTTATTTTGGTGAAATGTTACTAATACTATCGGTATATAAAAACAAACTTGTAATAGATTGAAGGCTGTGAAACTCTTTTTCAATGACAGCCTCGATGCCCAAGTCTTAAGTGTGTGGTTATAGATCACCTTGCTATCCCACAGCCTAGGTTTATATTCAACTAGTAATAGATCATAGTTTGTTAGTTCACTTACCAAAGGTCAGTGGTTTTCTCTTTCCACTCCAGTTTCTTCCGTCATTCAAGAACTGACTAGGGCTTTAAAACTTCTAAATCCACTTCACTCTACTCTTTGTTAATGTTTAATATATAAGTAAAAAGTCTAAACTGTACCAACTGACCTTAAAAGTAATATTTTTTACAGATTTGAAACGTTTGTATTGGCAAGCTGGAGTTGATAATAAGACAACAGTTTTCATATTTAATGATGTACAGGTTGTCGAAGAAAGCTTCCTGGAGGATATCAATAACATCTTGAGTAGCGGAGAAGTCCCCAATCTTTACAAACCTGATGAGTTTGAGGAGGTATTTATACCTGGAATGATTGATATTTAACACTTTAACGATGTAAATTAAATTTAGACACCCTAAAAAAGTTTCTATATTTAAAAAAAAGAAATTTGTTAAAAAATTTTTTTAGATATTTAATTCTGAAAACATTATTCAAGACATTTTTTTCAGAAGTAATTGCTATCTTAATATTTTGTCAAGTGTTTAATAAAAATTTGACAAAGTTTTTAGTACACTTTAGTACAATAGTTACACTGCTTTTGTTCAAATTACACCATTTCTTTTTGTACTTGGACATAAAAAAAATAACAACCTGGTCATATGATCTGTAAAATAAAAAAACCTGGTCACATAATCAGACTACAACTTAAAAACCTAGTCACATGATCAGACTACAGTTTCAAAACCTGGTCACATGATCAGACTACAGTTTCAAAACTTGGTCACATGATCAGACTACAGTTTCAAAACTTGGTCACATGATCGGACTACAGTTTCAAAACCTGGTCATGATCAGACTACAGCTTCTATAATCAAGTTTAACATTTATTTGAATATGAAATGTTATCATTTCAAAACATAAATAGTTATTATTTTGACTTTGTTTGATAGTAGATGATGTTTTGGTTGTGTATAGACAATATTTTAGTTATTTGTCTAATTTATGGGCTTCATCTATGTACCATGTGACATCCCCTTTAAATATTGTGCTAAACTCTTATTTTCATGAAATATAGAATTGATTTCATGAAAATTTTCTTGTTTTAAGAAATTAAAGTGTTTACAAGGACGTCTTTTATCGCCCCTACAAGACTTGTTTGAAATCTTTGATTTGGTGCCTGGATATCAAATTTTTCTCCACAATCGTATGTTTGAGATCCAATATTGTCTGTTACATTATATGAGTAATTGTTCTGTTATATCATTTGACAATGTTTCTTATTACAATTTTTCACATTTTACTACAGTAGCTTACTTGGTAGAGTGCTTGCTTCATTTGTGGGAGGTTAGGGTTCATACCCTGGCCGGGTCTGATCAAGACTTGAGCATAGGTAGTGACTGTACTTTTTCTAAGCAATCATCATTTAGCAATGAAAGTCACAGGGACCTTTGAAGGAGACCTTAAAAATGGATGCCCCATGTCATGGCTTGTTTAAGAACCCTCACTACGATATGCATTGCCCTGAGTGCATTGAAGGTAAAAAATTCTGCTACTTCACCTATAGCTGGTGGCGTCTTGATATAAGTGAAATAATCTTGACTATATCAATCTCGTTAGATAGTTTAGCGATAATTCGGCTTTCACATGGTACATAGATGATACCTACTGTAGTGTGTACATTTATGTGTCATATATAATATTTGCATCTTGAGTTTGTGTTCTAATGGCTTATAACTTTAACAAAAGGTAGAACAATTTGTCTTGGTTTGGAAATGAAAAGTTTCAGCTGCATATAGTTAAATTGGCTCTTATTAATAAAAAAATAAAATTTTAATTAATGTTATGGGTTTAATTATTTATAAGAGCTAATTGATCTGTTCACAACTGAAACAACAAAATTAAACAGTCTGCAATGTTCTAACCAAGATTTACGTAATATGGATTAGTGAATTTGAAGGTAGTGGTTAGATTTTAACAAATAATTTATTATTAATCTTACAAAAGCCTGAAATCTTGTCAACGTGTTGAAAATGAAAATGAAATAACAATAATTTAAAAAAAAAATTAATAAACAAAAAAAGGTGTGACTTAACTAATTTTACTGTTGCTGAAAAACAAGGTTTCTGATCTGTGGTCGAGTTTTTTGTATCACTGCCTACCTACAGATCATATTCCCTCTCACTGCCTACCTACAGATCATATTCCCTTTCACTGCCTAGGTTGAAATGCCACCTCAACAGATACAAGATCCTGGTGTGAGATGTCTGTCAGTTCAATAACTGGCAATTAATGATTTTTAATGGTTCTCTGATTTCCTCAATCTTTTACAAATTGACCACCTCAAATAAGTGAAAGAATCTTTCTTTCAGTCTTAAAACTGTTTCAAAAACACATTTACTGCATCTTCACACACCACTTGATTTATGTTAAGATTAATCCTCAAGATAAATAAAAATTATCTCATCATTGTTAGCTAGAAAATTGCTGATGTGGTGTAAAACAACATTCAACCAACTAACAAAATGAAGCATTTTAAAATACAAAATAGGTCAGTTTTACTATTTAGTAGGATAGACACTATTGGTTCATGTTTGATAGACCAGAATTATAACTAACATAATTGTAAACTAAATAACTTACCATCTCCGGTTTTATTGGAGTTGTACATCTACAAATACAGAACTAGATAAAGATTATTTTAACATTGATTTGATGTTGATTATGTCTGACTGTGTTGGATTTGATTGTTAATAATACAGGAATAGTTTTAGTGTTAACTCATAAGACAAGGTTTCAGGTTTACAAAATTGAAATAAATGTCATCAGTACGGGTGGGTGGAGTTGTTGTGTAAACAGATTTTTGCTCAGATATACTCAAAATATTGACATATCTAGTTTTAGGTATTTTGATTAAGGTTATCACACACACACACACACACACACACACACACACACACACACACACACACACACACACACACATTCTTGTTGCAATCAATTTGAATTATGAATTGTTCTCAGATTGTCTGTAAGGATGTATTAGTTATTGAGATATATAAAGAGCAGAAATATGCTTTTCCCCATGTAGGCTTGATTCCCATTCTGGACAGATCCAAGTGTGGTGACAGTTTGTCAGATTTCCCTTGTTTTGTATAGGACGATTGTTCTTTGGTATTCTAGAATTTACCTCCAGAATTTAAGTGAACATTGTGAATATTGTGACAGGGATGTTAAACATCATTTCGACTAACTAGCTAATTGATATTTTAAATTTGACAAATGTTCATAAAAGGTAAGACTTATTATGATTGAGTAAAGTCGTTGATTGGAATTTTCTTTTATTGGCTGTCTTATCTCCAAAATGTGTTGAGGATATTGATAAGTTATCAAGACAGACTTCACTGCTTTATGTTCTAGATTTGTTAAGGATTTTGATTGGTTACTAAAGCAGACTGCACTGCTTTTTATTCTAGATATGTCAAGGATATTGATTGGTTATCTCTGAGCAAAGTTTGTCACATGATGCAGATCTGTCAATCAAACTCAAGGTGTACAGATAGTGTAGTAGCACTACACATGACCATTTTGTCAGTATGCTATTATGTAAATATTTATATTTTGTGCATCTTGTGTTTGAACTATATAGGTGCGAAATGCTCTGAGTGAAACTGCCAAAAAAGAAGGAATAGATGACAGCCCTCAGAGTATCTTCGCTTACCTCATTGATCGAGTACGAGCCAATCTGCATGTTGTCTTGTGTATGAGTCCTGTTGGAGAACCATTCAGGTAATGATTTTTAGATTTAGCACTATTGATTAAGCCTTGAACCCCTAAAAATCTGTGACATGACCCAGCGGAAATGGCTCATGTCATTTTAAATGCAGGGGACCATAGGTTAATTTTTATTTTAATTTTCAGTAGACTTATATAATTGGATTGGATTTCTCAGATTTTTACCAATATATGATGTTTTCTAGCAAGGCTAAATAAACTAAAATATTAAATTTCCATTGTCATAGTATAGATTGATTGGGAGCCTTGACAGTAGCAATATTTAGATTGTTTTTGAAATTCTTACCAATTTACTATAAAAAAATTGAATGAATAACAAATTGAAGGTTTTTTGTTTTATATTGTGCCATTGCTATTGAAAATCAGTAAAACAGAAAGAAAAAAATGCATGAATTTTTTGCAAAATATTTATTTCAAGATGGACACTTAAAATAGATAATGTCACACCTTTATAACTAAATAAATATAACATAACAGGGTTCTTACATGAAACTTTGAAATCCGTAAAAATTAAATGGCATTATGTGCCCTTAAAGAAATAATGTCTTCAGATTTCCTTGTTCAAGCATCGTTTTATTTTTCTTTCCATTTTTACTTATTTTTTCATTTTTCTCATCTTCTCCGTTAAAAGTACCAATCTTTCACATGATAGATTTTAGAGTTTTCAAAATAAATCTATCCAGAAATTTCAAGTAAATTTGGTTTAAAACAGTTTGAGATTATGATACAAGATTTAAAAAAATAAATAAATAAATAAATCACTGTAGCACTTTTCGTAGAGGCCACATTTGTTGTATGATATGAAAACAGCTTTGTTTTTAGTGTTTCTTTGACAATTAGCCATATTTTATACTGTATATGATGAATCTACCAAGTAAGTTACTGTGTGTGAAGGAATTGAGATTTTGGTTTTTGGTATAAAATGGTTTTTGCCTGTAGATTTTAATTCAAATTGTAAGTTAAGAAATGATGACATTATGAAATACTTATGTTATAACTATAATTAGCATATTGTGAAAAACAAATGCAAGAGTAATTTCCCTTTCTGTTTAACTCTTTGTTTTTGAGAGGTATATTTGAGAAGTTAAATATCAATTTTTCTTTTAGGAAAAATTTTGGGCAGGTTCAAAATTAACATTGTTTAATAAGAAGAAGACAAAAAAAGTGTTTTTTGTTTTTGTTTTTTGGTTTTATTTTTTTTTTTTTTTATTTTTTTTTTTTTAAATTCACAAACTTGTTTTTAACAAATTCACAAGGTTAAACTCTTGATTTTTTTGGCCATTTCAAAAAAGAAAAAAAAAATAAATAAATAAATAATAAAAAAAATAAATTATTTTAACCTATATCAGATTTTCTTGGCTTACATCGGATTGCTTGTTTTTTGTTTTAGCTGTAATATTTATAATTTAATACAGGAGGAGTGACAATTAGGTCTTTTTTTATTTGGTGTGGTAGATTTTTATTTTCACACATAAGGATTATTGTATTTTTTTTTTTTTTTTTTTTTTTTTTTTTTTTTTTTTTTGATAAATAAAAAGCACCTGTTATCAGTAGTTGTCAACAATTAAATTTTATACCTGTTGTTTCATAGAATTTACTTTTTTTTATCCCAGATTTTTTTTTGAAATAAAATTTGCTCTCAGAAGATTGTTCTAGAATTTGCTTTATCTTCATCTCCCCCTCTTCCCATTTAGTACTCTCCTTTTTGGGGAAAAAATGTTCTTACCATTACCAATGATTTACTAGATACGCTTTTTTCTTCCCAGTTAAAAAATTTGCTCTACAAAGATACAAAATTTGTCCTATGATTTGCTTTCCTTAATTTCCATCTTTCTTTTCTGTCCCTTTTTTCTTTCTTTTTTTTTTTTCTTTTCTTTTTTTTTTAAACATAATTTCCAAAATTTTTCCTTAAATTAACCCCTACCTTTTTTTTCTATTTTTAAATAGAAATTTTCTTTCCAAATCTTTTCCTTAAATTTGCTTTTCTTCTTCCCCTTCTGCCCCTGCCCCTTCAGCAAAATAAAATTATTATTTAAAAGTTTTTTCCTAGAATTTGCTCTTTTATAATTTTTTTAGCAATAAAATTTGCTTTTTCCAAACATTTTGCTTGTCATCCTAATTTTTTAAAGTTAAAATTTCTTCTCCAAAGATTTTCTTAGAAATTGCTTTTTTATTTCAATGATTTAAATGCAGAATTTACTAATGGACAAGGTAATATTTCACAAGGATACACAAACCCTCATGACCCTAGTCATACACGGTAGACCAAAGTCTTTCACTTTAAATTTTTTAATTTTAATTTTAGATTTAAAATTTCTAACAAAGATCTAGTAAGATTTGTCATAGGTTGTTAATATACATTAGATGTTCTCTTAATTTCTCAATTTTTAAAACCATTTCAGAGCTTTTTACTGAAAGCATTTCATTTTTTTTTAAGGAATAAAAAAAACTCTCAGTGCCAAAGTTTTTTTTTTTTTTTTTTTTTTTTTTTTTTCATTATTTCTTTACATGACAATAAAACTTAAAAGAAGAGGGTTTTGGGTTTGGGGTTTGGGAATAGCACATTTTGTTTGGTAAATTCACTCCAGATAAGGCATAAGTTTGTGTTTTGCTAGTTTATCATGGTTCGGGTCAGTTTATGCCTAATTACTACTTATAAGATAACAATATTTGGGGATTTATTTTTATTATTATTTTTATTATTATTATTATTATTATTATTATTATTATTATTATTACTGATAACATTTTGTGTGTGTGTTTATTTACCGTACATGTATTTATAATTTTCAATGAATCTGACTCATGTTTTAGCATAATTATCAATATTTATTTACAAACCTCCAGCAAAAGAGAGCAAGTTTAAGGGAGATAACCTAATGTTTTAAACTGTAGTTTGTTCTGTCTCTTCAGTTCAGTTCATGTGTACAGTCACTGCTACATTTATCATATGTCCCCTAAACTTCCTGTCTTCATCGTATGAAAAAAGTCAGATTAGAAGTGTAAAATAATCATATCTTAGGTCTTAAATTCATTTATATGATTCATATCATTCCAGAAATCGTATCCGTATGTACCCAGCATTTGTTAACTGTACCACGATAGATTGGTTCAGTGAATGGCCTCAGGATGCTCTGTTAGAAGTTGCTGATAAATATCTTCAAGAGGCCTCACTAGGCACAGAGGAAGAGGTATAAATAATGACATGTAATCAGACAAGCTGAAAACAATCACTAAATACAACCCCTCCCAAGCTAGAGGCATGCTACTTACCCAGGCATCTACCTAGCCCTGTTTTAAATATATTTCTCCTTTTTGATTTTTTAATTCATCTACAACTAATTGAATCAACACCAGACCCATCCTCAGCCAAATTTAACAGTCAGCCATTTCTGAGAGGCTGTAAGGTCAATTGATTACATGCAGAGGGGGGATGCTTTATTTACTAAGCTTTCTGGCTACCTAACCTGCTTTTAAACAGGGAGGAAAACCCAGAACGTCTTCAATACTAGCAGGATTCTGTTGTCTAAATTTTTCAATAAAAATATTTCTCTTTCCAATAATGCATCATAAAAACAAGACATTTTATTTTGAAACTTCATAAAGACTATTTTAAATTACGTTTTTTTTAAAAAAAAATAATGAAATAATTTTTAAAAATTTTTATAATGATATTCTCAGAAAAAAAAGTTTTATTGTTAAAATGTGAAAACATATAAATCTTTTGTTTTTTTTTTGTTTTTTTTAATTTTTAGGATAAATTAAAACCATCGTTAGCAAAGACTTTTTCTCTGATGCACAAATCGGTAACTGAGTATTCAAATAAGATGTTGTTAGAAATGAAACGTCATAACTATGTTACACCTACTAACTATTTGGAACTGGTGTCAGGATATAAAAAGTGAGTATACATGTATATCTGTAATAAAGATTCAAGTAGTAATATATATAATAAAAATACCTTCTAAATTTGATGTGCTATATCTGCACATTTCAGAAAATCATTCCTCACCAGTGCAGTAGGGGCTGAAAAGTTTGATAGATAAAAAACAAAGACCAAACATTTTGAAAATGTTCCAAAATTATAGGAATCCAGATACAGCTAAGCAATGCAATATACTTGCATAATTTATGGCTTCATTTCAAAGCTTTCATTTTTTAAGATTTTGATTTTTAAAGACAATTAAATTATAATTAAATTATAGAGATAAAAAATACAGAATTTGAGACTTTAATAAATAATGATGGGACAGAGAAAAATTCCAACATATGGAAAAGGTATGTTTAAGGCTCAATTTGGAAACTTACAGAAATGTATGGAAACATACGGATACATGTATTTGATGGAAAATGTATGGAAACTACTTGGAAAACATAAATATTAATCACTGTATGGAAACTTGTGGAAAACACACTTATTTAACCACACAGAAATTGAAATTATATGATGATAAATATAGTTTCCGTACTTTTTCCATTTGATTTTCCATATAATAATGAAAATGTGTATTTTCCATAGAATTTCTGAATGTTTCCATATGGTTAAGACTTGATATCATTTCCATACATTTACCATTTGATTTCCATCTGGTACCTAAAATACACTTTGGAAATGTATTTTTCATATGGAAAAAGTAAAGAAATATGGCTTTTACAGAAGCAAGGTGACAAAGTATTGAAAGTTTGATTATAGTAACTAAATCATGGATTAATCTTCAACCCTGGTGTTAGAAAAGTTCATACACAAATATTGCATTGATGTAACACACCATACATTGTCCTATTTCCTGTATTTTAGACTACTTTCATCCAAGAAGAAGGAACTAGGAGATGCTGCATACAAGCTACGTAATGGTCTGAGTAAGATCGATGAGACCAGAGAGAAAGTTGAGAAGATGTCCGTAGAGTTGGAGGATGCCAAATTAAAGGTAGCTCAGTTCCAGAAACAGTGTGACGAATATCTGGTTGTCATTGTACAGAACAGACGAGAGGCTGATGAACAACAAAAGGTAATAAATCGTTAAAATTGTTCTTGAATACAGTCAATCCATGCAAGGAAATAAGAATGGTCTTACAAATGGATTCATTTTTCTTTCTTTGAAGTTTAAATTCCTGTACAGGGTTTCCTGTCTGATGCAATGGGTTTATTTTAATAACAGTGATCAGTAACTAATATGTCATGAGAAGGCAAGATTACATGTTCTTTGTATCAAAGGTCATTGAGGCTTTTGGAAATCTAAAACTTTTGGCACATACTTTGAAATATTTTACTGTCTTCATATGCATCAGTTTTACTTTACACCGTGATGTATCAACAGAATCTGGTGTGATAAAAAGGGAGTGAGTGAGTTGAGTATTGGTGTTTAATATCTCAATCTAGAATATTTCACTTACATCAAGACGTCATCAGCTATAGGAGAAAGTGAAGAAATTTTTCCCACAGCATTCCTGAAATTTTAATACAGCAGGGTTCTTTATCAGTCCACATGTACCCTAACCTCGTTTATTTTGAGTTCCCATCCCAAAAGAATTGTGACTTTAATTTCGTAACGTTGAGTGCTTGGCGAAAGAACAGTCACTACCCACTTTCAAGTCTTGGGTCAGATCAGGTCAGGGTTTGAACCCACAACCTTCCACTTATGAAGCGAGCACTCTACCAACTGAGCTACTGTAGTGGTAAAATAAAAAGGTCTGAAGCACTACAGCTAGTTTTTCTTATATATTGATAAGAATGCTTTTTCAATATATGTATATATATAAATATATTTATTTTTTTAATTTGTATTTTAACAGTCAGTAGCACAGAAAGGAGAGAGAATTGCTGAGGAAGAGGTCAAATGTCAACATATGGCAGATTTAGCCCAGCATGATCTTGATGAAGCTCTGCCAGCTCTAGAAGAAGCTATCAAGGTTTGTTTATAAGAATAATGCTTGCAAAGGGTAAATTTAACACTAGAAATTATGGATTTATTTTATGTTGTTGGTTTTAAGTGTTCAAAATAAACATGTCAAAAACTTTATAAGCCATTTGTGGCTGATTCTGACTGATTTCACTGGGTATCCGCTCTGATCGGAAAGGATAAAAGGCAAAAAAGAATATCCCAAGACCAATTTGCATATTATTTAGATTCCTACCAAACATGCCTGTTCTCTCCTGTAAAGGAAATGGGCAATGCCCAGGTCAACTTGCATTTAATTATTTAGATTCCTACCAAACATGCCTGTTCTCTCCTGTAAAGGAAATGGGCAATGCCCAGGTCAACTTGCATTTAATTATTTAGATTCCTACCAAACATGCCTGTTCTCTCCTGTAAAGGAAATGGGCAATGCCCAGGTCAACTTGCATTTAATTATTTAGATTCCTACCAAACATGCCATGTCTAACCTGTAAAAGAAATGGGCAATGCCCAGGTCAACTTGCATTTAATTATTTAGATTCCTACCAAACATGCCTGTTCTCTCCTGTAAAGGAAATGGGCAATGCCCAGGTCAACTTGCATTGAATTATTTAGATTCCTACCAAACATGCCTGTTCTCTCCTGTAAAGGAAATGGGCAATGCCCAGGTCAACTTGCATTGAATTATTTAGATTCCTACCAAACATGCCTGTTCTCTCCTGTAAAGGAAATGGGCAATGCCCAGGTCAACTTGCATTGAATTATTTAGATTCCTACCAAACATGCCATGTCTAACCTGTAAAAGAAATGGGCAATGTTTAGATCAACTTGCATTTATTTAGATTTATATTAAACATGCCTGGTCTAACCTGTAAAAATCACAGAAAATGTCCTGGTTAACTTGAATTTTGTCAGTGTAATGCCAGTGTTGATTTCATGTTATGGTATAGTAAGAAGGGCATTTCACATTTTTTCAAAGTCAGTATCTATACAGTCATAATAGCCTTACACTAAAGCCAGGTTAGATTCATTTAAGGAAGAACTTGTATTTTTAACAAGTTTATTGAGTCATAACATGAAAAACTGTGTGCACACTTCATAATGCGCGTAGCACGTTATAAAAAAAGTATGCACACCGTTTTTCATGTTATGACTCAATAAACTTGTTAAAAACACAAGTTATTCCTTATAATTTAATTTTAAACACTGAAACTAAAATATTAAACAATGTTTTGTTTTATATTTGTCGATTTTTTTATGATTGAAAAAAATTCCTCCATGTTGGAACTATCAACAACAAACAATTTTAGCCAATGAAATGGAAAGAGTCATACGTCACGCCGTTCACTTTTAAGGTTGCTATGGTTGCGTAGTTTATTTGAGTATAACATGAAAAATGAGCACGTGCATTTGCGTTGTGTTTGTATTGCAGTATGATATAACAGAATTTAGAAATTACATTATTAGACACATCATTTATTATGTTTTTGTTTAATTTTAGGCTTTAGACTCTCTGAACAAAAAAGACATTGGTGAAATCAGATCCTACGGTCGTCCACCAACACTTGTAGAAAAAGTCATGGAAGCTGTAATGATTCTGAAGGGATGTGAACCAACATGGGCAGAATCAAAAAGACAACTTGGTAGATACAAACTGCTGATAAATTAATCCATATGTTTCCTTAGTTGTTTTTAAAGACTCTACAACTATTAGATTTAAATATAAGTTCATACCAATTTAGATTTTTCTAAAAATAATGTTTTAAACATTTGTTATACCAAAGTTGATGATTAAACTCATACACACTCATATTATCTGTCTGTTCATTAAATATTTTATTTTATTACAAGTTAATTACAACAGAGAAAAAATACTGAAATAGTTTTGAAGTAAGTATAAAACCATTTTGTACATTTATGTATAAAAAATAGCAAATAGCACTTAGTTGTAAAAAATATTTCTATATATTTTATCTTTCTTTTATCCAGGTGACCAGAATTTCATTAAGAGTCTTATGTTCTTCGACAAAGACAATATCTCAGATAGAGTTCTCAAGAAAATCGGAACTTACTGTGCCCAGTCTGACTTCCAGCCCGAGATCATTGGGCGTGTCTCCTTGGCTGCCAGATCACTTTGTATGTGGGTCAGGGCTATGGAAGTGTACGGTCGTATTTACAGAGTTGTGGAACCTAAGAAACAGAGACTTAATGCTGCCATGTCACAGCTGAAAGAGAAACAAGATGCCTTGGCCGATGCTAAAGCTAAACTAGCAGAGGTACTCTCTCTCTCTCTCTCTCTCTCTCTCTCTCTCTCTCTCTCTCTCTCTCTCTCTCTCTCTGACACACACACACACACACACACACACACACACACATCAAATATTTATATATATACATGTATATGTAAAAATACACTCTATCCACAAATAATTTGGGAATGTAGTTGAAAGGCTTTAAGATCACCATTATGCCTTTAATTTATTAATTCTAGATCATACTTTAGTTATCAGATAAAAAGCACTTTTTATAAATTCAATTTGTTGTAACCATGGTTACCTGTTCATGATAAAATTATAATGAAAATTAAATGATACATTTTGACTAGGTTGAAGCAAAGATGGCAGAATTGAAAAAGCAGTATGATGAAAAGCTTGCACAGAAAGAGGAATTGAAGAGAAAAGCAGAGCATACAGAGATGATGTTAGACAGAGCTGCTAAACTTGTGTCTGGCTTGGCAGGGGAGAGAATTAGATGGGAGGAAACTGTCAAGGTATGATAATCATTGTCATGTCAACTGTGGTAAAAAATTCTGAAAAGCTTAAGTCAGATCTCCCTGAAAGGCCACCTCTATATAATGGTTACCTGTTTATAAAAGTCAGGAAGATTTTAGCCAATATTTTTCTTAGGTTATATAGAAGCAACATGCAAAAAAGCAATAAAGGGGCATTGGTGTCTGAGTGGTCTTGAGGGTTGGCATAAGGATTACCATACCTTGTTTTCCACATGGCTTGCCAGAGTTCTTTGGGCTTTTTCTTATACCTATTTCCTACAATATCTAAAAACTATATGTCTCAATGTAAGCAAAAGAATCATATTTAATTCCCCTCTGTATGATATACACATTTCCATGCCTTTGTAGGTGACTTTTGCAACATACATTTAAGTGAGGAAAGTTATAGATTAAATCCTTATATTTTTTTTACTTTTATCAATTTATTCCTTTGGTAAAATTAAGGTAGTTTTTGTTGAGCTTTTTTTTTAACTTGTGCTGTTATTTTATTGTATCACTATCTCTTGATTTGATTTCTAGGATTTGGAGGAGCGTATTGGCTACTTAGTAGGAGACTGTTTGTTAGCCTCAGCGTTCATGTCCTACATGGGACCATTCTTATCAGAATACCGAGATGCCATGTTACAGAAAGTTTGGTTAGCTGAGGTAAGCATCTCTCTCTCTCTCTCACTCTCTCTCTCTCTCTCTCTCTCTCTCTGAGAAAACTTATATTTTTTTAGGTTCTTTAATGGAATTTACTGACTTTCCATCAGATTGATAAACAGTACCCATCGTTCATCAAGATTACCAGAAAGTAATAGTGCTTGCATTCCAGAAACTCCCCACCACTAAAAATAATTAATTAAATGGTCAACTATATCAATATTATCAGTTTTCAGTATCTAGATGTATTTATTTAATTTTAGGTTAACAAACTACAGATTCCTTGTGCACCATCCTTCAGCTTTGCAACATTTATGGCCAAACCCACCAATGTGAGAGATTGGAATATACAGGGTCTTCCAAGTGATCAGTTCTCAACAGAAAATGGTGTAATTGTCACATCTGCCAGCAGGTGGCCGTTAATGGTGGATCCACAGGGACAAGCCATTAAATGGATCAAAAACATGGAAGCTTCTAGGGTAAACAATATATAATAAAGTTCACTTTGTACAGTCTGTTTTAATTATTCTAGACATAATTTTAGGCCTCTTATGTAGTGATCACATGTTTTGTACTTTACAGAATTGTCTTTAACATGTACTGCGATTTGGGACTTTCGTTTTGAGTCTTATTTGAATCATTAACAACAGTATGAATTTTTTGCCAACATTTAGAAAATGTGCAATATAAAAATAAGATTTTACCTCATTACCTTTTAAATCCTTTTTTAAAATTGGTTAAATGCTACTACCATACCCCTGCCCTGATATAAGTGTGATTAGGAGCATCATCAATCAGTTAATTTATTCCTTCGGGGAAAAGAGTTTTAAAAGATTGACTGGTCAGGCTTTTACAGTCTGATTTTATATTGAAAATCAAAATCAAATGAGTTTTTGTCCTTTGGCATTAACGAACAGTGAATTTTTTTTTTTTTTTTTTTTTTTTTTTTTTGTGTGTCAGGGAAAAATGGTCAAAACTATTGTGATAATTTGTAGATTTATGTCTACCCTAGTACATGTACTGCCATTAGTGATTTTTATCTAATTCTAGTACATAAAATTTCATGTTTTCTGGAACTTTCGTACACTTGGAAGAATATATGCTTACATATGCAGAGATTTCATCAATCTCTCTTTGTAATTACTGTATATAGTTTTCAGTTTACTGACTTTCACTAAAGTTACTTGTTACGTATTGTTTTAGGGATTAAAAGTTATAGATTTACAGCAATCAGATTACATGAGGCAACTTGAGGGAGCTATACAGTTTGGCTTGCCAGTGATTTTACAAAATGTTCAAGAAAGACTTGACCCCTCACTGGACCCCATACTTAATAAATCTCTCATCAGAATAGGTAAGTATCTTTGTAGTTTTATAAAGGTCATAGGTTAAAGGTCAAAGTTTGTCTAAGATGTGATGAGGCAAATTGAGGTAATTTGGTGGTTTGGTTTTTCATTGAATTTAATTACAAATGTTTACACCATGTGCCCTCGATCCAAAAACTATTGAGAATTCCTATCTAGCCATCAGATGCCTGTTCATATTTTTGTACAATCTTTTATTTCCTGTAGGTTTGAAAAAAAATTGAAAAACATGTTTTCATAAACTTTTAACATTATGCCATTTCATAATGTGTGCATACACAATGTACTAGGCACATCAGTGGTTCAAAATGTATAATTTAGTGATATAACATTGTAATGTGGAAATTCCATTGGATGAAATTATGGGCTTTTACAATGGTAAACACATGAAGCCCATTAGTTTAATTTTTAGGTGGGAAATTTGAATTTGAAATTGCTATCATAACTGATATTTAATCCTGTGTTATTAATTTTGACAGGTGGAGCCTATATGATCAAACTCGGAGATAAAGAAATTGAATACAATCCAGATTTTAGATTTTACATCACAACTAAACTCAGCAACCCACATTATACTCCAGAAATATCTACAAAAACAACCATTGTTAACTTTGCCGTCAAAGAACAAGGTAAAAAAGCAAACAGAATATCACCTGGTTAAGTGTTTTTTAACATACATGACAGGTGAAATTTGATAGTTTTTTTTAAATTATTTTAATGAGAGGTGAAGATTGATAATTAGAGAGTTTTAATCATCTTAAACCTCTGATTTCTATGATGGAGTATATAGTATAAGGAGTTGGATAGTTCTGGAATTGTTGAGGATTCTGGAGTGCCTTGAGAAAACTATTAACCTTCTGCAAACAAACTTTTAAACTTATTCGCACTAGGATCTGTCCTGTGTGGGATTCAAACTTAGGTTTAGAGTTGTTGTGATATATATGTGAGCACTTTTAACCACCTGTGATTTATATATATCGAGGCTCTGTTTTGTGTACTTTTTTGTTGACAAAGTGGACACGTTGTCAGTGTAGTTGAAGTATTCATTAGCAACTTTTAAATCACGTTTTTAAAGTACAGAAGAGATTTTACTATACCCGTAATGCAGTCTTTAAAAATTCTATGAAATGTGAGTCGTATTGGGTCATTATGTTTGTCACTATGTCAGATGGTAGAAAAAATCCTTGTTAACAGTCTATAAAGGTTGTTATTTTTCATCAGATGTACTCAAAATGTTCAAGAACATACCATCCAGCCTGTGTGGTGCTGGAAGCCACAACTCTTATCAAGAGCCTGTGGTGATAACCACTTGACCTCAGTTTTCCACTCTGACAATTCATTTAATATTTTTATGTGATATCTTTGTAGGTTTGGAAGCTCAGTTGTTGGGTATTGTTGTAAGAAAAGAGAAGGAAGAACTAGAAGTTACCAAAGACAATCTGGTCAGAAACATCGCTGCAGGAAAGAAAAAGTTGGTCGACTTAGAAGATGAAATTCTAAGGTAAACAAACTTATTTTTGGTTGAAGATTTTTGACAGAGTAATGAAACGGCTAACAGTTGAATGGTCTGATCACAGTTAAATCAAATGCCCTCCACCAGGGAACCACAAGATCCATACCTACCCCCTGAGGTTTGTATGGAGTGTCTTGGCAAACATTTACAATTTTGTAACATGAAAGTGTAAACTGATTTTATTCCATGTCAATTGGAAATAAATATTCAACAAAAACATCTAAGTATCCCATTGTATGCTGACAGACCCTATCTTTTCCTCAAAACACTTTAAATAAAATAAGTCTAACATCCAGATAACACAAAACTAAAAACTAAATCGATTCCCCTGTGCACTTCAAGCTTTAAAATAATTTTGTATTTTAAACCACTTATTTTTTCTTTACAGATTGTTGAGTGAGACTAAAGGATCCTTGCTTGATGATGAACAGCTAGTTAACACACTTCAGACATCTAAAGTTACTTCCCAGGAAGTTACTGAACAATTACAAATCTCTGAACAGACTGAGGTCAAAATTGATGCTGCCAGAGAGGTTAGTCTTATAATTAAAAGGTTCAGTATCATTATGTTGAATACCATCTGCGATCCTGAAAATGTATATAAGGTTTCAAGTTATTCTCAGCTTCTCCATATAGTTCAAGCTCAAGTTTCACAATCTTACACTCTGTTGGGTGTACTCCAAACTTACCCTAAATCTTCCCATTTTTCTCTCATCAATATTTTAAAAATTTTAAGTTTTATGAGGCAGTGTTTTGTTTTGTCAACACACATACACACCTACACAAAATAATTTAAATATAACATTAGACATTCAATTTTAACAGTGTAATGTCTTAAAAACTGACATTGAAATATTCCCGAATTTGAGTTGAGTGTACACTCAGTTGATTAAATGATTGTGAACATGGGGCCAGGTCTTGTTTGAGATCCTTCCTAAGAAAGATTGGTGATTTTCTCTTGGCACTGACCACTGTGTCTGAAATTGAGCTGAAATTATGAAAACAGTCCTAGTTTCAAATCCATGTTCTCTATAAGAGAATTTAAAATTCAGATTAAAAGGTTACAGCATTCCTTAGTTAGATTTGAATTTATATAATTTTGGAACTTTAGATTCGTTATTTTTCAACTGTTTGGCTTATGTTTTTTTATCTAACAAACTTTTTGGGCCCCTAGTGTCACTGATGAGGAATGATTTTCTGACATGTGCACATCAAAATTTAGCAGGTATTTGTTATATATTTACAGATCTCTGGCTGGCAGACTTGCCTAAAATTTTAACCCTGACACTCTGGCATATTGAATGAAAAATTTCTTGACCGGGGTGTTAGTTCACCCAGATTTTCAGTAAAGATAAAATTTTTGTTTAAACAAGGCTTAGTTAAGACAGATTTTCAGTTTCCTCATAGTTCAGTTTAGACAGATTTTCAGTTTCCTCATAGTTCAGTTTAGACAGATTTTCAGTTTCCTCATTGTTCAGTTTAGACAGATTTTCAGTTTCCTCATAGTTCAGTTTAGACAGATTTTCAGGATTCTGGATTATACAGTTTTTAACCATCACTGTATATTTTGTTCTTAGGGATACAGACCATCAGCACAAAGAGCTTCCATCTTGTTTTTCGTGCTTAATGATATGGGCCGTATAGATCCTATGTACCAGTTCTCTTTGGATGCCTATATTGAGCTGTTTTTACAGTCCATTGAGAAGAGCCAGAAATCCAGTAAACTGGAAGAACGTATCCAGAACCTCAATGATTACCACACATATGCTGTATACAGGTAAATATGGCTAATACATGTATTACCTTTTAAATGAAATATTTTTTTCTGGACTACAGAAACCTGTGATTGTGAAGTAAAAGTTGTACATGCACAATTCAAGGGCCAAGGGTTTTTAGCCCCAGCCAGGTTGTGTGGTTTTCTTTCAGCATTTAATTTCACATTGTTTCACTCCACCCAGTTGCCAAATGAATGAGAACCTGCAAATATGTTTGAGGTTAATATTGCGATAAACTGACATTACATTTCATACAGGGAGGGAGGGGAGGGAGAGAGAGTCAACTATTGTTTCAGTTGCATCAAGTCATTAACATTGGGAAAAGCACCTGCCTGTTGAACCATATATTCTCAAAACAGACTTTTACTTCAATTGACATTAGATTTTAAACTTATGTTCAACCACCTCCTTTTGCCCCATTTAAAATTTGTTCAAGCAACATGTCTATTTGTAACAGTAAATTACTCAATATTGCAGCTAACTTATTTTCATTTTTTAACTTTTTTTTTCTTAAAAGGAATGGATGAGTAAGTTATTAATTTTAGCCAATCAGTACCTGTTATAGAGTACAGGTCCCACATAGCACTTAATAAAGTTGTCATAATTTAATGGATGTTTCATCCTGAACATTGTTATCCAAAACTTTTGACTATTTTTTTTTTTTTTTAATTTCAAGCCTGTCTCTTCAGTCAAGACATTTATACATTGATCTCTTGTTTGATTTATAAGTAATATTTATTAAATACCATTCATTTTGAAAGGGCCTCGATGACCGAATGGTCTAAAGTGCGTGCTTACAGATCATAGTGCCTCTCACCACCTGTGTTCGAATCCCACTGTGTGAGAAAGTTTGTCAGTTCACTTGCCGAAGGTCGGTGGTTTTCTCTGGGCACTCCGGTTTCCTCCACCATTCAAGAACTGACCACCTCGAAATAAGTGAAAGAATCTTGACTGGGGCGTAAAACTCCATTACTCCACTCCATTCATTTTGAAACATATCTGACCTGTTATCTTGTTCATAAATTTTCAGATATACATGCAGAGGTTTGTTTGAGAGACATAAGCTGTTGTTCTCCTTCCAAATGTGTGCCAAAATATTGGAAGCTGCCAGTAAAATAAACATGGATGAGTACAACTTCTTCCTTAGGGGAGGTGTGGTAGGTATAATTAAATATTTAGCAAGAAATACTTTATAACTCTTTCAAATTTTTCCTGTTCTCAGTGAAACATTTCTATCAATTTTATCATTTTTTTTTATTATTTGTTCAGATAAAAGATTTGTTTATTGGGGCTCCTACTGAAATTTTAGAATAGTAGATAGAGAATTATCTCCCTTTTGACTGGTTACATTTTAGTTTGACAACTGGTTATAGATATAGAATAATCTCCCTTTGAAAAGTAACATCTTGTTGGACATTTACAGGTTATAGATTGAGAATTGTCTCCCTTTGACTGGTAACATAAAGAATTATCTCCCATTGACTGGTAACATTTTGTTTGACATTTACTGATTATAGATATAGAATAGTACAGTTTGTTGGACATTAATAGGTTATAGATAGAGAGAATTACCTCCCTTTCACCAGTAACATAGAGAATTATCTCCCTTTGACCAGTAACAGAAATTTATCTCCCTTTGACCGGTAACAGAGAATTATTACATCCCTTTGACTGGTAACACAGAGAATTATCTCCCTTTGACTGGTAACATTTTCTTTTGATATTTACAGGTTATAGATAGAGAGAATCAGATGGATAATCCATGTTCTAACTGGTTATCAGACACAGCTTGGGATAACATTACTGAACTGGAGAAGTTAGCTAACTTCCACGGAATTATCACCGCATTTGAACAGTATCCAAGAGACTGGAATATCTGGTACACATCAGCTGAACCCGAGGTGGCTCCACTCCCAGGTAAAATATTCTGTTTATGTTTTATATATTGTAAATGATTTATACACATTTTACCTAAACATCTCCAACAAAACCAAATAGCAAAAACTAATTATGGTATAAGTTCATATAATTAGCTTGGGACCTCATGATATCAGCCAAGTTGTCTAAAATGGCTTATGGATTCAATCAAACTTAGACAGATCCTAGTGTAAGAATTTTTTTCAGTTTACTTATCAAACCTCGGTGATTTTCTCTGGTTACTCAAATTTTCTTCAAAACCACGGAATCAACTGACTGTCTTGATATAGATGAATCTTGACTCGGATGTTAGAATAATATTGCTCCACTAACCTTTTATTGTCAGACCATTTCAGAACTTTCTTGTCTGAAGAGTGCCTTCAACAGTTACATGTTTATTTTTGGATTATGTCCTCGTATGCTATTCAGACAAGAGGAAAGACTTATTTAGACAAGAAATTTGACTTTTATTTGAATGAACTCAATGGAAGCTGTACATACTGATTTACACATGGTGTAAATTTCTGACCATTTTGTGTCATTTTGACAAATCATTTTTTTTAAGTTCCAAAATAAAAGACTATGTAAAGAAGATATATTATTAACTGCATCATTCACTATAGCAACCATCAATACAACCATGTTAGCATTAATGATGTCACAAATATTTTACCTCATTTAATGATTGGACAATGACTGTCAACTTTTTAACCAATGAAATCCCTCCCTGGATTATTGTTATATTTTATTATAAATCTGATGTATTTTCTATTGATAGGTGAATGGGATAATGCTTGTAATGAGTTACAACGTATGTTGATTGTCAGATCACTCCGACCTGATCGTGTATCCTTCTGTGCCACTACCTTTATCATAAACAACTTAGGATCTCGCTTTGTTGAACCACCAGTGTTAGACATGCAGCAGGTGGTAGAGGACTCCACCACTAGAACACCACTTATCTTTGTTCTGTCACCTGGTGTGGTAGGTATTGTGTAAAGGAAAATTTAAAAAATTGTGATTAAAAATATAACGTAGTCATAGACATCTGCCATTGAATAGCATGTATGTTTGTAACCAGGGCAACATAGAAAAACTGTGAAAAAACTTGTAACTAGTCATTCAGAAAATACTCCAAAACATAAATACCAGGTTTCATGAAACCTATGTAGAATTAGGTGATTACGTGAATACAGGTGTTTATAGAGGAAACAACTAGAAGTGATGATTACAGATTGATTGAGATAGGATCAGATCAGAACATACCTCAACAAAATTAATGAATAAATAAAACAAAGAATTCCACCGATTTAAATGTCTCACCTGGTCAGTTTTTGATCGAGTAGAAACACATTACTTTAACATTAACTTTCACATTTTGACAAACCACCGCCGACACCGGAAAAGTAACACCTAAGTCTTGCCTTATGACAATGCCAGGCTCTACAATAACCTTTGACCTTGGATAAGTAGTGGATACATAACATAAAAAACTTTTGAACTGTGAAAGAACTTAATGCTGAAACAGAAAATTTCTGGAATAAAATGTAATCATGATAACTGCATTGTGGAAAATTGGATTGGTTATCAAAAAACAATTGTCAAATAAATTCTTTTTGTACAAATCTGGAAATACATGTCAAACTAAGGTCGGAATCAGGTCATGTTGTCCTAATCTGCCTAGAAATCAAGGTTTTTAGTAACCCAAAGTTTGTTTACCCCCCCCCCCCCCCCCCCCCCCAAGGGCACCTCTGTACATAAAACACACATTAAGATACAAACCGTTTATTCTCTATTTACACTGACATGTAAACTTTAAACAAACATAAAATGTTTCAACCATAGAATTTATCTTATGTTCATATTCTGTAAGTTTGTTACTTGTATATAATAAGAGACATTTAATTGTTACAGGATCCTACCAGCTCCTTGTTACAGTTAGCTGAGGCTAGTGGAATGGCACAAAGATTCCACGCCTTATCATTGGGTCAAGGTCAGGCTCCCATAGCCACGAGAATGATTAAAGAAGGTGTCAGAGAGGTAAGACAAATCATAACATCTAATGTTATATGCAGGTTTCTTGAGCAAAACAAACCATTGTTAAAAAAAACTAACAATTTTAAAAATATTGATGAGAGAAAAATTGGAATATTTGAGTCGAGTGTACATTCAATTGAGTTTGAGTGAATGATTGTGAAACTGGGACCATAACTTTTTGTGCTATGATGAGGAAAATTCCAGGGGAAAATTTTGAAGATTTTTTTTTTCTCACAAGCTTTTGACAATTAATGAATTCTTATTGAGTTTTATGTCAAAGTATTTAGCAGTACACTTGAAAGTTTAAACAATTTAGAATATTCTTATTTTATTCTTCCCCCTGTCTCGACTTTTTATTTTCTATGCAGTGGCAACTGGCCCTCATTGTATAATTTATATGATTTATGGCTTATGAGAGTTCATGCTTTAAGATAAATACTAAAATTTGTAATATTCAATATGAACATCATATTTTTTTCAGGGTAACTGGGTGTTCTTGTTTTGAGATTAATACTAAAATTTGTGATATTCAAAAAGAACATCATATTATTTTCAGGGTAACTGGGTATTCTTGGCCAACTGTCATTTGTCATTAAGTTGGATGCCTCAGTTGGACAAACTTGTTGAGCAGTTACAGATTGAGGAACCACATCCAGAATTCCGATTGTGGCTCAGTAGTAGTCCACATCCAGAGTTCCCTATCTCAATTTTACAGACCGGCATTAAAATGACAACTGAACCACCTAAGGTAAGTTCATCGCAAAAAATGTAGACTTCACCTGTATGAATTTACAATATATATATTTTTAAGGAGGTTTTGGAGGAATAGATTTAAATGAAGTAAATGTTATTTGTGTTTTACATCCCAATCAAGAGTATTTTAATTGTATTGAGACTACAAAGATCTACCATACTAAGATAACTTGGCCTCAGAGGCTTCTCAGGAAGAAAGGATGTTTAAAATCCTTGTTTCTTACAAAAGAGCCGAATCAATTTCTTATAATGTTTTTTCTGAAGATGGAGACAGGAAGTGTCTTTTTATGAAAAGAGCTTATACCCCTACCTTGACAAGTGGCATATAAAAAATAATAAATAAATAAATAAAAATTTTGAAAAGCAAATTAGTTTTGTTAATGGAGCCAAATTTATTTGTGTGTTGTTTTAATTATTCCAAATTTGAAATAAAAAGCCACTAAAATGTTTTCTCTAATTTAAAACAAAACTGAAATAACATGCAGTCACAAATGTGTTTTGTCTTTACAGGGATTGAAGGCCAACATGAAACGTTTGTACAACTTAGTCACAGAACAACAGTTCTTACGATGTACAAAACCCGACAAGTACAAGAAATTACTCTTCTGTTTGTGCTTCTTCCATTCTGTCTTACTGGAAAGAAAGAAATTCTTAATGTTGGGTTGGAACATCGCTTATGAATTCAATGATTCAGATTTTGAGGTGAGTTGTCTCCCTTTGACACTTACTTTTATATTAATGAAAACAAGACATGATTTATCATTTTGCAGTATTGATTCTTCTTCAATGTAGCATCTGCAAGTCTTGTCTGAAATCTTTGGTTTTGATATAAAATGTTCTCAGTTTGACTTTAGGAGAAAGATGTTGCCATTGGTTACGTGAATAGAGATGTCATTTGGCATTATTTCCAATCACACCTATAAATCTTATACCTGTAAATTGCAAAATTATGCTCCTCACATGATTAAACTTACAGATCCTATTTCAAATATTCAGATAAAATTACAGAACAAGTATCATTACTATTTTATACTTAAAAATGACATCTTTATTTTTTATAATTGAGGAATTACAGTAGGAGGTCTACTTTTGCAAAACTCTTTAGTTCACCTGAGCTGAAATCTCAGAAAAGCTCATGTTATCCTGCTTCATTTATTGTGTGACATCTGGTGTCTGCCATACCTCTTGTTTTGTTTCATTAAAGCAAGCATCAACTAAGATTTTAATGAATATTCAGAAGCATTGATTTAATTTTTTTAAGGTTTCGGAGAACTTGTTGAGTATCTATTTAGATGGTTATGATGAGACGCCTTGGGATGCCCTCAAATATCTGATTGCTGGTATCAACTACGGAGGTCATGTGACAGATGATTATGATCGACGTCTGCTACTGACTTACATCAATGACTTGTTCCATGATGGTGTTATCACCACACCATTTTATAAGTAAGTTGAAATTCAAAATAAAGTTTGAATTGATAAAGAGTCACCCATACTTATTTTTACCTCATGGTATTTCCATATCTAGTGAAGATCCATGGATTATTATCAAGAACGTTATGTATATTGTTTTGAATTATTTTGCAAACCATTACACAATTAAATTTAGTTTTCATGTAAAAAAAATTGTAGCATCTATTGTAATAAATTTTATACTCAGAAAAGACGAGTGTAGCACCCATTTTTAAAGTTTTTTGGATGGATAAGACATTCAGAGAAAGCTATACTAGCCTTCTTACAGCACTTGTCAAATACAGTTTTACTGTAAGAAAATTAAGCTAACTGTATAATTCACATACTCGGTAGCACTTGTGTATCAAGATTTTTCATATGCAAAATCAGTAACATATGCATCATGTCAAATACTGTTGTGACCACTGTGACTTTGTATGCATTTTGTTGTAACAAACAACACCTGAGTATTTACCTTCTCAGTTAGAAAATGAAGTATGAATCTAGATTAATCTAATGCTATAAATTATATGTAGTTGAAATTCACAATGAATTATTTAATAGTTGTTTTAATTAATATTGTGTAATTAAATTTCCTAAATGCACAATGTATTAATGTTTTTTTGCAGATGTTCAGTATTGCAGACATATTATGTACCTAAGGATGGACCATTGTCTTCATACAAGGAGTATGTCAGTATGTTACCAAATGTTGACCATCCAGAGGCCTTCGGACAACATCCTAATGCTGATATAGCTTCACAGATCCAGGAAACAAGAATGCTGTTCACTACATTGTTATCTCTACAGCCGCAAGTTTCTGCCACAGGTGGAGAAAGTCGTGAAGACAAGGTAATTTTATACATTTCAATCTTGTCAGCAGGGATTTTTTTTAGATATGGAGGAAGTTTTGAGTACAAGGAACAGATAATATCTATTAGCACTCTAAAGTAAGACTGAATGGGGCTAAGCAATAAGCAATCTTTTTAGAAGTTTGCAGCAACCTTCAATTCCAGAGTCTCTCAAGTAACATAGACCAAAGTAACACTTAAGGGTTTAGTGAGAAGCTTGTAGTAACTATTCAGAGTCTCTCGAGTCAGAGTTATCAAGGTAAGACCTATCATGGGGAAAACCTGCAGTAACTTGAAAAGCTGTCTTTTGTTTGATTGGCTGGTTGCATATTTTTTAACAATGCATCAACAACATTTCAGCTTTTAGGGATCAAGATAATTTTTTTTTATTAATTTCATAGATTAATTTACGCATTTAGACATTTGAAATAGTTTTTCTATTTTGTCTTTTCTCAAGATGGTATTTCATGTAAAATCCTTCTGCATTTTATTATCAGATTTTTAAGCCATATTTCATATCATTTTAATAATTGTTGTTCTTTTTATATTTTATTTACAGGTGCTTGACCTCGCAGCTAATATTTTCAAACAAATACCTGAGAATATTGACTACGAGGGCACAGCTAAAATCTTGTCTGTCGACCCATCACCTCTCAATGTGGTTTTGTTACAAGAGGGTAAGATCGTATGATTATTATGTTTTTTTTTATTTTTTTGTTTTATCACAAGGGATCACATTTGCGATATTTTTACTCAACTGTTGTCATTACCAGCAAAAATGTTTATCTTATTATGTATTCTTTATTAAGTTTTTACCTCTAAACCTAAAGGTGGGGCCTAGGGGTGGGGCCTAGGTGGTCGAGCAGTCTTAAACCCTGGCTTATAAATCACTTTGACCTTTCACCTCCTAGGTTTGAGTACCACTTTGGCAGGTCATAGAAATTTTGTAAGTTTGTTTTGTAAAATTTAGTGGTTTGTCATGTATTCAGGTTCTCTTAACCATTCCAGAACTGACTGTTTCGATTAAAGTGGAAAAAACTTAATGGGATGTAACACCATTATGCCACGTTAGTTCTCATGATATTTTACAGACATATTGTTACGAGTGATTTTAATAAACATGTACATTTCTTAAATGTTTCTACAAAGTCTTTATACTTTATAAAAAAAGGGGGATCCTGCTAAATTAAAAAAGTGTACTTCTACTGTAGAAACAATGAAAACTGAACCACAAAATTAGGAAATCCTGTCTAAACTGAAAAATGAAAAAAAAAAAAAAAAAAAAAAAAAAATGAATGAAAACAAAAACGAAAAACAAAAAAAAATTTATTAGAACATTCCATTTATTTTGTTTGTTAATTTAATTTGTGAAATTTGTACACCTGTCCACACACACACACACACAAATACACACACACACACACTGGCTTCAACTCCTATGTTATACTACTTTGTTACAGATTCAGAGATACAATGCCTTACTGGACGAGATACGTAAGTCACTGACTGACTTAGAAAAAGGTATCCAGGGACTCGTTGTCATGACAGTGGAGCTGGAAAATATATTTACCTGTATCTTTGACGGAAATGTTCCACCAAGTTGGCTCAAGGTATGGTTTGTTCTCTTCTTGGTATAATTTTGTCAGACGGTATGCTAATTTAAGTTACATTCTTTTTATGTAAATAACTCTTTCAAGCATTAGACATGTAAAAAAAAGTTTTAAAAAAAAATTCTTTAAGAGTTTTTGATTCGATATCAGACCTTCCAAAAATTGGGAATTTTTTTATAATTTGACAAGAGAAATACATTAATACTGCAAGGGCAGTGGTATTTTTTATTAAAACCCTGAATATTGTCACAAAAATAGAGCCCTGTGATGTCATTTGTGTCAAAATGCCTTCATTTTATTAAGCTAAGATACTTAGTGTAACCTCCACTTTTCAGGATAAAGAGTATATTATTTTTGTGTTGCTAGGTAACAAACCATGAAACGTGTTTCAAAGTTTAAAGTCTAATGCTCATATGTTAAGATTACCATTTTGAATATTTTCAATCTATTTTTAGCAAGATTTTTATATCACTTTAAATTAGAGGAATATGATATGTTTAGATTTTATAGAATAATTCAACCAAATCTTGTATCAAATCTTGATATTATAAATTTGAATTTTATACAATTTATGTAACCTTCACAATACCAAATCTTGATACATGTTTTTTCTGATTTTCTTGTCGAAGATACAGATTAAGAAAAACTAATTACTTTTTTTTTTTAGTTTTCTACAAGAATTAATATTTTACTTTATTTTTGTATTGTATAACAGACAGTAAGTATTGATGACATGTGTTTTATTTCTATGGAATGCTCGAATTAGCATGATCAATTTTTATTATGGACAAAGCTAGCATTATACATAGTCATATTGGCTTATATTTCTGAATGGCGACAAGTATTCTATAAGTGTTTCAGTTTTTAACTCCCCTGACAAGATTTTATGCTCACCTGTACAAAGGACAAATAAGTTTTTAGCATACCTAAATACTTTTTATCATACCTAAATACTTTTTTATCATACCTAAATACTTTTTATCATACCTAAATACTTTTTATCATACCCATGGATGCACCTTTTATATCCTAGATTTGGACAAACAGAGGAAGGGAGGGGGGTGGCTTAATTATGTCTTACTGTAACAGTTGTACTTGCCTTTTATCATACCTGTGGACAGACTTTACGTGAGGAAGGGGGAGTGGCTTAATTATGTCTTACTGTAACAGTTGTACTTGCCTTTTATCATACCTGTGGACAGACTTTACGTGAGGAAGGGGGAGTGGCTTAATTATGTCTTACTGTAACAGTTGTACTTGCCTTTTATCATACCTGTGGACAGACTTTACGTGAGGAAGGGGGAGTGGCTTAATTATGTCTTACTGTAACAGTTGTACTTGCCTTTTATCATACCTGTGGACAGACTTTACGTGAGGAAGGGGGAGTGGCTTAATTATGTCTTACTGTAACAGTTGTACTTGCCTTTTATCATACCTGTGGACAGACTTTACGTGAGGAAGGGGGAGTGGCTTAATTATGTCTCTTTTTTTTGTACTTGCCTTTTATCATACCTGAGGAGGGGGGGGGGGGTATGTCTTTCTTCTGAATATGCCTTTTTTCATACATGTGGACAGACTTTACCTGAGGAGAAGGGGGGGGGGTCTTTCTTTTATACATGCCTTTTTTCATACCTGTGGACTAGATGTTTAAACAAGTGAACAAGCTATGCTGTACTTGTGACAGTTTTTACAGATGTCTTAAATCACCATATTTTTTCTTTTTTATCAATAAATGTTTATATATTATAGTCATGGCACAGTTAATTTAAGTTACCATACTTCATGACAATGAATAAAATAAAAATACCTGTTTAGAACAGTGTTCAAAATTTGCATAAAATACATCATTGGTTATTTTTTTTTTTTTGTCATAAATGATCTAAACTTTGGTTAAAATGTCTAATATCTCAACAGAATGTCACTATTTAGACGTGACATATATTGTTTGATATCTCGTAACTGTGTCAGTGTCTCATACAGTAGAGTTTGCCAGTACATACATAAAGACATTTGACTGAGATTTTGGCCCCCATGATCCAAGATTTATTTGTCTGTTGGCTACATTTCACATCCAAATATTTTCTACAGCTTAAATCCAGTACATTTTGTTTTAGAATAAATGTTTACGTCAATGTGAAATCACATTTTTGTAAAGAGATATGTTGACTATAATTCCCTGGAATAACAGGCCCAATTATTCCATTTAACAGGGACCTAAGTTTATCTTTTAATTATTTTTTTATTATTAACACTTGTAAATGCATGTTCATCAGTAATTTTATGTCCATTGTTCTAAAGCTTTCCCATTTTAACCGTAATACATACAGCATGTTGTTGATATGTGTATTCTTTATAAGTCCAAACATTTTTTTGATACGGTCCCTGAATTTTATCACAGCATGTAAATGTAACATTTGTATTTTTATTTTATTTTTATAAATTTTACCTTGTATCACACTGATTGTACACATCATGTTTATGTGACAGAAAAATATATTGTATTTATTTTTTCTAATGTAAATATTTATTTAAATTCGATAAAGGCTCCTATGTAAATTTTTCAAATTCATAAATCAAATTTTTTATGGTTTTTTTATTATTATTATTATTAATATTATTATTATTATTTTGATTTTTACCAGAAACATAATTTTTTTCCTTTTCCCACTTTTTTGTAATTTATTTTTGAGTATAATTTTCCGAGATCTTTGTCAGTTCTTGTCATTGTTGGAATTAATGGCTAGATATACCCATAGATAAATATATTTTATCTGTACTTTTAATTTATATTTCCAAACTGTGAACAGCATCTTTCTTATCTAGGCTGCTTTTAATCTTTCAAATCATTCTAAAGAGTTCAAATTCTGTTTTTTATAAGTGATGTGTGAGGAAAAGTTTATAAAATGCATTCTGCAAGTTTTCTGCAAGACTTCAGCATAAGGGAGATAACTCTGTATTTATCAAACATTTTCTTAAGGTTTTACCTATTATCAATGCAGCCTGAAAAGAAGACTATATATATATATATATATATATATATATATATAATTATATATTCTGTAAGATCTTTGCTATGTTTTATATATCTTTACTGCATTTCTCTAAATTTGGCTAGTAATATTTCTTTATTTGTGCCTCCTTAATGGATCAAACTGGTAAATTGATCGTTGATCAAACTTTCAGGTACTGTTATACTGGTTTGCTAGAAGTGGTGTTTATAGTGTACTTATATACATGTACATGTAATTTATGAATATCTTATGTCCAGACTTATCAGTATACCACAGGCTGACCAGTCACTTTTATTACCAGTAATTTTTGCTGAATTAATTGGTACATTTTAATGCGTGATATCACCAAATTGGTACATTTTTAATGTGCATCACTGCTTCATAGGTATATTTTACCAGCATTACCTTTCTGCTATATCATTATGGTCAAAAATGGGAAAAAATTCCGTAGAATCTGTTTTCTGTTTGAGCGGTACATTTTGTTCGAATATGGAAATTTCCATTGAATTGGTCGGCCTCATAATCAGTACCTCATACATTTTTAGCAGATTAATCACAAATTCTCTGATTAATGTTTTTGTATGGAATGATAGTGAATTTTATGATTCATTACTCACTGGAAGTAGTTTTTCTGCAGAAACATTATTGGGTATCGCCTGGTATGCTGATGAACCTTGTCAATAACTGATCGTTTTAGAAATTTATGTCTCTCTTGAAAAAAATGGGAATAAATACAAATTGCTAGCTGAACATTGTTCTTCTCTAAAGCTAGAACAGTAAAGACCAGACCACGACAATCGGCACAATTAAACAGTACAAAGTGTACTGGTGATAGTTTTGTTCTTGTATCTCTTTTATTGTTTTAGCCACAATTTATTTTTCCAAAATTCAAATCCAGTCAAAGAGGTCAGAAGGAACTTTTTTTGACAAAAAAGACATTTGAGTATTTGAAAATTGCCATTGTTTGAAACTTTGCTCATCGTTAAAAGTAGAGCTGTTTTAACTACAGAAAGTTTTTGTAATTTCAATTCTTAAAGAGTTAAGAGTACTTTATCAAGGTTAAGTTTTATAGTTGTTTGATTGTTGATGCATTTAAAATCGAGCATCTTTTTAAAAAAAGTCTTTATTGTATATGTGTTAAACTTCAAAAAAAAAAAAACAAAACAAAAAAAAAAAAAACAAAAAAAAAAAAAAACAAAACAAAAAAAAAAAACAACTAGACAAAGCAAAGAAAATTTGCGACATGAATGAAGTAATATACAGTACTGGAAACTCAGTTTCTTCCGGTTTCAACCATTTAGAGTTTAGATTAGCTGAATAGAAAGCCAATTTTCCTTTGGTTCAGTAATATTTTAGAAAGATTTATTCATTTATTTTTTTCATATTTGACAGATTATTAGGATGTGTAACAACAGTGTTGATTTATTTGAAATCAGTGGTAAAATTTATAATATTTTTACCTACATTTTTCAGGCTTATCCATCATTGAAACCCCTTGCTTCCTGGACCAGGGACCTGGTGTTGAGAGTGGAACAGTTCCAGAAATGGGCTTTGACAGCACATGCACCAACAATATTCTGGATGTCAGCTTTCACCTTCCCAACTGGATTTTTGACTGCAGTACTCCAAACTGCAGCCAGAATGAATAGTGTATGTATATGACCTTATAAGGTCATGATGTTAATGACAGATCACAGCAAATTGAAAATTTGAGATCATTTTGATTGTAGTAAAAAAAATCTAATCCATGTTAAAATTTAAAATTTAAATCCATTTTCCAAAGCATGTCACCTCAGTAGGGTTCTTCCATTTACTTTTTATGGGTTGGTGGATGTTTGAGCATAAAACAACAGACATGAACAATCTTAATTGTTGTAGGGAGGGATGAATATATATATATATATATATATATATATATATATATATATATATATATATATATATATATATATATATATATATATGTCAAAAGATATATTTTTTCCAATCCTGTGGCCAAAATATAGGAGCATATATGGATATTAATTACATCACACAACAGAAAGACATCTAAAGAAAAACCAAAATGGATATCAGAAAATCACCTTTTTAATTTTATTTTAATTTATCAATTTTTTTTATAAGATACAGCATTTCAATTTATTTTGGCTTAAGAAGTTTAATGTAATTGTCTGAGTTTACATGAAAAATGAAACCGTTTAAAAAATATCAACATTTACTGCATTTATTTCAAAGCATACCCAAGGAAAGCCAGGGTAATGAAATATAACTAGAAAAGTATGATTGATATTCTGTTTTATGTACTGGTATGATTGTTAATTATAAATGTTCATTATTATTATAGGTGTCCGTTGATACGTTGTCATGGGAATTCAGTGTTATGACTGTAGATGATTCTAATATCACTGGACCTCCAAAGGTATGTTTTATGTTCAACCTCAAAATTCAAAAACTCCAATTGCATTTTTTTTCTGCAGTGTTTGAGCAAACTGTTCTATTGAATACCATATAGTGGGATATTTTAGCTGTACTAAATTTTGGCGATTTTGACAAAAAAAGGCAGTTGAAAATTTTAGCATACTTTTTGGGGGGATCTAAAACAACCCACTCATTTTCAACTGTTACTCTTTTTTTTATGATTTTTATTTTGGCAGTTTTAATACTACCACCAAAATACACCAAAATTTGCACTATGCGAAAATAACCTGCTATGTAGTACATGTATTTGACAATGACAACTGACTGTTGTTAATCATTTAAAAATAAATTACGAATTTCAGAGCACAGTAGGCCTTCCATACAGCAAGTGTGAAGAGACTAGATCTCCCTCAGGTGAAGATAGGCTTGGAAAGAAATAATCTTCAATCTTTATTAATTTAAGTGCATTGAAAAACTGTAATTTTTAGTCACTTCACTTGCGGCTGTCAGTATCTCGATGTAATTGAGATCATCTTGACTTAGACATACCTGTTATACTTAATTTATTTATTGTAGGATGGCGTGTACATAAAGGGTCTGTATCTAGAAGGTGCTGGTTGGGACAAGAAGAATTCCTGCTTAATTGAAGCTACACCCATGCAGTTGGTATGTCCAATACCCACCATTCACTTCAAACCAGTTGAAAACAAGAAGAAAACAGCAAAGGGTATGATAAACTTTACCTGATAAATTTAGATTTTTTGTTTCATTTTTCCCCCTTCTCAGGGCATCAGACAAGATTCAAGTTTTGCTTTTCTGGTGCTGTTGACAGCAGCATTAGCATGTCAGAATATATAAGTTGTTGTAGTTGTAAGATGAAACGTTTAAAATTATAACTGTTGGGTCTTTTGGAGACTCTCCTAAAAAGCAGTGTCTTGTCTTCTTGTTACATTATGACCCTCCTGTTGCAAGAGCACCCAGAGTATAATATGGTATCAATAATTTTGGTGAAGATCACTAAACAACTCTGAATATGGTTGAAAAGTAATTATTTTGTGTTATATAGGGTTTCTTTAATTGATGGACTAGCTGTGCAGGTGAGAAGTGGTTTAGTTCTAGATGGTAATCATGCTTTCTCTAGTCAAATAATGGTTGAAATATGTTCACAAATATTGAATATTGATCATCTTATTTATCTTTATGATTTCAGGAATGTACACTTCACCATGTTACTATTATCCAAACAGAGCAGGTGTTATGGGACGGCCATCTTTTGTTGTTGCTGTAGAATTGAAGTCTGGTGAAAAGACATCAGATCACTGGACAAAACGTGGAACGGCTCTACTGATGAGCTTGGATTACTAAAATAAATAGACCTTGTCAATTATTATATGACATTAAATGTGTTTAGCTGTTTGTCTCCGTACACAAGTTATGTTTACAGACTTTATATTTAAATGAATATTTCAGCAAAGAAATCAATCAAGTTTTCCATTCATCAACAGACTTAATTTCAAATCCATGCATGTTGGAATAATATGGATTTTCATGAGCAAACTTGATTTTTAATTCATAGTTTGGGAAAAATGGAATTTATAGATTTTTATTGGCAGCCATAGTAATGGATTTGATATTTCATCAAAATACATATTTAAGAACTATTAAAAGTTTGATTCCAATAAAATGACTACATTGAATTACATCAGGCATTGATTAGTGTGAAAATGATTATTTTGCAATTAAAATTTGGATTAAGAAATTATATGTAGTGTGCATGACTAATTAAGGTACAGAATGGCACGGGCTGTGTTAAACACAAGTTTAATTTCATCAACAAAACAATTTATATACATAAGCAGTTTAAAAATCTGACCAGTTTGTATTTCCTTATTACAGTTACCTATAATATTATATTGAATTACAAGATGTTTTGTCTGCTTGTGTGTATTTTGTAAAAAAAAAAAAAAAAAAAAAAAAAAAAAAAAATAAAATAAAATTAATTACTTGATTCCGTCCAAATACTGTACAGAATTAGAAAATATGATTATAAACATTATAAATATGGTGTATATTTATTTTTGTATAGAAATTTGTGTATATCTTTTGTGTCGGAGAATTACCGGTACTTAACAATTGACTAATTATCTCCCTTTGTGATCTGAATTCCAGTTTATATATATAGTTTAAGTTTCTTTTCTGTCCAAATATAAGCAGTTTATCTAAAACATTGCAATTAATCACAATATACATATTTGTTGCTAAAGTAATCTGTCCAAATAACACACCTAGATGTGAAAGTGAAATGACGAAAAGGGGAAAAAATAATTGTGTAATTTATTATTATGGAAATATTTTGTTTTGTGTAAAAAAATATAACATTCCACGTTATTTACCTGACTTGTTGTTACAATCTTTTAGTTTTAACAAATGAATTAATTTTTATGTATAGATATTTATTTTGCAGTATTTAAAAAATGAATTATCAAATTTGGATTTTAATATAGATATTTTGTTGATGATGTTTGTATTTATTTTTTTTCTTTGTTGGTTAATTAATTTATGTATACATCTGTTGTATTGTTTATGGAAAAAAAGTGCCTTTTTTACAATATTTTGAATAAATAAAAAAATAAAAATATTATATTTATTTTATTTGAACTAAATCTGGTATATGTACATGTACTAAGTTATTACTGTACTTGGCTCAAATTTCACCGCCTCAGTGGTTTATTGGTAGATTGTCTGCTTAGAGAGTGGGGGTCATGGATTCAAATGTCGACTGGGTCATATATAAGACTTGAAAATTTGAAATATTGCTTTCTCGCCTGGCATTTGGAATTAGAGGTAGAATATTGACTGATATATCCAGTGCCAAAATAATAAACCAAGGAGTGGTATGCTAAGATTATCTTCACTTAAATTTGGTCAATTTTGGCAATATTGAATGGAACTACACATAAAAAAATTCATCAGAATAAGAATATAGATGTAATATTAGCTCAATGGTTAAAGTACATGTTAACTGTTCTCTCCCCTAAATTTTTAGTTTTGAGGTTTAATCACTGTCTGAGCCTGCCCATAGTTCTGAAGAAAAAGGATAGTGTTACTGGTTGAAGCCAAATAACTGGGGGTCTCTGTAGCAGATCAAGTGGTTGTACATATGCAAGTAAACCACAGCACCTCTCGCTGCCAAGGTTCAAATCCTACTGTAGCAGATCATAGCATTAGAAAGTTTATCAGTATAGTTGCAGAAGGCCAGTGTTATTCTATGGTCACTCTGGTGTTCTCCACCATATGTATATACTGAGCATCTCAATATTTTAATGAATCTTGACTTGGGTGTAAAATATTGTTTCTCTTCTCCAAATAAATGATATTAAGAAATTCAATATTAACCTTAAAAGCTAATACAATGTGAAAACACTAGCTACATGTATAGCGTGAAAAAGGAATTTTCTGTATGGTGCCATCAGTATATAGTTAGAAATGCCAAGTGGAAGTGCAGAAATATCTAGCTGGTCAAGTATTGATGTAAAGTAAAATAATAAATCAATTACTGTAGAATCATTAATATTTGTTGGGTTAAAATTTCGTGGTTTTGCATTTTTAAATAATTCTATTGGTAGAAATTTTCGTGGAATTCAGTTTTGTGAAAATAAATCCCATTGAGGGCAATGGAAATTAAAAATTTTCAATGACATTTAATTTCGTGGTTTTCAGTAACCCACGAAAATAACGAAATTAAATCCCCCACAAACATTTGTGATTTTACAGTAAGCATCTAATTTGCTTCTACTTGTCTCAAATGAGATTTTAACCCAGTACATCTGACATGTAGCTACAATGCACTACTTGTGAAGCTAAAGGGAAATTTCCTCATACCTGATTTGTAACTAAAAAAAAAAAAATTAATTGGCAATCAACAACACGACACAACCACACTAAAAGATAAAACAGATAAACAAGATATACTGGAACTCCTGATTGTAATACTCCCGACTATGGGCAGGCACTAGAGTCAATACCCAAAGGTGTTGTTATGATACTATTGGAGGACCCAAAACATTACGATAAGAACCAGTGCTTACAGAATTCTTACAGCTACAAAAATGTATAGTACTTGTACAGAGCTTTGAACAAAGAAGTTCTGTTTTACAATTACTATTTTATTACTGTTTAATTTATTTCATCATAATACATGTACATGATAATAATTATAAAAGCACTTTTAATTTATAAATAACAAAACAAATGTTTACAAATTCTCACAGTCTAAAATCAATTGCACATTTGAAATTAACATTCACATTTGAGTTTACATGATACATGTACAAGGTAAATTGGGAAATTTTAATCGTTTTTTTTTCTTGCAAAAGTAACATTAAGCTTTAAAATCTTAACATCTGGTTGGCCCTTATAGACAGTTTGGCTATTCATGTAAAAGTTTATAATTTATTTATTTCAATCATTAATTCAAAAACTTTCTATTAGTCTACTCATCACACTTGAACATTTTTGATAAATATAGATTCGATATAGATTCCAATAAATAATAAGTTTTCAGCTATGATACCCGCTCATTTTGAGGGTTCTCTGTGATATAGTGGTCCAAAGCACATGCTTACGGATCACAGAGGGGAAAGCAGGCTAGGTCTGAATTACATTTGCTTGGTAAGGTTGTGTTTTTCTCTGGGTACTCTGGGTTTCCTCAACCATCCTAGAATGACAATCTTGTTAAAAGTAAAAGAATCCAGTCCACTCAAGTAACTGAGGTAAAATTTAACTAACATGTATATTACATGTATATAAACACAAGCTTTCATGTGGCTGAAGGTTGTGGAACTCTTTTGTAATTGAAGTTAAATGTGCCTACTGCCCTTAAATATCTGAATTTTTTTGACTCACTAAGACCACATGATGTCCAAATCAACAAGTTACCTTAGATGATCTTTATATAGACAGGTTTAACAGTTAAACATACAACTTATGTCATTAATTTTAAAATCTATTATGGAATGTAAAGATATTATGACACTCTTGTAGGAAATATTGACAGTCCTCTCACATACTCGTCTAATTTAGTCTGAAACAGTTCACTAGTTATTGGCTGTCCAAGCTCACATACTGGATTTCTGATGACATACTCAACATAAAACTGAAAATAAAAAAAAGATATCATAGGTATAAAACTATTGGTTTTAGTTGAACACATGGCAAAACCTGAGACTGGGCACTCTTTGTTGCTTCATTTTAGAAAAACTAGGCTGTGGTGATGGAAACTGTAACTACATGTATATAAACACAACAGGGTCTCGCTGAGTGAGTGCCATCCAATACACCAATCTTGACTGAAGCATAAAACATCATTACCTAGCATTCCACTTCACTTCTTTTATACAATACTGTCTCACAATTGTGGCATTATAATAAGTCCGATACATGTGAGAAAGAGGCTTTCTTGTTGTCAGTTTAATGTGACCAAGTACATGCATGTAGTATAAAGCAACAGGTGAGTAAGAGTACAAAATGATACCCTACACCCGGTTGTACCCTGAATAACAAGTTAATGCTTTACAAAAAAAAAACCATACATACATATATATATATATATATATATATATACTAGTTAACAGCCCTCAAAGTGGGTTTCAAAACTAAGTGGCCAGCTGGCCACCAATTTAAATTTTCTGGCGGCCAGTGGAAATTCCAAGTGGGCAGGCAATCTTTTCTTCCAAATGATGAAAAATTAAGGCAACTTTTAGTTATGGAAAACAAAAATGCATATTTTTAAAATTGACTTACAATCACTTACTTTAGTGTTATTAATAACAATAATGATGATGTAAAGTGTCCATTATATTGCCTGAACAGTATCATTATATTGCAACAGTACCATGAAAATTCTGTAACACAGAAATAACATCTGTTCTCTAGTCACAAAAGTTCAAATTTAAAGTGGACAAGCTGGCCACCATTTACAAATTTTAGGTCGCCAGACACAATTCCATGTCGATTTGGCCACCATTTTAATAGACAAAATTGAGGGCTGTAGTATATATATTGTTGCAAAGTAGACCATCATACATGGGAATTAGTCTAGTAGTATAATGTACTATAACAGATGACATTCACATACTTCTAGTTAGTTGATTGAATGTTCTTATGCCACATGTACAGCGACTGTTATACTGGAATCACGCAAGGGCTGACACATAATATTGTGCAAAATTAAAATTGGATAATCAAGAAAATCCATCATATTTTTAATTGTTGCACTTTTTTGAATTAAATTTACATGACTTACATTACTATATATAGTATGTAGTACATCTCTAATATTTCCTACATTAAGGTCTGTCGTCATGATTAACTTTATTCCACTTGGAGTCTCGTAGAAATGAAGTTTATATCTGCTAGTCCGGAAATTTAAAAATCCATCTTTTCTGTTTTAGTTATTAAGGAAATTTAAAATCATTTTAATGATTACCGAAGCAATTTTCTATTGTTTTTATGAAACTTGCAAGGCTTCTTATGTCTTAAATAAGATCACTCACTATACTTTGCAAGTTCTGAAAGTACAATAGTATATTGATTTCGCAATTGGTACACATATTTGTTGAGTTTCAAAGAATTAATTAGAAAATTCCTCTGAAACTTTACATAATGCCAAAATGTTATGTGGGTCCCAAGCATTAATATAAGAAAAGGCATATATTGGTACATACAATTTGCAGTGATTTCATTTATACCACATTTTGTCAACTTCAATTCTGAATTGTATAATTCTTATCAGGGTTGGCAAGTTATATTTATCTTAAAACATTCGCCCTTGGATGAGATCTACATATCTGATATAGAAACTTGTTATGGACTCTATATTCTGCCATAATTTTGTGGTAATAAATTACTGAACTATTTAAGCAACCTTCAGATGGTCATTTAAAGGATACAAATCAGTTGGAGAAATTCTGCTGACAAATGATTTGATGGAATGGATCATACCATACATCAATTTAAACTCCTAAAAAAGAAAGAGAAGTTGTTATTATAAATAACATGATATACACCTTATGATATCTAAATGCAAACAAGTAGAGATATATTATAAAATTGTCATATCTACAGATCTGTAACGACAAAATTATGAAACAACATTGAATCAAACATTACTGACACAAGAAATAACAATAAATAATTTGCTTTTACAATGAATATGACAGACCAATCAAGGTTCTCATTGTCACCAAAACCATAACTCTCCTAAAGAAATATTTAAGCATAAAACAAAACATCAAGGGTTTTCAAAAGAAACTGAGTGAAAAATTCAACAGTTGAGGTTTCCCAACCTTTCTTTTATAATAATAAATTGTAACACTTTGTTACCAAAAAAGTCATCTGAATTTTTATTTATTTTTTTTTTTTTTTACAGTATTTCAATCATTAAGAAAATTTAAAAACATAAATTTATTTTATTCACTGAAAACTCACAAGAAACAACATTGTTTTGACAAGAAGACTGAAGTCACTAAACTAAGAACATTCCAGTTCTAGTTCAACATTCCCCCAACATGCTACTATTACCATTTCAAGAGCAGTCACCTGTGCTTTTAATGTACAGCCCAAAGAGAATCTATATGAAATATACCATTGTAAACACTTGAAAAAAATTCAACACAGTACCATTCATTTATAAATAAACCAGTGACAAACAAAGAGGTATTAGGCTATCAAAAAGCCTGACTTGTGCAGTGGTAATTTACTCTGAGTAAGAAAGGGGTGTTTTAACAACCTTACTCAGGTTACTGCTGAAGTACTCCCAAAAGTATTAAACATTGACAAATAATGACAATGCTATATAATGCATTGTTTAGTACCTCGTCCTTGCTCATGCCTGATTGCTTTTTTCTATTCCATTCTGTATAGTGTAAACACACACCATTTCTATCAAACATGTAAAATGTATACACTGTCATTCTGAGTGCAAATTATAAACCCGGAAGTGCCTTGCAACATCATCACAAATATTACCTACGCGAAAAAATATGCAAAATAATTCGTCTTGATTACGAATGATAAGAATATATTTGAATTATATACGGAGTAAAAAAATAATTTTTTCATTACTTATTATGCTAAATGTGATATATCTGAAGGATTTCAACACGAGTTTTGCTTTATTTTAGCGTATGAATATACCGGAAATTAAGATGTTTGAAGTTACGCATGCTTAACATGATGCGGTTGCATTTGAAGCATGGAAAAGTTGTTTACAGCGCTTGACAGGTACTTCACAACCTGAAAAAAAAGATAACTTGTCAAGAAGTCACGTTTTAACCACGGAATACGCTAAACCATATTGTCCTAACCCTAAATTTATACATGGTCACGCCAATTCAAATTCTAAATTTTAATTTACAAATTTCAAGTTCGTTCTTGTACACTTGTAAGCCCCCCCCCCCCCCATCAATTTTCAGTTCAGTTGTCTGTTTCATTTTTGGTTTTAAAATTTAAAATGTCTAATAAACCATAAATGTCCAACTAGTGACTTTTCATGTGAGATTTTTTCAGACATGTCCGTAAAATATGTCTATTTCTTGACTTGTCTATACACAACATGATGGGTTAGGTGCTAAAACATTTTAACCTAATAAATTGTCACCTTTCATGTTAATGCTGCATTAAATTTTTCAATTTTCTGAATTTTTTTTGATTTTTTAAAAATATATTTCTTTAAAAGTAGACATCTTCTAACCACGATCTGTGACATTCATTTTCTAAAATTTCATTTCTTTTAGCTGTAAATAAACGGAATCCTCTGACTGTTTGGTCAATGTTTTACAATGGTAATTATGAGCTTTGAGCATGCGCACAGATGTACGGAAAACCCAAGAATCAAAGGTGAAACTTGACAGATTGCATTAATTGTCCTTCATTAATATCCAGATTTATTGGAAAAGGTGTTATATATCCCTTACTAAGTGACAAATGACAAATTCAGCGAAGTTCTGTGTTTAATTTATTGTAGCACTGCTTTGAAAGTTGTGTTTAAATGACCCGGGTTTTGATGACGTAACCATGTTCTAATATTAGATCCCAAATGCTGCATCTCGCTGGGTAAATACTGTAATTTCTGTATATATATGAGCTTTTATCGTTGAACCAAATGTAACATTGTTCATTAGGAGCATCATTAATTAGATTAGCACCGTTTTAATTTTTTTCTTTGGAAAACTTAATGCAGCTTTAAATGCAGCTTACTTGTATTAAACTCTAAATATGTAAAGGAAAAAAAGTCGCTAACCTTGATACAGATATTTGATTTTATGAGACAGCTTTGGCCTAAAGGGGCTTTCTAGAATACTTGCTCCAACGAATTAAAGTCCGAGATTGATGGCAAGCTACTTTCATACAATGTGCTGTTGACAGGCTCTAATTTTTTAAGCTCAAAAACATGAAACCTATTCTGACAAAACTTTAGTCGGAGTTAAAGTGCACAGATTTTGAAAGATAAACAGAAATTTTTTATTGGAATTAAGAACTTAAACAGTCAAACAGTCAATTCTTTGACAAAAATCCTTTAAATTTAACCTCTAATGTCTGTGCATAATTAATAAAACCTATTTAATCCCTCCTTCAAACAGTCAGCAATCATTTATAAATATAGTTTATATGGTCAAAGTTTAAAATTACAAAATGAAACCAATGGTAATGTCCCCATATTCACTAAGTGTAACTGCTTTCTGTTTGAAAAAAGTCATTTGGAATTATTTTTATTAATTGATATACTGCTCCAATTGATTCAAACCACTGCGATAGCTCAGTTGGTGGAGTGCTGGCTCTGTAAGTGGGAGATTATGGGTTCAAACCCGACGGGTCTGACCTAAGACTTGAAAGTCGGTAGCGACTGTTCTTTCGCAAAGCATTTGGCGCTATGAAATGAAAGTTCAGATAGGAACTTGATATAAACAAGGTCCCATGTCAGTGTAGGCGTGGCACAATAAAATACCCTACTGTATAATGCCATCAGCACAACATGCGGGCAAAAATCTGCCTTTTGACTAATGCTGGCAACATCTCAATTTAAGTGAAATATTCTTGACTGGGAAGTTAAACACCATTACTCAACTTAACTCCAATTGATACAAAAAGTTTGTGTTTAACATATAAGTTCTTAATTTCAATCAAGAATTTCTGTTTATCTTTCTCATCAATTTTGACTCCAACCAAGATTTAGTCAGAAAAACTATACATTTTTGAGCTTAAGTTGTTGGAGTCAGACAACAACACATTGTCTGAAAAGTAGCTTGCCATCAATCTCAGACATTAATTAGCTGGAGTAGAGAGTACTAAATGATTTCTAAAAACAACTTTCAGGATATATTATCTACATTGGATATGAAATTGCTTAATTTGACAATTTCTAGTAGAACTCTTTCAATTTTTGGTGTAAAAATTAACATTTGTGATTGGCACATGTTTATGACTCGCTTGTAGCATATCACTCCATTGGTAGGGGCCTCAGTGGCTGAGTGGTCTAAAGCACATACTTATGGATCACAGCACCTCTCACCATCTGGGTTCAAATCCCACTTAGGACAGATCCTAGTGTGAGAAAGTTTGTCAGTTTGCTTGCCGAAGGTCGGTGGTTTTCTCCAGGCACTCTGGTTTCCTTCCACCATCCCAGAACTGACTGCCTAAAATAAGTGAAAGAATCTTGACTTGGGTGTAAAACACCATTACTCCATTCCTCTCCATTGGTAATGTTGGGACCTACAAATGCAAAGGGCTATTCTATATAAAGTAGCACATAGCATATTTCTAATCAAATTTTAATACAGGTTTTCCTAGTTTTGACCAAATATACATGTATGATCAATGAAAATTCTTTATAATAAATCTACTAATGATACTGTTTTATATATTTCAGACTTGTGACTTGATCAAATAGAAAGCATGCCAAAGATGATAGCAAAGAATTAAATTTGAGAAATAGTAAAATTGTGTTAAAATTATACAGATCATATATATGATATGGAGGAACCTGATGATAGTTTAAATTCTGACCCTAGTGAAGGTGTATCTGCTCCTGTGCTTACATTTGATCGCAGAATTGAGATGGAGGCTACAAATAGACTGATAAATTCTCTCAGTAACAATAGAGAAGTAGAGAATAGCTTTAATTCAATGGATCAACATAACATCTTAGAAAATGACTCCGCCCCACTGGATCAAAGATATTTAATGAACATGCAGGCTGATAACTTCACAAATGCACAGCAGACAGATTTAGGGGATGATTTTCACAGACCAGGAGAAGGTTTTAATGTCGATGATGAGATGATGATCAGGGAAGTTACTAATTATCAGATTGATCAGTTACACCTGGACACTGACACCTCAGCTTTACACTCCGGAAATACTTATAAACGATCAGGACCTGAAGGCAGTCCAGCATTTCAACAAGCTAGTAGTGGATTTTTACCAATGGACAATGAATCTGTTGTGTTCAGACCAGTTAAAACACTTGACTTTTCTGCTTTGGATGAAACTGCAGCTACTGAGGAAGTCCTTTCCCATGGCATGAATAGGTCTGTGTCAACACCAGAATCTAAAAAAAGACACGTGCCTTTTATACAAGAAAGAGAAATATGCGGTTCTCTTGGAGATGATGAACAGTCAAGAGATACTTCACCCTCAAATGAGTTTTTTGAATTAAAGAAATCGCCTACTCAGAGCACAGAATGTGAGGAGGAGCTAAATAGTCAAGTTATATTTTCTCCACTGAAAGATTTTGAACATTTTCAAAATGATAGTTTAGAGACTGGAAGATTTTCCAAGTCTCCTGCATCAGATACATCACCACGGTTACATACTAGTGGTTCATCATCAATATCACCATCTCAACGCATTAATTACATTCCATTTAGCAGTTATCACACTAATGAAAAACTGAGTAATATGCAAAATACTGGCTCTCCAATGCGTATTTCAGGGTCAAGTGGATTTTTACCAAGTGATATACATATTTCTCCTCATCACCAAAATTTACATTCTGAAACGGAGACAGGCAGATGTACTCCTCCTCAGAGTCCTGCCCATTCACTTTCACCCAGTTCCCGACAGGGACATCAGCACCTGATTAAAAGTTCACCTGGAAGATATAATGGTACATCCCCAGGTAAATATGGAGTTAATTTTGAAAAGAAAGAAGTGTTGGTCTCTATCCCGCAGATGAGTCAGGATGTTTTCAAGGAGAAACCATCTAGTTCTGAAACTTTTAAAAGGCCTGAAATGATTGGTTATTCTCAGAACTTGTCAAATGACTCGGGTATAACAGAACAGACTGGTACCCATTCAGGAGTAAGGTACAGTCAGATGAGTGATTCAGACAGAGATGAATTCATGTCATCAGACAGAGCTGGACAAGAACAGAGTACCAGTCTACCCAGTGGGTCTGCCTGGGAAATCCCAAATACAGAAGAGTCAAGATCTCAACCGAAAAATTTAAGTAGAGACCAAAGAATGAAAAGTAAACAGCTAGGTGAAAGGAGGCCTTTTGTGTCTGCTGTTCGTAATGCCCCAAAACCAGTGCATGTACATATGAATAAACACCAGAGAACTACAAAGGGAGATAACTTTGTAAGCAGGGATAATCAGCTGGTACAAAATCAAAGAAATAAAGTTCCTGGTGCAGAAAATAGACAAGTTAATGGTCCTTATAGAAATTCAAAAATGGAAGGTCAAGTGTCACAAAGAGGTGAGGGTCAAGGGTCACAGAAAGTAGGCCATAGGACAAATACTGATGAAAGAGATAAAAGAGTTTTGCCTGGCCATACAAGGCAAACAAATTCAATTACTTCAAAACGAGAAAAACAAAATGGTGATGTCAGAAATGTTTTACAGAGTAAAAATTCACCTAGAAATCATGGTTACCTTCAAGGTGATAGAATGCTAAATCAGAGAGAGGAAACACAGGGTGAAGCCAGCGAGGGACAGAGAAGTTTACATCTAGGGGAGAACACATCACCGAAACATCCAGGATTAAATGTCATTACTCAAGTACAACAGTATGGGCCGCTAGATATGGATGATTATCTACACACACATAATGAATTTGATATGGTTAGTTTGTGTGATATACGTCTTAAATTCACTTCATCTTTAAGTTTTGTTAAATTATAGAATTATTCTCTCTCCTCCCTTCCTCCCTCTCTCTCTAACTTCTCTCCCTCTCTCTCTCTCTCTCTCTCTCCCTCTCTCTCTCTCTCTCTCTCTCTCTCTCTCTCTCTCTCTCTCTCTCTCTCTCTCTCTCTCTCTCTCTCTCTCTCTTCACATATAGGCTGTAGATAAAATTTTATATACTATTTTTAATGGCAAATTTTAAAATGATCCACAGTTATGGTGACAAATGTATGTAACTTTTTTGTTTGTCTAATATGTCAACCAATACAGTCCTCATAGCAGGAACATTTTCTATGTACAGACATATGTTCAGTGGTTTTACCATTGCTGTTGAAAACTACCTCCTACATTTCAGATTGGGAAAATTTGAATCATTATTATGTGCTTAGGATTTTGAAGTAAATTGCAAAGATTTTACATTATAACAATATCGGACATTTGTCATTGGTCAGGACAGATTTGGAATCCTGGATTTAGTTTTAACTACCGGTATCTGATAATGTTTCACTGTTGGCTTTTGGGAAATTTTAATGGTCAAATTGGGAAAGTTGAGTCATATTTCTCCAGGGGAAACTACCTTTATCCTGTAGTAATTTTAGGCAAACAAAACCACTTATGTTATTAAATGACAATTTGTTTTTTTTGTGCATGTGTATTTTTAGTACATGTAATAATGTTGTTTTCATTTTCGTAACTGAGTTGCAGTTAAACTTTATTATAAAACTTTATTATAATACTCCTACATATTCTCAACACTTCACTTGTTACCACAGTATTTTTAAAATCCGAAGTTGATTTCTTTTATGATTTTGTTTAGGACTTTCTCGGTTTATGATCAAACTCCATCATAATCCAAACATCTGACCGACGAATCATAAATGATGAATTGGGGATTTTGCTGTATATGCAGAATTGTAAATACAATGATACAAACATTCTTATATTTATTTATATATTTTGTAATTAGCAGAAAAGACCAGATAGAAGTTTAGATGTACAGGGTATGGAAGATGTCCGAAGTCAACTACAGAGTATGCTGAAAATGTCATTTGATGCAGGTATAAAAAAATAATCCAGTTACAGTCTTAAAAATCCAAAGCTTGGATTTGAGACTGAAGAAGAGTGTAGTAGATTAATGGTGTGTAATGCCTAAGTGAATATTAAGAGATTGTAATTTTGATTCACAGATTCAAATCACTCGCTGTCTAGGTTCACTCTGTCAGATCCATATGTTAAAAAAAAAATGTCATTTCTCCTGTCAAAAGTCATTGGTTCTCAGGAGTGACCTGAATAAATATGAAATCTGACTGGAGCTGTAAGACACCATTTCTTCATTTATTATGTCATTCCAGAGTAAAATCTGATTGGAAATCATTCAGACAAAGTAACTACCATTCAATTAACTTATACTTTTTTTTTCTAATTTCCATTTAAACATTCCCATAATGCTTCTAATAATTTTTTTATGTAAAAGTAAATACATTGGATGTATTGTAATATAAATACTTCTACTAACCATTTTACATGTATGAACTATCCATAGAAAAAAACAAACAATTTTTATTGGATTTATATAAAGAAAAAATATTCTATTTATATAGATATGCTTTCATTCTCCTTAGATAACAATTTCGACAAGAAAGGTCATTTTGTCCAATCTTAATTTATTCTCTTTTTGTGTAAGTTAGATTATTAATTCAGTGAAACCTGTAAAAATCAAATTGTAAGTTAAAGCTGCATTAAGTTTTCCAAAGGAAAAATGGTGCTGATCTAATTAGTGATGGTCCTAATGAACAATGTTACATTTAGTTCAACGATAAAAGCTCGATACAGAAACAACAATAATTTCCCAGTGAGATGTAGCATGTGGGATCTGATATTAGAACATGCTTATGTCATAAAAAACCAGGTCATTTAAACACAACTTAAAAAATGGTAAAATACGATTAATTAAACATAGAACTTCATTGAATTTTTCATTTGTGCCTTAGTAAGGGTTACACCATTGAGAAAACATCTGGATAATAATGATGGACAATTAATACAATTTGTCAGATTTCACTTTTGATTTATTGAAATCGAAGTTTCCCTATATCCATGCGCATGCTCCTGGCTCATAATTTAATCATCGATAAACATTGACCAACTGGTTAGGGGATTCCATTTATTTACAGCTAAAAGGAATGAAATTTTAGAAAATGAATCTCACGGATCGTGATTAGAAGTTATCTATTTTTAAAAAATTATATTTTTAGAAAACAAAAAAAAAAAATAAAAATTCAAAAAATTGAAAAACTTATGCAGCTTTAACAAGAATCGTCAAAACATAACTTCTTCGTTAGGACTAACATGTACCATTTATAGTGTTTTTTAAATAAACCATGGTAACCGAAATTCTATTTTAATGTCTTATATATAATCTTTGTTTAGAAGGTGCTTAGGTTCTGCATGTTTCACTGTTTTAAGATGTAACCTTTATTCCTATTTCAGATAAAAATCTATATAACACTCACACAGATCAGATACTGGACTTGGATAATCTACCACAAAATCCTCAGAATTTACACCTGAACCCGGTTACAGACTATTCAGCATTCAGGTATGGTCATTTGTACATATATATGTATAAAGTAGGACCAACACTTCTTTACATGCTTCTGGGCCCATGAAAAAAGGAAATTATTAAATTATTAACTTATTTAATCTATATTTAAAAATCTCTTTTAAAAAAAATACAGAAGTAAATTTTTTGTACATACAACATTTAGCATTTGAAAGAATTCACAACTCTTATTTATTTTTTTTAAATTTTATTATTATTATTATTATTATTATTATTATTATTACATTGTATTATTATTATTATTATTATTATTTAATTTATTTTATTGTTGTAGTTGTTGTTGTTGTAGTTGTTGTTGAAACTTTAAGATATCCTTTATGGAGTTCGGTAATTTATGGAGTTCAGAAATAAAGCTAGTTATTAACCCTAAATTTACCAGCTACAAAAACTGGTTTTAATGTCATAAGAGATAAATTGTTACTTTCAGTGCAAGATCTCAGGATGATGTGTCTGACTTGATAGAAAATTTCCCAAGTTTCACATCCAGAATGTGGACAGAGAGTGCTAATGTATCACGAAGTGAGGGCTCCTTAAACTCAGAAAATCAGAGACTCCGAGAAGCCGTAGAGAAAGAAAGATACAGAAGAAAGGTACATATATACATGTAGATCATTAAAATGGAAAAAAATTTGTGTGAAAAATATTAGGACAATTTAAATGTGGAATAGCTAAAAAATAAACACCTTCCTGCATGATTTTCGGATTTTCAGGTGCAAAAACTGTAGACATGTTGTGTCTATTGATCATGCAATATATTTACCAGCAACGTCTTTCCTCTGATATCTTATTGAATATATTGGATGGATTAACTGTGTATTACAGCGGTCAAGATTCTTTTTCTTATTTTGCTGTCATTTGTTCTAAAATGCTGAAGAAACCCAGAGTGCCTGGAGAAAACCAGCAACATTTGGCTAGAAAACTGAGAAACTTTTTCAAATGTTGTTTCTTTGTACAAAAATTCATTTTCACATACAATACCTATTATCAAATTCAGGCTATTAACAAGGAAATAAAGTGTCATGACAACCGTCTGGTACACATTTATGTTGAAAAGGATTTTATTTTTGTGTTATTATTGGAACTTATTTCTCCATTAAAACTTCATGTATAAGTACATGTATTAAGTTTGATTAATTTTTCATCAGATTTAGTTTAGTATCATCGACTTGATGTTTAGTAAGTCTGAGTTATGGCCCTTCGTTTTAAAATCATTTTTACCTAGTTCTTTATTTCTTTCTTTCAGCATTGTGAACAACATATTCAAAGACTAAATGTAAAGGTTTGTACCAGTATCTTACAAAAGTATTCTTAATAGAATTTGTTTTACTTTAACTCTGTTGACACTTTTAAATTCCGGTACTGAAATTAAAGTTAGTTTGCATGTTTTAAACCTGAAACATTTTGTAAATATCATAAAGAAAAAATCTTTATTTTGAGCCTCATGCTTGTTAAACTGTTGAAACATTAAAATTTATGTACTAAAATAAAGTTCCATCTTCAGGTCAGATACGAGAAACATTTTATAAATCTTTATAGAAAAGATAGAAAATTTTTGAGCTTTAGGACTTCTTTAATTTCAGTCTAATTTCTGATTCTATTGTTAATGATTCTTATTAACCAAAGTTATAAACCAAAACTTATCATGATTTGTTGTTTTACTTTTCTTACTAATAGTCATTACAGTTTAAAGAAAAAACAACAACATTTTTTATGTGTATTTTATTTTCACAATACAGTAGAACTTCGATGGCTCAAAGTCCAAGGGACTCCGGCCAATATGCAAGCCATCGGGGAGCTTCGATCGCTCAGGGAGCTTCGAGCGATCGAACCTCAAGATACCATCGGAGGTTCAGGTTCTCATGATAATGAGACAAAGAATCATTAAATTTGCATTAGGCCCATGTAAATGTACATTGTATTTAAAGGATCTGATAATAAAATATACGAATTCAAATTGAAAATGGATAGATAATGAAACAATAGAAACGTGACAATTAAAAATACAAAATTCATTATTCATAATTATATCTCGATAATGTTTTCAAACTTAAATGTTGACCTACAATCTGTCGTATGATGTTTAATATCTACGGGGCTAGAAATCACATTTTTAATCTCAGCAAGTGATGATACAAAATAAACTTGCTCTATTCTAATAAGAATACAAAGTACAGTTATCACCGGTTTTTTTAATCACAGGAAATAACAACAATACACACTACTCTACATATTCCAGTGACATGTAAATTACAGAATTCTATGTGCAATCATCAAGCATGGGGACTGAGGTGTCTTACCGATCAAACACTACCGCGTGTCGTAATCAGATTAAGAGATTAAAGAACCGTGTATGTCAAGCACTGTCTCATTAGGTTAATTAATAATCTCGAGTTGCACTCAACATTTCAGGTAACTGCCTAGACTTGTTGTTTCCTTCTACTCTATTACTTTTGAAGAAATCTGTAATATGCTTCAGCTTGTGTTATGTTTACAATGACCCTGGTCACATCTGTCTGAAAAAATGTTTTCGAGCGAAAGAAGTTGAATTTTCCCTAACATTTTACGTTCGAAAAATATTTGTTGTTCGAGCGAGCGTGGGATTTGGAGTTAAGAAGTTTGAGCCATCGAGGTTTATTTACATAGGATATTATAGGAAATTGGTAGAGACCAACAGATGACTATCTGGGGTATTCAAGGGAATAAGTACGAGCGATCGAAGTTTTACTGTATTTGTGATACACATATAACAACTGAACTAAACAGTTGCATGCTGAAGATCAGTGATTTTATCTGGACTACACATATCAGGTTTCCATCACAATCCCTAAACTGACCACCTCAAGTAGGTGAGAGAATCTTAGACTGGGGTGTAAAACACCATTACTCCACCCCACTGATTGATTTTTACCTTATAAAGAGTTTTACATAATTGTGATACTTGTGTGTATTCAGTATTTTGATATATTTTACAGCTGTTGGAAACACAGCAACAATTAGCTGTGGCTGTTTCTACAGATAAAAGAAAAGATATCATGATTGAACAGCTAGACAAAGTAAGTGGGAAAATACTTTAAAATATTCTCTACTATGATATTTAAAGAGCAAGAGAGAGAGAGAGAGAGAGAGAGAGAGAATTATTTTTTGCTTCTCAATACTTATGCTTACTTGTACATATGTTGTTCATACCTTAGCATTAAACTTCTAACAGTGAAGACCTATGCTGTATAATCATAGGTAATTTACTTCTTTTTTTTTTTTTTACCATTTTTGCCCTATATATTCAGTCCACCCCACTTATGAATATTTGAGTTAGAAAACAAATCTCTTTCTTGATATGGGGGGGGGGGGGGGGGTGTCCGAGTGGTCTAAAGCGTGCACATACGGATCACAGCACCTCTCAACGCCTACATATGAATCCCACTCTGGACAAATCCTAGTGTGAGAAAGTTTGTCATTCGCTTGCCGAAGGTCGGTGGTTTTCTCCAGGCACTCTGGTTTCCTCACCATCCCAGAACTGACCACCTCAAAATAAGTGAAAAAATCTTGACTGGGGCATAAAACACCATTACTCCACTACACTCCACTCTTTCCTGATATAAACTTATCTGGAGTAATATATACATGTACTTATCTGACAGTTTAGTTTTCCGATTTACATATCATGTTCAACCATTTACACACATATGCACATGCAGGAATAAAATATTCTTGAATCTTATTTGCACATTTCCAAAAATGAAGGTGCCTTATGTGTGTTTCAGTTCATTTCTTCTATCTCTTTTTTTAGGCTAAATATGACCCAAATCTAATCATCTGGTACTCCTTAATGAAAAATTTTTATGTTTTTATAGCAACTAGCAAAAGTGGTCGAAGGATGGAAGAAGAGAGATAATGAAAAAGAAAGTTTTATCAATGAACTTAGACGAGAAAAGATGCTAGCAGAAGAAAAATTCACAAAACAAAAGGAGGTATGTAAACTTATAAATTATTTAGTAAGGTTTACCAGCACACAGCACCTCGCTGCCCCGTGTTCAAATCCTACTTGGGCAGATTCTAGTGTGAGAGAAGAAGTGAGTTTTTATTCTCCCATGCTAAGACAAATAAACAGGTTTTACAACATTTTAATTGCAATAAATCTTGTTATCTAAAGTAGAAAATATTGTTTTGTCAATCTTGCAGGTACTTGCATATTGTCATTATTTTGCAAAATAATTACATTTACATGTAGGTAAAAACAAACATTACTCATTTATTTGTTTCTATTTATTCATTTCATTTATTTATTTATTTATTTATTTATTTATTTATTTATTGCAGATGTTAGAACATTTTGAGAAAGATATGGCTGATACTGTGGAATCTTTACGGAAAGAAAAACAGAAATCGGAGTTAACAATAGATAAATTACAAACAGAGGTAAGTTTACATACATGTATGTGTACAAAGTGTAAATCAGTGCTGATAAAATTTTAAAAAATCTTTATAACAGGTTTTTTGGTACTACATATTTATTTTTTTCTTATGCAAGTTATACATTTGTGTTTACTTCAGTGCTTTTAGATCACCTGAGCACAAAGTGCTCAATTGAGCTATTGTTCTGGGTCATTGTCCGCCATGCATCGCTCGTTGTGCGTCATGTGTCATGCCTCAACTTTTGATTGTTAACACTCCTGAGGCCACAGTTTGAGTGCAATCTTAATCAATTTGCTCAGAATGATCCTCCTGACAAAAGCTAGTTCAAGTTTGTAAACTGGCCATGCTGGGTCAATAAGTAGGTCACTAGGTCAAATTGAAGAAAAACCTTGTTAACACTCCCGAGGCCCCAATTTTAGTAGAATCTTCACCAAACTAAGTCAGAATGATCCTCTTGACAAAAGCTAGCTCAAGTTAGTATATGGGTCAATAAGTAGGTAACTAGGTCAAATAATTGAAAAACCTTGTTAACACCCCTGAGGCCCCAATTTTAGTCCAATCTTAATCAAACTTAGTCAGAATGATCCCCTTGACAAAAGCTAGCTCAAGTTTGTATATGTGCCATGTTGGGCCAATAAGTAGGTCACACTAGGTGAAATAATATAAAAACCTTGTTAACACTCCTGAGGCCCCAATTTTGGTCCAATCTTCATCAGACATTGTCAGAATGATCCTCTTGACAAAAGCTAGCTCAAGTTAGTATATGGGCCATGTTGGGTCAATAAGTAGGGCACCAAGTCAAATTATATAAAGCCTTGTTAACACTCCTGAGGCCCCAATTTTAGACCAATCTTTATCAAACTTGGTCAAAATGATCCTCCTGAAAAAAGCTAGCTCAAGTTTGTATATGGGTCATGTTCGGTCAATAAGTAGGTCACTAGCTCGAAATATAGGAAAAATCTCTTTAAAATAGAACTCCAGTTTGCCAAGATCAAGCTGAGGAGTGTACATCATTTTTAGGTGAGCGTCCAGGGCCTTCATGGCCCTCTTGTTTTTAAATGGTTTCGCATCAGAATTTTAATATTGACAAATTTTGAAAATTATAATAAAGTAAAAAAATTGTTTAAGAAACTTGGATTAAAATTTTAACTTTGTTCACCATAATTTTTATGGAAAGGTAGTTAGATACATGTATTTGTTTATGATGTTTATTTTGTCTTTGATAAAGATTATGGAGAAAGAACGCGAGAAAGCTCATGCACAGGAACTTCTAGAGGCAGAGAAAGAGAGAACAAAACTAATGTCACAGGAGTGGGACAACATTCATGAAAATCGAGAACACTTGGAGAAAAAACTCCAGCAGTTACAGGATAGATTACATAGTGTAAGTACTCATAAACTCATTGTTATGTAGATCATAGTGCACGTGCATTAGAATACATCCCTAGGTGACTTCACTACAGAGTGGTGTATTATACACATGTATATGCCAGGATTTAATCTGTGTTTTGGGGGAACTACCATTTTGATGAAATAGGGGGGGGGTTACAAATGACCAGGGTAACAGCTGATGCTAAAACAATTAAGGGAAGTGGGGAGAGTTTGCTTCTGGCCAATATAAAAATTAATAATTGTACTATCCAATACAGTAGCCTCTTAAAAAGGATTTGTTGAAAACAAAAAAAAAAAAACAAAAAAAAAAAAAACAAAAAACAAACAAACAACAAATAGCAAAACACATTTTTTAATGATAAAAAAAAATCATCAAATGAAAATATTTTTTTCCATATCCATCTTCAACCAACTTTGATCTACTGTAAATTTTTAACATAGAACATCATTATTTTTAAACAAATCTGACATTTTATGAGATCCTGTGATAAATTTTTTACATGCATCATGCAAAACTATGCTGATATGCTTGGACAAATATTAAGATTACTGCCCTTACTGCATTATAAATGATAAACCATGCAAGTTAATGGACATTTTGCACCTCATGTTGAAAGGAAACTAAAGGGCTTTACCTAGTTGACCTCATCTGTTTAAACAGCCGACAAACATGGGTACAGCAGGCAAAGGATGAAAGACAAACTTTGAAAATCTTACTCTTAAAATAAATGAGGATTTTTTTGAGATTTAAAATGGATATTTTTATGGTCAAGGGAAATTTTTCAGTAATATCCGGGAAATTTATAGTAATTTCAGGTGGAAAATGTCAGATTTTTTTAGGGGAAAATACCAGTATTCGTTATTAAAAAAGGGCTAGATTAGTCCCTGTATCCCTAGTGAATAATGATGGTTACCACTGTGGTAGCTCAGTTGGTAGAGTGCTGGCACTTAAAGTGGGAGGTTGTGGATTGAACCCTGACAAGGTAATAGGAACTTAAAATAAACGAGGTCCTGTGTCACTGTAGGTGTGGCATGATAAAGAACCCTGCTGTAAAATGCCACCAGCACAACGCACAGACAAAATTTCTGCACTTTCACCTATAGCTGGTGAGGTCTCGATATATAAGTGAAATATTCTTGACTGGGTTGTTAAACACAATTTCTCAACTCAACTCATATATGCTTAGTATGCTACAGGTGGTTGGTAAAAATCACTATTTGTGGTCATGTGACTAGTGTCTAGCAGTTATTTTTGCCTCCAAATGGTATTGCTTTTACTACTACTGTCGTACTTTGTTGTTTCTGAAGAAATTCCCATTCATTGCTTATTATAACTGCTGTATTTAAAATAAAAACATGTTATTTGTTTGTTTTACATGTTATAGGAGCAAGATGATTGGTTTAAAAGAGAACAGGAACTGATACAGAAGATAGATGAAGTGAATGAAAATAATCAAAAAATCCTGCAACAGGAAAGAGTAAGTGTTGACAAAAATCTTTAAAAAAAAAAAAAAAAAAAAAAAAATTAATGAATAAAACTAAAAATAAATATAAATATAAATTTTAAAAAGATTAAATATGAATTAAAATACGGTACTAAAACAAGAAAGTGTTAGTGTTAACAAAAAAAACCAAAAAACAAAAATGGAAAAAAAAACAAAAAAAAATCAAAAACAAAAAAAAAAAACAAACAAAAAACCAAAACAAAAAGTACTAAAACAAGAGAAAGTTGATATTGACAAAAATTTTAATTATAACAGTTTCATTATAGAAAAAATGCTGGTTTTCAAATACTAAGTGGACTTTTCCACAATTTTGAAAAATTGACATGGAGTAGCATAATGGAATTGTAATTACATCCCAGTCAAGATTCTTATGCTATACATGTAGATGAAAGCAGCCAGTTCAGAAATATGGAGTAAACAATAGTGTATTAAGAAAACCACCAACTTGTGCAGGCAGATTGATAACTTTTTGCACTTGGATCTGACTTGAGTAGAATCAAATCCTAACATTTGGGAGGAGCCGTCATCTGCCAACTACTTTTTGCCAAGAAGCCCCTATAAAAATTTTGGTTAATTTGTTTTTTTTTTTTTTTTTTGTTTTTTTTTTTGTTTTTTTGTTTTTTTTTTTTTTTGCATTCAAGTATACAGTTGTATACAAATGGAATATTTACAAAATCCTTAGTAATTATTTGTGTCTTTTTATCTGTTTTTGTCGAGCTTGGCATTGCCATGAGGCCAGACTTAGGTGTTACCTAGTGTCGTAGTACACATTGGGGCAGGGGCATGTCAAAATGTGAAAGTTTATGTTAAAGTAATGTATTTTCTACTTGATCATAAACTAACCAGGCAAGACATTTAAATCTATGGAATTCTTGTTTGTTTTTCAGAGTAAATCTGAAGAACTGATGAATATAACGAAAGAATTGGAAGAGAAATATACAGCGACTCAAATGGAAACAAAAAGACTAGAGATGGAATTAGATGCTTCAAATAGAGAAAAGGTATACAAACTTCTACTTCATAGATAAATGCTGATTTTTGTCGAGCCTGGCATTGCCATAAGGCGAGAATTGGGTGTTTCTTTTCTGGTGACGTCGTAGGTGGCGCCGGCGTGTCAAAATGTGAAAGTTTATGTTAAAGTAATGTATTTTCTACTCAATCAAAAACTAACCAGGCAAGACATTTAAATCCGTGGAATTTTTTGTTGTAGAAATAAATACATTTTTTAGCTTACCTGACCGAAAGGTCATGTGAGCTTATGGCATGGCGCAGCGTGTGTATGTGCGTGTGCGTGGATGTGTGCGTGCATCGTTAACACCTAAACTGCTGGACAGATTTCAATGATACTTAATCAGAAGCATATATGGGCCAGTGCAATTCAGATTTGTTCATGGTGTTACCATGGCTACCAAAACCAGATCAAGGTGATCTAGGGGTCCAAAAATCTTAAAAAATCTTCTTCTACGAAACCGATGATGGGAGAAAAAATCTAATGTGATATTTGGCTTCTCTAGGGTCTTAAGTCTATAGTTTGTTCAATTCGTGAAATTTGGTCGAAAAATGGGTAACGCATTTTTCGTTTAATTTAAAAAATTTCATAAAATGGCTTCAAATTGTTTTAACTTGACTGTTTGAACAGATAATGACATGAGGTTTTCAGTTTTGACTTTTTCTTGAAATGACCTTTAATTGAGGGGCAAGGTCACAAATCAAGGTCATGACCTAATTTGTGATTTATGCAATTTTAGGCAATTTTCTTGCAAATATTAAGAGATATATAAAATCAAGACATTGTTAAAATGTTCAGCATGACAAAATTTAAAAAGGTACCAAGTTTCGTAACTATATGATAATCCATGTAGGAGTTGTTGCCCTTGAAATGTTATTTTTGGCTTTCAAATACCAAAATTGTGCATTAGCTTGAAAACTATTAACTTTTTGTATAGGCATGTATATTAGAATATTGTAGGTATTTTGACAACGATCATTTTGATATATGGTTCAAGGTCATATGATCAAAGGTCAAGGTCACAGATGCAAAAGAAGACATAAACTGCTAATTATCTTGAAAACTATTAACTTTTTGTATAGGCATGTATATTAGAATATTGTAGGAATTGATATGGCGATCATTTTAATATGGTTCAAGGTCATATGTTCAAAGGTCAAGGTCACAGCTGCAAAAGGAGACATAATTGCTAATTGTCTTGAAAACTATTAACTTTTTGTATAGGCATGTATATAAGAATATTGTAGGAATCGATATGGCGATCATTTTGATATATGGTTCAAGGTCATATGATCAAAGGTCAAGGTCTTTGCTGCAAAAGAAGACTTAAATTGCTAATTATCTTGAAAACTGTCAACTTTTTTGTTTAGGCATATATGTTAGAATATTGTAGGCATTGCAGCAATGATCATTTTGATATATAGTTCAAGGTCATGTGTTCAAAAGGTCAAGGTCACAGCTGCAAAAGAAGAAATAAATTTCTTATTATCTTGAAAACTTTAACTTTTTTGTATAGGCATGTATATTAGAATATTCTAGGTATTGACATGGTGATCATATATGGTTCAAGGTCATATATGTTCAAAGGTCAAGGACATAGCTGGATAAAGTATACTGAAATTTGTTAATGATTTGGAAATTATTCATTGCATTACAGTTACTTCATGCATATTGTATAAGCTACTTATAAATGAAATGTGACTGGATATATTTCTGGTTAGGTTATGTGGGAGTTCTTAACTTGAGAAAACTTGTAAAGTTTTTGTTCCTAATATATTGTCTTTTGCGCTTTGCAAACAATTTTGGACATATCCTCAGGTGAGCGTTAAGGCCTATGGGCCTCTTGTTATTTGGATGTGATTTGAAAATCTGAACCATTTTGATGTGAGACCTGGGATTCACCCTTAAAAATCTTAACAACAGTTTTCAAGAATTTTTGAAAAAGTTAATTTCAGCATTTGTTTTGTCACTACAATAAAGAGAGGTGCTATACCAATATTTTTAACAGTGCCTCACCCAACATCTGCTATTGCCTTGAAGCTCAACTAAAGGTCCTGGAGAACCTTTTTATAAAGTCCACGAGCTCAACTAAAGGTTCTGGAGAACCTTTTTATAAAGTCCACGAGTCTTTACTGTATATGAATTTCATTTTGTAATGAATAGCGAATAATCATTCAATCATGAAATATTTTAAGATGAAAGTAGGACTACATCCATTTTAGCCGTCTCTCCCCAAATGTGAAGTGTCATAAAATTTGGGCAGTTTTAAGATACACATGTATCGGAATACATGTAAGTATGGAAATGCCAAGTAAATGTCAACTCATTAACAAATTATTTTAATTTTGTTTGTTAGGAAAGTTTGAAGGTAGAGATGGGAATTATGGAAGCCAAGTTTGAAAGTAATCACAGAATGTTAGAAGCTGATTTACATTCTCAGATGGAGAAAGAGGTACTGTAATGTTATTTTCTTATTTATAAAATTATAGAATGTCATTCTGATAGTAAAAACCAAGTCAAAATGGTTGTGTGTTTAGGCTAATGCTTTCATGTAAAACTTAAAAGAATCATCAATATTCATTGGGTTAAAATTTCAGGGTATTGTAATAAAAGTTATTAAAATAATAATTGTTGGAGAAAAAATGACATGGAATTGTGTTTTGTAAAAAAAAAAAAAAAAAAAGGGGGGGGGGGAGGGGGAGGGGGGGGGGAATTCTATTTGGGTCCTTTGGAAAGAATAAATTTCTGTTGACGTTACATTTTGCTATTATCACTAATCTACAAAGTTACCAAAATTAAACTCTGGATGAACATTTGTGATTTTCCAGGTCCCGGTAGTATTCTTCAAATCTAGATTTGTCACATTTCAGTAAATCTACTCAGGTCAGCTATATGTAAGAAAGGGGCTTAGACATTTTCCTTATGGCCCTAGGGTTGGCATGATTTACTCCTGCATTGACATACTTGTCCTTTTGACAACTCTGCACAATATTTAGATTTTCAGAAGTTGGTAAATTGTGATATTCATTAATTTATCCTCATTAACTTGTAAATTTTAACACTGAACAACAATTTTATCATTCACTTACTCAACAAAGTTGATAAATGGAATATAAAGTTAGGTTTATTGGGGGTTTTTTTTTCAATCCATCAGTCATTTGTTCAACCAGTTATTATTAATAAGAAGATTTCAGATATGCTGAATTTCTTTGGTGCTTGAGGTTGTATAGTTGGAAACTAATTTGTACAATTGTGTAAATAATCAGATCTTCAGCCTACATGTATGTGTCTGTTGTAAGTGCTTTGAATAATTAGGAGTTGAACATGTTAGCTATCATCTTATAGAAACGATATGTTAAAAATAATTTTAGTCAGTCATTGAGAGCAGAAAGTCATGGGTTTGAAATCTTGGCCAGGTCATACACAAGACTTTAAAATTTAAGTTATTACTCCTTCATCTGGCACTTGGCATTAGGAGAATAGAGTTCTGACTGTTTCGCCCAGTGTCAGGATAATGGACTGGGGAAATGGTATACTTGTCTGTGGCAAACTTTGGTCTGGAATGCATGCTAGTACATGGCAAGCCATAATACACACTTACAGATCACATACTTGTTCTTAGATTAATCTATAGATATTAACAACCTTGCTCTTGTCACAAAATGATGAAAAATTGCTGATATGATGTTAAACAACATTACAACAACAGCAACAACATCAAGTGTTACACATCTGTATAAGTGATAGTAACTGTTAATTGATAATTATTGAATAGGAAAGCTAGATTGCTTGTAAAGAATTCTAGTAGCAGTAGTCAGCAAGGTTCTGAATAGTTGAACAATTGGTATTTTAATATGAAAGATGTTGAGACTTTTAAATTTGAAAAAGATCGAAGAAAAAGATGTAACACTTTGTCACATTTCCTAGAATTCATCACAAAAAGAAGTCCATTCCCCATAAGCAAATAGAAAAAGTATATGTGTCAAATTTTGCAACATTACATAAACCTGGCGACATCGCAATTCCAGTAGAATTATTTTTACTGGGACATGTCTTAATCACTAGAACCCCCGATTAGTAGTTTAACCAGTTATAAATCCAAACTGAAAACTTTTTATAAAAATCAATAGACATTATTAATAGTTTTAATCAAAAAAAAAAAAAAAACACAAATCACAAAATATTTAAAAGTATGCAAGAGGCAAATTTTTTACTAATCAGTTGTTCAAAAGATTGCAGCTCAGATTGCTGATGTACATAAAAGAATGGAGCAGACAGAGGACGAGTTACGTGAAAATCACCGACATCAGATAACGGAGATTAACCAGAGAAATAAAAGAGACTTAGAGAAACAGTTGGCTAAATTTCATGAGGAGCTGAGGGCCAAAGATGAGGAAAATAGGAAACAATGTCAGGAATACGAAGAAAGGTATGTTTACGGTTTAGTTGCTATAGAAACAGGCTAAATTCTATGAGCAGTTGAAAGCTTGAGATGATGGAATTAGGAGACAGTGTCAAGAATACAAGGAAAGATGTTTAAAGCTTGGTTGCTATTGAAACAGTAGGATAAATTTGATCAGAAGCTGACAGTTGAGTGAATGAGTGAGTTGATGTTTAAAGCTGTATCAGCAATTTTGCAGTTATTGGCAGCTTAACTCTAAGTCAAAGAAAATATAAATAGAAAAAAATCAGGAATGTGAGGAAGAGTATGTTTGGAGTTAAAAGCAGAAATAGTTATATAGGCTAGATTTTGAAATTATTGAGCTGTTTGTCAATAACAACAAGAAAAAATGTAAGGCTGAGTAATAATAAACTACAGTAGGACCTATCTAATCTGGACACCCTGTGGACCAGAGTTCTTGTTCATACTAGAGAGGTAATTGGTTTACAGAGGTAAACTATAATAAAGAATAATTTAGTTGTTTGTCCTGTAGTTATTATAGACAGGTTTTTATTTTATTTTGGTTTAACTGTTTTTCCATTGAAATGACAATCTGATTTTTAAATATGTGATATCCAAAGAATAGACTGGTACAGTTAATATTTTCTTCATAAAAAGAAGAAACGAGTGTTACTGGTTATTTTCTGTTTAACAAGAAGAAAAGAGTGTTAATGGTTATTTTCTGTTTAACAAGAAGAAAAGAGTGTTAATGGTTATTTCTGTTTAACAAGAAGAAACGGGTGTTAATGGTTATTTTCTTCATAAAAAGAAGAAACTGGTGTTAATGGTTATTTTCTTCATAAGAAGAAGAAAAGAGTGTTAATGGTTATTTTCTTCATAACAAGGAGAAACGAGTGTTAATGGTTTGACACATTATACCCCACATTACTTGTGATCTAAAATTTTATGTTTGTTTTCAGGTTACAGACCATCAGGAAGGAAGTGTCCAACTTAAAGTCAGCTAAACAGAAACTGGAATCTCAGAGGTAGGAATAGTTAACACTGAGTATTATAAACTCACCGAAGAACTTATCACTGAGTATTTTAAACTCAGTTGAGAACTTAACACTGAGTATTATAAACTCACCGAAGAACTTATCACTGAGTATTATAAACTCACTTGAGAACTTAACACTGAGTATTATAAACTCACAGGAGAACTTTTCACTGAGTATTATACATCATGGGAGAACTAATCACTGAGTATTATAAACTCACTTGAGAACTTATCACTGAGTATTTTAAACTCAGTTGAGAACTTAACACTGAGTATTATAAACACACGGGAGAACTTATCACTGAGTATTATAAACTCACGGGAGAATTTATCACTGAGTATTATAAACTCACGGGAGAACTTATCACTGAGTATTATAAACTCACTTGAGAACTTATCACTGAGTATTTTAAACTCAGTTGAGAACTTAACACTGAGTATTATAAACTCACTTGAGATCTTATCACTGAGTATTATAAACTCACGGGAGAATTTATCACTGAGTATTATAAACCCACGGGAGAATTTATCACTGAGTATTATAAACCCACGGGAGAATTTATCACTGAGTATTATAAACTCACGGGAGAATTTATCACTGAGTATTATAAACCCACGGGAGAATTTATCACCGAGTATTATAAACTCACGGGAGAATTTATCACCAAGTATTATAAACTCACGGGAGAACTTACCACTGAGTATTATAAACTCACTTGAGATCTTATCACTGAGTATTATAAACCCACGGGAGAATTTATCACCGAGTATTATAAACTCACAGGAGAATTTATCACTGAGTATTATAAACCCACGGGAGAACTTATCACTGAGTATTATAAACTCACTTGAGAACTTATCACTGAGTATTATAAACCCACGGGAGAACTTGAACCAAGTATTATAAACTCATGTGATAGATGTCTGGCCAGTTCACAATCATTCATTCAGTTGAGTGTACACTCAACTCAAATATTCCCATTTTTCTCTTATCCATATTTTGAAAATTTTAAGTTTTATGAGACAGTTTTTTTGTTTTGTTTAACAAACCTCACTAAACAATTCGAATTTAACATCAGATATTCAATTTTTACACTTTTAATGTCTTAACAACTGACATTGAAATATTCCCTAATTTGAGTTGAGTGAATGGTGGTAAAACTTGGGCCTGGAGAATTTTTAATGTCCTCTCTATCTCATTGCTACTCCAGGACCTAACTGTTAAAGAGAACATCCTGAAATTATCCAAGTAAAACTTGCGTATGAATTAATCCCTTGATATTCTTAATCTTACAAAAGAAGCTGAGAGACGGATACTGACAGTCTGGACTAAGATCTGCAATATTTTACCTTGATACAGTAATGCTTCCCACAATTTGATATAGAAGAATGGAAGTTGATTATGTACAATGATACAACATTTATTCAGATTATTTCACATGGTATCTTCTCGTATTGATTGCTTTTATACCCAGAAATCACAAATTCATGTTGTTATCACAAGACTTAAGAGCTACATTCTGAAGTAAATTTACTCTGATCACATATTGAGTCTTACAGATGCTGTATTTCATGTGTTGTTAATCCTGAATGGTCACACAACTTTCAGACCTCACTGTTCATGTGCTGTTTATCCACACTGGTCACATGACTAGATTTTCAGACCTCTCTGTTCGAATTCAAGTCAATTCGCCCCATGGTAAATTCGCCCCCATCAAATTCACCCCCACTTTTAACAACTTCGCCCCCATGTCAAAATCGCCCCCATTTTCAGACCTCTCTGTTCATGTACTGTTTATCCACACTGGTCAAATTACTAGATTTTCAGACCTGTCTGTTCATGTGTTGTTTATACACACTGGTCATATGACAAGATATTCAGACCCCTCTGTTCATGTGTTGTTTATACACACTGGACATATGACAAGATATTCAGACCCTCTGTTTATGTGATGTTTATCCACACTGGTCACATGACAACATTTTCAGACCTCTTTGTTTTATGTGATGTTTATCCACACTGGTCACATGACTAGATTTTCAGACCTCTTTGTTTTATGTGCTGTTTATCCACACTGGTCACATGACAACATTTTCAGACCTCTCTGTTCATGTGCTGTTTATCCACACTGGTCACATGACAACATTTTCAGATCCCCATATTATATAAAGCAGTATTAAGACAGTCATCCTATAAATCAAACAAAGAGTTAAGATAGTGCTAGGTGAAAAATGTATTTATCATAAGTAATTAATGCAGCATTCTACTTTTTGACAAACAGGTATGAGATCCTGACTAAGTTTCAGTACATGATGCAGTCCCAGTGGAACGAGGCTGTCTCACTCTTAGTTAGTACTCCACAAAGGCAGGTATGGATAGTGTTATATCTAAAAAAAACATAGCAAGATAATAGTGATAAAAACTGTTATCTTTTAAAAGTCAAAATATTTGCCAGAAATTTTTGTATTTATTTTACAAGATTGCTCAATAGTTTGAAGATTAAAGATTTCATACATGTACTTGTCAGATCTGATATGTAGGAAGAATTTTAAAATTATAACAAAGGTAGAGGAGAAGATATATAGGTATCATCATATTTACCATAACTTACAATCAGAATGTGTAGGGTGACAAATAGACAAAAATCTGTGAAAACTGAACTTCATAAAACAAAATATTTCAGCCTTAATAATCTAAATACCTGTGTTATCAGAATACATGTGTTATCAGAATACCTGTATTATCAGAACACCTGTGTTATCAGAATACCTGTGTTATCAGAATACCTGTATTATCAGAACACATGTGTTATCAGAATACCTGTATTATCAAAACACCTGTTATCAGAACACCTGTGTTATCAGAATACATGTGTTATTAGAATACCTGTGTTATCAGAACACCTGTGTTATCAGAATACTTGTGTTATCAGAATAGCTGTTATCAGAACACCTGTGTTATCAGAATAGCTGTGTTATCAGAACACCTGTGTTATCAGAACACCTGTGTTATCAGAATACCTGTGTTATCAGAACACCTGTATTATCAGAACACCTGTGTTATCAAAATAGCTGTGTTATCAGAATACCTGTTTAAACCACATTTGTTTATTTTTTGTGTCACTTTGAAGTAATGCATAAAAAATAATAATCATATAATAACAAATGCATAATAATATTTGCAATTATATGAGTATACACAAAAATAGTAAATTTAGTCTGTATATGCCTTTAAAGCATTCTAGATTCAACATTGCAAAAAAAACCAAACAAACAAAAAAAAAAAACTACCTGAATCCACTGCAGTTAAGACATTACACAATCGTATACAGTCACCAGCATAGGTTTAGTTTATTTTAAAACTATAATTAACTGGTGATATCCAAAAAATTGTTACATAATTTTTCTTGACTTGAGACATTAAACCACTTTAGCAAGTGATTAATGAATTGTAGAACATGAAGTCATTCACCCCTGGAGATGGAAATACAGAAAACAAAGGTGGTGTAAGCTTTAGAATTCCAAACCAGTCCAATGGCTCATATCAAACATCCAGTCCAGGCAGAGAAAGAATACAATCTACAGAACAGAGTAACACAGAGCAAGGGCAAGCAGAACTTTCAAGGGGGATAACGACCAGTTCATTGGAATTAAATAATCCTCAGTCTGATGAAATAAACTTAAATGATTTCAATGCATCTCTTCACATGCAGCAGTTTTTACAGAGGTATGTTTTATTATATCCAAAGCCTTGTCTAGATTTAAAATTCTACACAAATATCTGTTTTTTCAACATAATTTTAACCTTTTTTAGCTTGTCTGCAGAAATGATGACAAAGTTTAGACATATGCTATACTTATCTATTATGGACCTTTCCCGAGGGAACTGTTCTCCTATAGTGTTCTCTGTAGAGGTATACATAGTCCTAGCTCTTAGGCTTTAGAAAACTCATTAAAATGTTAATCTAGTACAGTACTTTCTGGCTTATTTTGTAATATTACTTGGTGAACAAATCATTCTTATTGTCTAAATTTATATTCGTAAATTGCACCTTGAAGGAGGCCATTTAGTATCAAACATCAACAGTGCTTCAGATTGTCGGTGCGCCCGCGTTAATCCCGCATAATTTTTAAAAATGACGCATGAATATTGTACTCGGTGCGCCATGTGGGCGCACTAAAATATGGACGATATTAGATCTAAAACACAAGCTCTTCCAATCATCCTAAAAAAATAGACGGCAGAAACAGGAAGTGTCTGTAATGATTATTGTTACTCAGAATACCTCTGATTTTACGGTAGTCGTAAAACGAAAATGAAAATGTCAAAAAAAGGAAGCGAGGTAGCATCCTCTCGTTTTTGCCCAAAAGACTCGAGATGAAGTAGAAAGCGGTAAAAATGAATCAATATATAATTCAAGACATAGTAAAAAAGAATTAAAAACCCCTCTAAAACCACTGTTTTTTATTGTAAACATTTGCTAGAGCTGTCACATGGTCGCTCAGCTTCAGACATGTTGTCTGCTGAATGTAACGTTACGTTACATTGATGATAGGCAATGTTTGTGACAACATTTTGTATAAATGGAAAATATAGTTTATGTTTTCAATTTTTCGTTTAATAATAATAAATCGAAATGTGGACCTCTCTAAAACTTGAAAGGCGTGATTGATCATAGTTGAATAAATACTGGGATAATTACCCACGCATGGCGATGTTGTAATTTCAAGTCTATTCATAAACTGAAGGATGACATCAAAATTAAATTCTGTATTTTTTTATAACGAAAAAATTATTGGCCCCTGACTTTAAAAAAGGCCCCTCATTTCTGAACAGGATGGGCCCCTTGGGCCCCTGGTTTTTCAAAACAATCTGAAGCACTGCATCAACTGTAAAAAGTGCCACCTGAACAAAGGGGATTAAACCTGATTTGCTATGTACTGTATTTTGATGTCAGGGGACTTTACCTAGTAAATCCTGTTGTTATGTATTGTCAATGACAGATGTTTTCTACAGAAAATAGTATTCCTGTAATACTCCAATGATTATTCAGCAAATTAACATGCAGACCTGCCAACCCTGGCTTACAATTTTTCCATAGTTCTTACTAAAAATTGCTGAAAATTTTTAATTCTTACGATTGTATGGATACGGCATGTTTTCTTCCGATTTTTATCTTTTCTGGATATTCTCTTTCATTGTCTTTACGTTTTCAAACCATGTTTTAGAAAACTGTCCTGGAAACGCTTTTAAGGCATGCAGATTACAATAAAGCATTAAAAAGATAGCCAGCGATCACTGACGTTACGCAAAGTCAGAAGAGGGTTTGATAGTTAAGCATTTCAAAGACATTCTGAAGTGTAATTCTGTAATAATCAAGCATCTGTGTGATTTTAAAGTTTCTCGCGGTAACTGTCACATATCAAAAATGAGCAAACGCAAAGCAGATCTGGCGGATTATTGAGAAAACTGACTTTTGTAAAATCTTAGTGAAACTGGTGCAATCTTACTGAAAAATGTCATTGATCTTGCTGAATAGTTGTCCAGGGGGTTGGCAGGTCTGAACATGTGATGTATAAAAATGTACTGATGACCATTGTTTAGGTTTTTATCTTCTGGATTTTAGGGAAGTTGTAAAGTGACCTGAATTTTAAAGAAAAAATACTTACAATATTTCAGTAAATTCTGACATTTATAAAGGAATTTGGATTTTTAAAATTTGGTTGTGGGGGAACCATGAGAAGGTATTGTTACCAAGTTCTACTGTATGATTAACTTGGTGTTTAAATCCAGTTGTTACATATTTTTATGTCTATTAAATAAACTGTATGGTTTGAACATTAGACCTTTTTCTGTACTTTCCTTTCACCAAGGGAGCCTTGATGCCCGAGTGTTCTTAAGCACACATTTGTGGATCACACCACCAAGGGTTAAATCCCACTTAGGCAGATTCTGGTGTGAGATAGTTTGTCAGTTCCCTTGTTGAAGGTCTATGGTTTCCCCAGGCACTCAGCTTCATCCACCCTCACAGAGCTGACTTTTTAAAAATAAATGAAAGAATCTTGACTGTGGTGTAAAACACCATTAATCTAACCCATCAAATCCGTTTATTATTTTTTGTTTTTTGTTCTGTTTTAGTCTTACTCATCCAATTATGTTTCCTGTTGCACAACCACCAGACGTGGCAGCCAATGAAGAAAACAGCGTGATTAATCCCAAAATGAACAGTCAAGGTGCTAGATATCAACTACATCGGGAGAGTCGTACAGATCTTGAAGATGAGGGTCAGGTGGTCCATCAACAAGTACCATCTCATATCCATAATCACAGCATAACATTGCCACCAGAACCAACCAATCACAGTATGCTGAACTGGTCACATGATCAAACTGAAAGATCACTGTTAAATCATCTAGGTCAGCAGTCTTTACCAGCAAGGGCACACCACAATCAAAGTTTACCTATCTCATCTGAAACAGCCAATCAGAGCATGCAGAACTGGTCACATGATTATAAAGAAAGGGCACATTTACTTCCTGCAGGTCAGAGGTCAACAGCTGCCAATGAAAATGTAGAAAGTTGGTTACACAATAGTGTAGGTCATGGTCACAGTTTAATGAATACATCTGGTCAGAGTATAGATGGTTGGTTTCCGAATCAGTCAGTCCCTCCGGCGGCAGTTGCCATCAGACCACCACAGCAACATGGCAGTTTGGATTATGAATCACTAAGCAGGAGACAAGGTATTTTTTCTTTTTTCTTTTTGGAAATCAACAAAATAAATGTACATAGAGGATGTTTCACAGTGAAGTATGAATATGAAATTTATTTTGTCGAGTGGAGTGAGAAAATCAATATTTTCACTCGAAGGCTGCGCTGTCTCGTGAAAATATTGATTTTCTCACTTCACGAGACAAAATAAAATTCATATTCATACTTCACTGTTAAATGTTCTATTTATTTTACATCACTGTTTAAACTGTTTTTATATCTGACATGTTTGGTTCATTAAAACAATGGATCGCGCCGTCGACGTACAGATTGTTGCAGCCCTCAAAGTGGGTTTCAAAACTAAGTGGCCAGCTGGCCAACAATTTAAATTTTCTGGTGGCCAGTGGAAATTCCAAGTGGGCAGGCAATCTTTTCTTCCAAATGATGAAAAATTAAGGCAACTTTTAGTTATGGAAAACAAAATGCATATTTTTAAAATTGACTTACAATAACTTACATTAGTGTTATTAATAACAATAATGATGATGTAAAGTGTCCATTTTATTGCCTGAACAGTATCATTATATTGCAACAGTACCATGAAAATTCTGTAACACAGAAATAATATCTGTTCTCTAGTCACAAAAGTTTAAATTTAAAGTGGACAAGCTGGCCACCATTTACAAATTTTAGGTCGCCAGACACAATTCCAGGTCAATTTGGCCACCATTTTAGTAGACAAAATTGAGGGCTGTGTTGTTGACGATAATAAACAACATTGACTAGGTACACTGTTATTCGCTCGTCTAATGATTGACGCAATTTGGAAAAACTGCGGCACCGAAGTGCAGATACAGGGCACCCGTTCGCAATAATAAATAGGGGAGTAACTCTAATTAAAAAACCCTCTAAATTGCACATGAAGGAATTCGGAGTGAAATACATGTTTTTTCACTGGTGAAAATATATGTATTTTACTGCTGTGAAAATATGTGTTTTATCAGTTAAATATTTTCCATTATTTCATTATTGATATAAAATAAATTTATTTACTATATACTTGTTTATCCATTTACTTAATGAATGAACTCAGTATCTGAGTTGTACACCAAGAGATTCAACAAGGGCTAATGTCTACAGAAAAATTGTGATTTTAAAATCTAAAGTCAGTTAGCAATGGGTATAATAGCAAGGTTTTACTGTATAGAAATAAGGTTATCCATTGATAGGTTAGTACTTTTACCAGGTTTGTCAATTTAATTCTTACATTGATACATCAGAATTTTACCAACTCAAGTATACACTTTTTGTTATTGAAAGGTTACAATCTGCCCAATCAAGAAACTAAAGTATATATTTTTATTGACAGGTTACAATTTGCCCATTCAAGAAGCTCAAGTATCTCAGAGATTGGTTTATTCTCCACCCACTAAACAAACTAGAAGTCAAACATCAGAGGAACACAGCAGACAACAGGATGACAGCACAGATGACTCTGTTGGGGAAATTAGTGCTGTGTTAGAAGAAACAATGAAGTAAGGTTATATAATATACAAGTAGCACTAGAATAATAAGACCAGTACCTTTAAGGGGCCTCTCTGTCTTCAGGAGGCCTCTGTGCCCTCAAGGGGCTTTTGTGTCTTCAGGAGGCCTCTGTGCCCTCAAGGGGCTTTTGTGTCTTCAGGAGGCCTCTGTGTCTTCAAGGGGCTTTTGTGTCTTCAGGAGGCCTCTGTGCCCTCAAGGGGCTTTTGTGCCTTCAAGGGGCCTCTGTGTCTTTAAGGGGTCTCTGTGTGCCTTCAAGGGGCCTCAATGCCTGAGTGGCCTGAAGTGCACCCTTGCAGATCTTAAGTTTGTGTGGTTGAATCCCACTTAGGACAAATCATATTGAGAAAGTTTGTCATTAAAGATTGGTGGGTTTTTTTTCCAGGCATTCCAGTTTTGTCTAATAACCCTGAACTAATCACCTCAGCATAAGTGAAAGTTTAAAAAAAAGTCAATAAATAATTGTGTTTTTACTCCACCACCCCAAAACAAAAATCAAAACAAAGAAAAACAACAACAACAACAATTTAGGAAAACAGATTAAAAGCGGTTTGAAGATGTTACAGTCCAGCTACAGTTACGGTTTTATCGCAGAAATAAAGATCAAATTAGGCTTGGTACTAAGAAGAACCCTTTACCACACATTATCATTAATATGTTATAGATTTCTGTAAACTTCACAAGTTGCTGGAGATGTCTGAATATAAAGAAATAATTTTGACTAGAGAGCTATTCATGAAGCTTTTGATGCATTAAGTCTTCCTACATCTGAAACATATAAAACTTTTTTTGTTTTACAGGTTAAATGTTGAGTACAACCAGATAGAAGAAAAGTTTGACAAACATGAGTATAGACAGAGTGAATTACAGCATTACATACAGATGGTAGGTAGTCTGGATTTATAACTTTAACCCTATATTTGTAATGGAATGGTCCATTACTAATGTTACCTTTTTAACTCGACATTTGTAATAGAAATCCGTTACCGATGTTACCTTTTTCACCCTATATTTATAATAGAATAGTCCATTACTGATGATCATTTGGAATATACTACATGTCTTTAGGGGATAGTAAATGTTTGGTCAAACTTGAACCATTGAATCTGGTTATTTTCCTTTAATTCAGAAATTTTGTTAAATAAAATTCATACATTCCAGTTGATAATAGTACAATCCATTGTTGATTATTTGAACTGTACTACACATTTTGAGGGGGATTTGCATTTTTTTCCAACTTAAACTATTGAACTAAGTTGTTTTTTTCATTAATTCAGTCAGACATTTCAGAAACAATGTTATTTTTCTTGTAAATTCAAGGTCATTGTTTCAGTATACATTACAATGAATCAAGGATATTTCTATTTGAAATTTCAGTACAAGACCAATTAAACTTAATTGGTAGATTCTCATCCCCGCCCGCCAAATGAAAATATGCTGCCCCAAGTCATTTTATTTTCTTTTCCCATCCTGGATGTATTCAAAGTCTCTTCTGGAGTTATGTCGAGTCTGTAGAATTTTAGAAAAGGGTTTTAAGCACTCCCTTAAAACCCAGAAGTGCAAGGATGAAATCGATAGTAGCTTCATACATGTTTCGGATAGTGCATGGTGGACATAGTGGACAAAAGAATTACTAAGACAATTGACTTGTAAAACTCTGTTTTCAGAATTCTATTATTTTCTAATGGTGATATAATTCAAAATTCTATATATATGTACATGTATATTCAATGTTTTGATTTCTATTTCATTTCCTAGTTATTACAAAAGCCACCAGGTGGTGTTGTAGGAGACTCTGTGAACGATGTTCAAATAGATGAAAATGCTTCCATGTTCTCACATGACCAAACAGGTAAGGATGTTTATAGATAATAAAATGAATAAGGAAGGGGAACGAAAAACTATTGTCAAAACACTTTTACGGCAGGGGTATTATTTTTTATTATTTTCTGTCTTACCTGTAAATATAACCTATTCCTTTTTTAACTTGTAAAAGGGGCCTTATGGGCCTGGTCTAAAGTTTCACCGTATGGATTACCACACCCGAGTTCAAATACTCCTCAGGTAGTGGATTACCACACCCGAGTTCAAATACTCCTCAGGTAGTGGATTACCACACCCGAGTTCAAATACTCCTCAGGTAGTGGATTACCACACCCGAGTTCAAATACTCCTCAGGTAGTGGATTACCACACCCAAGTTCAAATACTCCTCAGGTAGTGGATTACCACACCCAAGTTCAAATACTCCTCAGGTAGTGGATTACCACACCCAAGTTCAAATACTCCTCAGGTAGTGGATTACCACACCCAAGTTCAAATACTCCTCAGGTAGTGGATTACCACACCCAAGTTCAAATACTCCTCAGGTAGTGGATTACCACACCCAAGTTCAAATACTCCTCAGGTAGTGGATTACCACACCCAAGTTCAAATACTCCTCAGGTAGTGGATTACCACACCCAAGTTCAAATACTCCTCAGGTAGTGGATTACCACACCCAAGTTCAAATACTCCTCAGGTAGTGGATTACCACACCCAAGTTCAAATACTCCTCAGGTAGTGGATTACCACACCCGAGTTCAAATACTCCTCAGGTAGTGGATTACCACACCCGAGTTCAAATACTCCTCAGGTAGTGGATTACCACACCCGAGTTCAAATACTCCTCAGGTAGTGGATTACCACACCCAAGTTCAAATACTCCTCAGGTAGATCTTACTAGGAGATTATTTATCAGTTTGCTCGTTGAAAATAAGTTTTCCAGGTACTCCTGTTTCCTCCGTCATCCCAAATATGGATACATTGACTGGAGCATAAAACACCATTCATTTACGTCTAACTAAAAATACCTATCATGACACCTGATATAAGAAAAAATAACTGTAAGTGGGATGGCATGTTAATCATCATTACCCCATACCCTGTTTCCAGTAGGCTTGTTTATCTTAGTTACCGTGTATATCTTATGAGAATTAATTATAATAGAAGTTTTCAGAAATCTGTCCCCTTAACCCTATCTCCAGTAGGCTTGTTTGTTTTAGTTACTGTGTATATCCGAGGAAAATTAATTATAATATAAGTCTTCAGAAATCAGTCCCCTTAACCCTATCTCCAGTAGGCTTGTTTATCTTAGTTACCGGGGTATATCTGATGAAAATTAATCATAATAGAAGTTTTCAGAAATCTGTCCATTTTGTTATCTAGCTCCAGCACAGAAAGGTGAGTGTTAAACATTTTTAAAAAATGTTTGTGGTTTTGTTTTTTATCCATTTTGGTGTTCGGTTTTAACATTTTAATAAACTTAGATAAAAGAAGAGATATGTAGGTTGACGTAGAATGCAATTACATTACACCTTAAAAACACTTTTTGACTCCCTTAAATAAGTGATGCAGAATTTCATCATTTAATACTATGATGACAATATAATCCAGTGACTGCATGTCGTTTTGCACTAAAACAAAATTTATTAGTTTATAATTGATTAACATAGTTTAAACAACAGATTTTTAGTATTAGGACTTTACACTATATACATAATATACTAAATGATTTCTGGTCCAAAATTATTTTTTGTGACTAAATTAAATCAAGTTTCTCTGAAGAACTTGGCTATTTGGAGGAGACATGCAAATTAGCTGTTGAGTCATGATTCAGGTGCCAGGTTCTAAACCCTGGACTGGTCATGTGACATGTAAATGATTAAAATGTTAATTTCGCATTTTTCAGCTCTTGCTGCTGATAATTAAATGAATTCAGGTCAAAACCTTGATAAACAGGTGCCCTTTGCAATAGAGAATCATATACTGGTAATTACCACTAAGTCAATATTTGTCTGATTGTTATGTACAAATCTATATGTACAAAGAAATGAACCTTTAAGACCTAGCCTGTACAAACCATTAATACAAATACATACATGTACATTTATGCTTCTTAGAAATGCAGGATTTTTATGGTACAGTTGATAAGCTATTTTGTTATTTAGTTGCTAGCATATGCAATAGTTTTAACACATAGAAATATGATAGGATTTTATTGCATTTAATACAAGAGAAATATGATAGGGTATTATTGCATTTAATACAAGAGACACTGGACCTTGTTGGTGACTTCGGGTCATTAAATAGCTAAGTCAAGTTTGAACATGGGTCATGTTGGGTCAATAAATAGGTCACTAGGTCAAATCATAGAAAAACCATGTTAACTTAAGAAGGTCACTAGGTCAAATTATATAAAAACGTTGTTAATACTCCAGTAGCCATAGTTTATGATAAATTGTCTTCAGACTTGCTCACATTGAATATTTTGACCAAAGCTAAGTCAAGTTCATATATGGGTCATGTTGGGTTAATAAATAGGTCACCAGGTCCAATCATAGAAAACCATTTTTAACACTCTAGAAGCCACAGTTTTTTAATAAAATTGTCTTCAAACTTGCTCAGAGTGAACATCTTGAGTCAGCTTAGTCAAGTTCATATATCGGTCATGTTGGGTCATTAAGTAGATCTCTAGGCCAAATCATAGAAAAATCTTGTTAAGACTCTAAAAGCCACAGTTTTTGATAAATTGTCTGTAAACTTACTCACATTGTATATCTTGCCCTAAGCTAAGTCAATTTCCAATATGGGGTATGTTGGGTAATAAGTAGGTCACCAGGTCAAATCATAAAAAAAAAACCTTGGTAACAAAATATTCTCAGGTGAGTGCCCAGGGCCTCATGGCCCTCTTGTTTTAAAATCATGATGTGTATGAACAAAGAAATCAGAAATCAGATGTATGTACAAGAATATCAATTAATTATATAATTATATTTTCGTTAAATGATATATGAACAGATAGTTAATGATATAACAAAGCACTATAATAAGTCATTAAGAGTTAAATGCAGTTGTAAATATCACGGGGTTAGTCATGGTTTTCTTCAGGCTCCTGTTTCTTCTACCATCTCTGACCTGACTGGACTCAGTATAGTGACAGAATTTGACTTGGGATTTTAATTGCCAATACTTCACTCCTTCGTCCTAGAACTGACTGCCTCATTTCAGTAACAGAAATCTTGAATGAGAGATAAATCACCATTACTGCACACCACTCATTAAACTTGCACATTATTGTACCACACGGGTCAGATAACTGATATCAGTATCCTTACCACAATTACTAACTCATGTCAGAAATAATGTGCTGACACGTGTATGTGGATTATATATGGTTTAATTCATCCCGAATTTGACATGTATTGTACTTGCTGATGTAATAGTTACTAGCAAAATTGTAACTATGTGTTGTCATTGACATACTTTGTCCAGTAAGTAGGTCCTAGCACTAATATTGCATAATATAAGTATACAATTATTATGATGTTAATTTATGCCCCCCTTCCTCCCCCCCCCCCCCCCCCCCCAAAAAAAAAAAAAAAACAAAAAAACAAAAAAACAAAAAATTAGAAGTTTTGGGCTGCAATCACCATTTACAATACAATACACAGGAACCTCATTCCCTTATTTACAGAGTTATGTCCCCTTGGTCAATATGATGTTTAATGTATTTGTCTTTTACAGACTATTCTAGTTGTGTAATAATTTTTCAAATTGTAAAATAAAGTGTAAAGCACTTGCCCTCCATATTCACAAATTTTTATCTGTGTTTCTCATTTCTTAATGGCTGCATGGTGTGGTACAGTCGCCGACTTTCATAGTTAAGGGTTGTGTATTCACACTGCTGGGGACTGATATTTTCTGAGATAATTTGTGTCTTTTGCTCAAATTCAATTTGTAAACATCCGATTCCAGCCAAGTTCCTGTTTTTCTCTATGTACTAAAGACGGCTCTGTTAGAATTTTATAAAAAGAATAGGCCACTTGAGGCCAATACAAAGAAAGTATTATTTTAGAAATGGCTGAAAATACTAATACCAACTAGGTAAGAGGAGCTTAAAGACAATCCAAGATTTAATTTGTGTTTTTACATTAATGAACAGTTAAAAGAACATGATTAAAATTTCCCTGAATAAGAAATAATGAAAATAAAAGGGATAGGGAAAAAAGAAATGAGCAAAAAATGCTCAAACTATGATTCTTGTGATGATAAATATGCTGCTTATTTCAGATTAAAGTGGCTTTTTTTAAGTCACCATTTCTGGGAGTAAAATGCTCTACTCAGAACATTAACCACGTTACCTTTATGTGTTACTTATTTTGTCTTATTAGAAGATCTAGATCTGAACGACACAGCACAGGCAGCTCAGATGCAGAAAGAATTCCAGCGCATACAACAACTTCGTGAAAAACAGGTAAAATCAAAATAATTGTTAAAAATTCAAGAGTTCTACCTGCCTAATAATGCATGTTAAGTACTGGTTTAATAACTGCTGATAAAACCAGGCAGGTTGATCATTTTAAATACAGTTTCAACATTGTTTATAGCAAAAATTCATAGAAAATGATTGATCAGAATTTTTTTTAGGAATTGACATCTTTATTTTAAGTATACCTTATGCATGCTTGTTATAAATCAATTTTAATTTTAAGTAATACTGAAGCATTATAAAGGACTTGACAGTGTATACAGGGGATATTTTTGAAGAAAATGTCTATGAAATAGAGACAACGCTGATAAAACTCTATAAAACATTTTGGTGACCTTTGTTACCTGTCCTTTCCTGTAAATCCTTCTGCCCTTCATGTCACACTTGCATCCCTTCCTTCATACACTTTATTAGTTTTCTCATTGTGCCACCTTGGTGGCTTAGTCAGGAGTGTCCACCTTGAGAGTAGAAAATCATGGGTTCAAACTCTGACCAAGATATGCATAAGATTTTACAATATAGATACTGCTTCCTCATCTGACACTCAGTTTAAAGATGCCAGAGTATTGACTGGTTCTACTTGTATCATTAAAGATGACAGAGTATCGACTGGTTCTACTTGTATCAGGATAGTATGACTTTAAAGATGCCAGAGTATTGACTGGTTCTACTTGTATCAGGATAGTATGACTTTAAAGATGACAGAGTATTGACTGGTTCTACTTGTATCAGGATAGTATGACTTTAAAGATGCCAGAGTATCGACTGGTTCTACTTGTATCAGGATAGTATGACTTTAAAGATGCCAGAGTATTGACTGGTTCTACTTGTATCAGGATAGTATGACTTTAAAGATGACAGAGTATTCACTGGTTCTACTTGTATCAGGATAGTATGACTTTAAAGATGACAGAGTATTGACTGGTTTTACTTGTATCAGGATAGTATGACTTTAAAGATGCCAGAGTATTGACTGGTTCTACTTGCATCAGGATAGTATGACTTTAAAAATGCCAGAGTATTGACTGGTTCTACTTGCATCAGGATAGTATGACTTTAAAGATGACAGAGTATTGACTGGTTTTACTTGTATCAGGATAGTATGACTTTAAAGATGCCAGAGTATTGACTGGTTCTACTTGTATCAGGATAGTATGACTTTAAAGATGACAGAGTATTGACTGGTTCTACTTGTATCAGGATAGTATGACTTTAAAGATGCCAGAGTATTGACTGGTTCTACTTGTATCAGGATAGTATGACTTTAAAGATGACAGAGTTTTGACTGGTTCTACTTGCATCAGGATAGTATGACTTTAAAGATGCCAGAGTATTGACTGGTTCTACTTGTATCAGGATAGTATGACTTTAAAGATGCCAGAGTATTGACTGGTTCTACTTGCATCAGGATAGTATGACTTTAAAGATGCCAGAGTATCGACTGGTTCTACTTGTATCAGGATAGTATGACTTTAAAGATGCCAGAGTATCGACTGGTTCTATTTGTATCAGGATAGTATGACTTTAAAGATGCCAGAGTATTGACTGGTTCTACTTGCATCAGGATAGTATGACTTTAAAGTTGCCAGAGTATTGACTGGTTCTACTTGCATCAGGATAGTATGACTTTAAAGATGCCAGAGTATTGACTGGTTCTACTTGCATCAGGATAGTATGACTTTAAAGATGCCAGAGTATTGACTGGTTCTACTTGCATCAGGATAGTATGACTTTAAAGATGCCAGAGTATTGACTGGTTCTACTTGCATCAGGATAGTATGACTGGGGGAGTGCTATGCTTGTTTGCAGCATACTAACTTTATAGGTTAGCACATTAGCATTTTCCCGAGTGACACTACTGACACTAGTGATGTCGCGTTTATCGCTGATGATCGATTGTTAATCATTGCCAGGACAGCGATCCTGATAATCGATCACAAGATAAATAATCGATAATCGCCAACATTGGCTAGTAGTTTCCAGATTGTAGTCAAATTGGTTTCCTTTCTGGTTCTTGCTACTAAAAACAACAATGGCAGACGACGATCAGATAAATTATCCAGACATTTTTTTACAACAGTGAGATGCTTTGCCACTATCAGTCTGTCAGGGCAAGGAGCTATCTTGTTTTTAACTTACAATCACTAAGCAAGAACACTTGGCTTTCACGATTAAAATATTTATATTTAGCTTTATTTGTTACTGAATACTTATGTACAATTACTAAGTAATTTTGATTATTAATCGATTATGTCTCACCGTTTATCGACTATTAAGTTTTGTCTGATTGGACATCACTAGTGCACACAAGCACAAAGCAGACCATAAAACACACTTGTATACACAAACTTGTTCTAAAATTATTCCACATAACATATGCAGCATTCTCATTGCCGTTAGCAAGTTGTAAGAGATTTTATTGAAAAAAGGGATGGGTGGCTTAGTGAGTTATGTTGTCTTCGCTTGTTAAAAATTGTGGCAGGGCAATGTGGCAAATTCCCTACAGAACACTACTTAAAGGTAATTCTAAAGTGTGATTTTATTTCTACATGTAGGCATTGACAGTAAAGAAACCAGAAAACAATGTTGGACAGCAAAGTGGTAGTCAAGACCCGACTGCTACAGTCACAAGTATGTATACATGTATATTGGTGCATTGTATCACCCCTATACACACATACACACACACACACACACACACACACACACACACACACACACACACACACACCATACACACATACATGTACACACACACACAGACATACACACCATACACACACTGACACAAACAAAGCTGAACAGAAGATTGGTAGTCAAGACCAGACATCTACAGCTACAAGTACGTAAATACTGGTACATGATTTCGCCTTACATACACATGCACACACACACAAACACACACACACAAGTGGCAGACTTGTAAGACTAGTCAACTGCAAGTGGGAGACAGCTACAAATAATATTTTTGTATCTGTTAAATCTGGTATTAATACCTATCTATCAAATCCTTAGAATCAGAATAGAAATGTGTAGTCTTAATTTTTATGCCAAAATCAAGTTTCTTTCATGAATATCAAGACGGTCAGTTCAGGAATGTTGAAGGAAACAAACTGATGAAAATTTCTTACACTAGAATCTGCCCGAATTTGGATTTAAACCAAGATGGTTAGAAGCTTTGTGTTGTCAAGTGTTGCTGTAGTTCATTTTGTTATCAAGGCCGCACTTGATAATGAAAAACACTATTATAAATTTGATTTTACTGTTACAAACTGACTGAGTTAAGTGATAACCATGGTTACCCAATAAAAAACTTTATCTCAAAATGGATTTTGTTTCATCACATTTCTTTTACCCAGATCCAATGATGCCAGGAGTTTTACCACCCGAGCAGTTAGCGGACATATCCAGGTTATTGGGTCAGTACAGAGAACACTGGGAAGGTAATCCACAACATGAGCAGAAAGATGGAGAACAGATAGTGGAACTTGTCGCCATGTTGAAAAACATGCAAAAAAGGTTTGTAATAGATTACTGTGGTAAAGTTTAACCTCTTGTGTCAAATGTCGAATAAAATTTAACAGATGACCCCAAAAAATTTTATACTTTCTTTTCTGTTGATTTTGACACCAGAAATTTATCAGATATGTAAAAATGTGATCAGGGCTGTTCCATTAAAACATATGAGGTACCCTGGGAAGGCACTTTTGATTTTGGGTAACCACCCATCAGGGCTCAAAATAAGATAACTTCGCCCTGTTTCAAAAAACTTCGCCCTATATTTCCGAAAAAGCGAAGTTGAAGTCGCCCTTATTTTTGAAACCCATTATCAGGAACTCTGTTGTGTTAAGTAATCTAATCTAACGATAAAATCCGAGATGTTCAGGCTGCTGTCAACAAGTGATTTTACAGGTGTCATGATGCATGTTAATTTATCATGATTGGTTGAGTAATTAGCGGATTAACACTTCATGTAAGGACTTCTTCCACGCGCCTAGGTTGTTAATAGGCAGTTAATCAAAGACGTTTTACAGCCCGAGTTTACATCGATTATCTGATACAGCATTCCTTGTGTTACGTATTTTCGGCGATATTTGTATGGGATCGCGCCTGTAATTTTTCATTGAAATTGAAAGTGATTAAAACCACTGTGATATCAAAGACAGATAACTTATTTTTCAAAATAAAATCATTGTATAAACTGTAACACAAGTATCAACATACTAAAATGAGACATCATAAATGGATTTGTTTACAATGCCGCCATTGGCCAACATAAGAATTCGACATATTTCATTGGTTAGGTCAAAGTTGAACAAAGTGATGCTTTTGGAATGTAAGGTGGTTCTTCGCTTTTCATAGATAAGACAACCAGTTTAAACACCTCAAAAATTACGTTCACAGAGGAATATTATTTTGTGAAAATATAAGTTTATTTTGAATAAAAATAAACTATTAAAATTCTTTTAACAATATTTTTACAATTTACTTTCACATAAAATTTATATCTGTTTAAATGAAACATATTTTTTTTACGTATGAAAAAAAATTATAAACTGATTATAAACTGCTCACCTCTATTATCATTATTTATTAAAAAGAGTTCAAATACTTAAAACATATAAATAAATATTTAAAATATTTATAATAAATAAATAAATAAAATTTTGAAACAAAATCAGGGTGAGATCTTGCTCCTGAGAAGTATGAGCCAAAACTTAGCCAACTTTAACATTAAGGAGCCAGTTGATGACAAACTTAAGCAAATTATTAAAGATAGCACTTTTGCTTCCAATTTCAAGTGTGTCTTGTAAGGGGTTTTTCCACCAAAAGCAGGAATTTATTAAAGTTTTTGACATCTTTTTCAAACAGTACATTAAATTATATCATACATATTTCTGAAGATGGACCAGCATGTTGCAATGTCTATTGTGTAATACAAGATATAAAATGTTTGATCGCAACAGGATGACAGAAATTCCAATGTCGTGAATTGCGTTGCGCATAAACTTCTCCCTGTTTTGTAAAACTTCTCCCTAACTTTGGCTGAGGGAGAAGTCACTTCTCCCTGTTTTAAAATCTAATTTGAGCCCTGCAACCATAGAAGAGATTTGCAAATTCTTATGACCACCAATATATGCAATTTTCTGCAATTTACAGCCCCCCATAGAATTTATTTATTATTTTTTTAATCACAAGATTTTATTTATCCCAAAACTCTTACATCCTCATATGGCATAAATGGATAAGTATATTAACTTGAAACTTTGTCTGCCGAATCGAATATTATTGCACAAAATACCATTAGTCGTTATCGGTGTCAGTCACGAATGCAGAACAAAACTGAAAACAAGGGCAGCTACTTGTACTTTCGATTATCGGGTCTATTCGTCCTAAAATATACTTTGCCCCTGTTCATGTTTCGTCCTGGATTCATTCGCCCTACTTTTAATATGGTTTTATTCCGTTACCAATAAGTTGATTTTTTTCAAGACGTATCTTATTTAAAATGCAGAGATGACTTTAAACTATTATCCTTTACAATCAGTTATTTTCTGATGGAAAATCTCTTGGGTTGAATGGACCTTAGGACGAGCGGATCTAGGGTGAACATACTCGGGGCAGAGGAAAGTGTATTCAGGGCAAATTGACACGGATTTCAGCCATTCGGAAATGACTGTTTTACTACGATATAGAACACTAGAAATTACCAAAATTTTAACGATAAAAACTACTGGCGAACCCATAGACTTATATTTAATGTTTTTGGAGAGATTACATTAGATTAACCACCCATAGATGTGTTTTATGTCCAACACAACATACAATAGATTTGTTTTTCCATTCTGACCAGCCTGGCAAATATTTTTCTTAAATTGCCGTCCCCGGGTGCCTTATATGTTTTAATGGAACAGCCCTCAAAGAATATTTATTATATTTCTGCAGCAAGGTCTAAGAAATAATTGATTTTCTTCAAACCAGCAGAGAATGATCCTCTATATAAAATCCAGGTCATATTTTATCAAAAATAGATCACTCGGTCAATTGATTTTTAAAAACCTTGTTTACACACAAGAGACAACATTTTTGGGCAATTTACATCTTATTTGATTTGAGTGATTTTTGGCTCAACTGGCTCAACTTATCCAGCTAAGCTAAGCTCATGGCATGGTGAAGGGTGTGTCAATCCTTCTGTCTGTCTGCCCGTTAAAAATTAAACTTGAAAACAATAATCAACTTAATAAAAGTTAGGTCTAGTCTTTATGGCGCTTGTTTGGTAAAAAAGCAGGTCGGTGTTAGAGGCTACATTAAATTCCAAACAATTCAGATGTTAATAATTATCTTTAGGTGAGCAGCAAGGTGTTTCATAATTATCTAGTTCAAAATTTAGAAATACAGATTGCAGTTTTAATGGAATTTAAAGACTGCATGTGTGTTTCGTTTAAAGCACCAAAGAATTAAATTTTTAATGCAAAATCTGAATCACCATGCTTGTGTGTTTTATGTTTCTTACAGTCAGTCAGAAGCTGCTGCTGCTGGGCAACAACAACACACACCTAAAGGGAAGAGGGCACCGGTATCCCGGATATCACCTGGGTCACCGAAAAATAAAGAAATAGCTAAAGTGAAACGAAACTTGAAAGGACAGTTATCAATGGTAAAGTGTTTTTATGATTTATACAATAAAGAGTGTAAGAATTTGTCGCTTGATTGGAAAACTGGCATGTTTCCACAGAAGCTGGTTGTTTGAGGTCATTTGTGGTAAATATTGATGAATGATAAGAGAGATGCTATCAACACCATTACTTCTATACAATAAGCCCAAGTTATAAACTGGATTAATGGAATACAAACTGATAAGATAGACTTATTTGGATTTAATCAGTTTAGCTCTGAGGTGAGAGAGGGGCCGAGTTTTAACACACCACCCACTTTAAAGTACTTTATATATATGTAAATCTTTGACAGTAAATTGCCAACTCTTTCCTTAAAAAAAAAGGGGGGGGGGGGTATCTTGGTGGAAGAGTGATCTATAGTGGACTTGGAGTGTTACTCAGGTTCAAACCCTTCATGGTAAAATCTTTGTATTTAATTGTTTGTCGTTTCCCTTGTCAAAGATCAAAGGTTGGTGGTTTTCTCCAGGTACCCCTGGTGTCTGCACCATCCCAGAATACTTCTTGTTGTAAGTCAAACACTCTTGACTTGGGGTAATAAACACCATTACTTCACTCATTATTACAACATTATAACAACATTATTTGATGTCCAAATATAAGAAAGGGGACTACTTCATTGATGGTTGGATCAGTATTTTTCTCAAATCTTTTCTATTTTGAACAATTTTTTTATTTAGATGCCAGATGGTTCACAACAGAAAGAAGTTGGTGGAGACCGGGGTCCATCAGCTAAAGTCCAAGGTCAACCCCAGCCAAAAAAGGTGGAAAGAAAAGTAGCTGCTCAGGGAAATGCTGTCAAAGGTCAAAATAAAACCAAATCTGCATGGAAATGATTACAAGTTTGGACAATGCTGGAAATGGTCTGAAATGTAGAGGAAAGTCTTTTACAAATGACATGAAATAGAGACTTTTGAAATGTGTAAAGTTGCTAAATGTCTGAAAACTTCAGAAGGAATATAGAGGGAGTTAAACAATAGTTTGAACTGAAAATCTGAATGAATATCTATGACATACAGTCAGATCTCGTTACACGATGATAGGTCTGAAAAAATGTAATAAAAAGCATGAAGAACAGTCTTCAACTGAAATGGCAATAGATCTGAAAATGTAAATGTAAAATAAGGTCTGAAAAACATTGGGGAATAACAAATGTCTTAAACTATATAATGACAACAAGTCTGAAAAATGTGAAATAGTGAATGAACTAAAAGGTCTGAAAAATGGTATGAATAATCAGAGTCTAACATTGTGTGAAATGACAAAAGGTCTGAAAAATGGTATGTTGTGAGTAAATTCTGTAACACATGGCGTGTGATAGAGTTGATCTACAAAAGCATCGTAAATGATCAGCTTAAAAAGTGTTAGATCTGAAAATATCATAAAAAGAAAAGATAGGTAGATAAATACTACACAACCTGTTGATACAAGATGAAGAAAGAATATGATCTTGGAAAAAATAAAGTGTAATGACACACGAAAATCGTGTTTATGGTAAGAGTGAATAGGAGTTAACATGGAAAAGGACTCAGTTTTTGTTACCTCCACTAAAATTTTAGTATGGACCAGAAAAAAAGGCTTAAAAACAACAAAATAAAGACATTTTGAACATCTTTGTGAAAAGTAATTTTTTAAAAATTTGTCAAAGAAATTCATGGGAAAGTAAAGTTTGTGAAAAAGTATATAAAATGATTGAATATAATATAAATATATTATCTAAATATAAATGAGTGATACTATATCTCTTAGGGACATTAGGAAAATAGAAAGATCTGGGGAAAATATGGAATTTCAACAGGTGAAATTGTCAGGTGCGATAAGTAATAATAATTTTGTAATAGTATACAGTGTACATTTATGTATAAACTACACAGGTTTTTATAAAACATCTGTCTGACTCTTGGGTCATTTATGATAGAATTCCGTCTTGTTTAAAAAGTGAAAGTTAGAAGAAAGTCAGTTTCATAATCCCATATATTGTTATATTCGATATTGTCAAGAGGCGAAATTGCTCTTTATATACAAAGCAAATATTGTGAATATTTTCCTGTCTTGTGTGGCCCTTGGTGGCTTAATTGATTGAAGCACCTGCTAATCAATCATTGCACGTCATTACATCCCCCAATTATGCTGTATCACATGACATGTTTACAGCAAAGTGACCAATGCATTATCTGGAAAAAGTTTCAGTTTCACTGTCAACATGCTTACAGCAAAGGGAATGCAAAATTGGTAATGTCAGCCGAGTGAAGTTTTCTGAAAAATTTATTTACAACTCATTATTAACCATGATAAAACTAAATATTTTCTTACCTGTGAATATATCTAACATGTATACAGTATTTGCCATGTCATGATGGTGCCATTTGATTTTATTTTTCCTTTTCAAACTGAAAATTCTGGTGCCACTCTTATTATCATGCATTTATTTTGGAGATTTTAATAATTTTACTTAAATGTAAGTTATTTAATTTTATAAATCCATTTGAAATCATGATGCAAGAAGCCAATACTTTGATGGCATTATCAGTTTGACCTGGATGTTTGAACTTTTGACTTTTGTTTTGTATTGTACGTTTCAACACTGACTTTTATTTTGTGGCCTTACTCTGCAGGTTGTTTAGTTTTAAACATGATTTGAGAATAATTTATTGTTTAGTTGATAAAAGAGCTTCCAAGACTTTTGCAGAATAGAATTTAGAAATAGCAATTCAGAGTACAAAAATTAATATACAAGGTCAAATTGTGCTCAGAGGGTTTATTTGTATTCATTTCATCCCTTTTGCTGAATTGAATCCTTCCACCCTTTCTTGCCATGTTCCAAAAGTAAAGAACATGGAGCAGTTCATATTAAACTCAGGGGTGATGAGGATATTGATATTTCATGTAAGTGTTTTATGTAACCTATACTTGATCTATATATACATGTTAATTGTTTATTTATTCAATGAAATATTGGAACATTTGATCTATTTATTCCGTCCATGTGATATTAGATAAACAGAGTAATAATTGATAAATACATAAATAGATTGTCTTGTTTTGTTTTATGATGATGTTACTAGTTTTGTTTGCTTACAAAGCTGTTAAGTTTGCAACGAACATCTCCAATCAAACCAATTGAGGATGGCAAAAGTTTCAAAGTGATGGACTAGATGAACATCTCCAATCAAACCAGAGATGATAAGATTTGATAGTGACTGACTAGGTGAACATCTCCAATCAAACCATACATGATAAGATTTCAAAGTGACTGACTAGATGAACATCTCCAATTAAACTGAGGATGGTAAAATTTCAAAGTGACAGACTAGATGAACATCTCCAATCAAACCAGAGATAGTAAGATTTCATGGTGACTGACTAGATGAACATCTCCAATCAAAACAGAGATGGTAAGATTTCAAAGTGACTGACTAGATGAACATCTCCAATCAAAACAGAGATGGTAAGATTTCATAGTGACTGACTAGATGAACATTTCCAATCAAATCAGAGATGGTAAAACATTAGATGAACATCTCCAATCAAACCAGGGATTGTAAGATTTCATAGTGACAGACTAGTGAACATTTCCAATCAAACCAGAGATGATAAGATTTCATAGTGACTGATTAAATGAACATCTCCAATCAAACTGGAGATTATAAGATTTCATAGTGACAGACTAGATCAACATCTACAATCAAACCAGAGATAGTAAGATTTCATAGTGGCCAACTAGATGAACATCTCCAATCAAACCAGAGATGGTAAGATTTCATAGTGGCTGACTAGATGAACATTTCCAATCTAACTGGGGATGGTAAGATTTCATAGTGACTGACTAGATGAACATCTCCAATCAAAACAGAGATGGTAAGCTGTTTAGTTTAATTCATTTTCTTTGTTTCAGGCTTACCAAATACTTTTCAGAACCTTTGTCTTAGTTTTTTCTTTATATTTAATTTAACAATACATGACCATATGTTCATTCACATGGTTCCTGTAATTCTGATGATTATTTGTTTTTTAAAGCATTTAAAGTGGGGTTCAGAAAAATATCATAATGCATGGTTAGAAACCTTGGTAACCATGTAGTCTACAGTGTTGTCTTACAGATTCAAGCTTTTTCATTGTCAAGGTATAAATTCCACTTAAGTTGATATTTAAAGAAGAAAGTTTGAAAGATCGCTTGCCAAAAGTCAGTAGTTTTTTTTTCTGGGCGCTCTTGTTTTTCTGCACAATACCAGAACTATCCACCTAAATATAAATAAAACATGATTACTGGGATGTAAAACACTCACTGCACTCAAAATTAATGGACCAAATTTTCTAGCACATCTTACAGGTTTACCTTACCGGATGAACACAGAAAATATACTTAAGAATTTGCCAATAATGTGGTTAAGAATAATAAAACAACAAATTTTTAGGAAAAAATTATTGTATTTCTGTGAAATCACTTATTTTCACTATGTCAACTTTATGTAATGGAAGAAAGCATCTGTTGTTGCTGGGTAATGAATTTACGGTTTGTGTTGATGTTTAAGGCAAGTACATGTAATTTATTTTCTTTCATCAACATGGAAAGTTATGGGTCAGAGTGTCCACAAAAATAGGGAAACCACAAATAAAAATAAATTTACAGAATAATGTCTTGGTAGTAGAATGGTTTGACAATTGCCGCAAAAAATACTCCTCTTTGACATTTGTAGTGTAACATAACCCATAGTCTTTACTATCTAAATATAATAATTAACTTGGACATGAATCCCGTTTTCCTAGCTCATGTGTGACATTGTAACTAAATGACAACATGGTTGAGATGAAATAATGTCATTTTATGTCCAAGTGAAGGTTATTTTACTAATAGTTGGACTGACAGTTCTGGGATAGTGATGTAAACTGGAATACTTTTTTTTCACTTTTAACAAGCAAACTGTCTCGACCTAGAAACTGTCAAGAGCTGGATTCAAACCTAGCCAGTAAGGTGCTCTGTGATTTGCAAACATTTACTTTAGATCACTCGGTTACCGAGGCCCCACAAATGGTGGAAACATGTGGCTTAGTGTATGTACGTATTGTGACACGAGTCAATAATGTTAATAAGGCCTCTTTAAAAGCACATCTAAAAAGACTTGCAGAAAATAATAAGCACAAAAATAATGATAAATTTTTGATTATTTTTAGTTTCATCCTAAAAATTTGTTTAACCAGTTGAGAACATTGTCCTAACAAGAACCTAAAATAGCAATAATAATGTCACCAGGAGTTACCACTATCACAGTTATCACATGCAAGATAATGTGAATTAAATCTGATTTGAAAATCAAAAGTGTTCCCCATCAAGAAATTCTGGATGATGTTTAAAAGACTCGAAAATAAAATATTTTACACCTTTATCAAGTCCTTGTATTTTTCCCATATCCATGGCTGATATATTAAAATCAAACAAGTTTATATTTTCTTTCATTCTATTATAATTTTGAGATTTTGGTAGTACTGCAAATCCATTTTGTATGAGAAAACGTAAAAGTATTTGAGCTGGAGTTTTTCTGTAATCACTTGCTATATGTCTTATAACTTGTTCATCAAGCAAGACAGTGTGTTTCTCCAGTCGATGATGTTCTGGTCTGTCCGGCGAGCCTAATGGCCCATAAGCTGATAACGTAATACTTTTTAAATCACAATACTGTTTGATTTTTCTTTGTTGATAATAGGCGTGGCATTCTAGTTGTATATTGGACGGTTTTATTTTACAATTTAACAAAATTCTTTCTATTTGTGGAACACTGAAATTTGACATTCCTATAGATCTTACAGAACCAGAATTTACCAAATTTTCCAAAGATTTCCATGTTTCGGTAAGATCATAATGGACAAAGTCCAGCTGTCCTTCATCATTTACAGGCTTAAAATTTCCATCTCCTTTATTCCTTAATCCCCAAGGATTATGGATCAACAATAAATCTAAATATGTCACCTTTAAGTTGTCTAAAGATTCTCTGACACAATACTTCACATCTTCAGGTGATAAATATATAGATGGAATTTTGGTTGTTATAAACACGTCTTCTCTTTGTATTCTGTCCTGTTTCTGTGCCAGACAAAGTGTTTCGCCTATATCTTTTTCATTCCGATATGAGACAGCAGTATCAAAATGCCTATAACCCAAACTAAGTGCTTCATCAACCGTCCTTTTGCAAGATTCCCCTGTAAGTCCGTATGTGCCTAGCCCTACGCTTGGCATTCGATATCCGTTAAGAAACTTCAAATATTTGGCCATTTGTAGTTTTACGGGGTTTTTAAATACGTCTTTTAACTGAGCATCAATAATATATAGACTTAACTGGAAGGTTCGGCGAGAATACGATGATGTAAAGTTGATAAAATCTGAAATAGAGCATGTGTCAAAAAGCTTCTTTGTTGATTTTTTTACAACTTGATCACTAAAGCGCTTAATCCGATCTTGTTTCAATTATTGTAGTGTCCGCAGATGGCGTGGGTACCCAAAGAATAATTTGTGTGAAAATCAATATATATTGGGGCTTGTCTGATCCGAATGAGTGGCAGACTAACAAGTTGATCTTAGGGTAAAACCTAATGGTTTCGATTTTAGCTGAAAAAAGATAGGGAGGAATATGGCGGGCCGGGCTCGATAGGTTGCCGATTAGCAGTCAGTGGAGCACCGCCCCGGGGATCGCAGTCTAGGTTTGACCTCTGTATTTTCCTGTTCTGATACATAACTAAACTTCTATCAATTGTAGCGGGACTGGGCTATAGTCGTAGTGTTGATGTGTTGTACATGTGTATATAGTAGATCTTATCAAGATCTTTTAGCTATATATATTATATATATATATATATATATATATATATATATATATATATATATATATATATATATATATATATATATAGATAGATAGATAGATAGATAGATAGATAGATATGGATCCGGATTATGATAAGGTCTCTGGAATCATGCACGATGAATCTCTACAAAAAGTCTGGAGAAACCTGGCGTTATTCATTTGACTAAGTATGTACTTCCCCATTCTGTATAATCCAGAGTCTATATCTGCTCGTTACCTAGTGATAGCGGAGCGGATATTGACTCAGGATTATCCAGAATGGTACTTCCCTTGTCACGGGCGTAACATCACCAACAACACATTCATGTATTTCGTAAAACATCAATTTTAAACAGTGGAGATAACATATATTCTAGGGTTATGATAATGATTGTTTCATTGACTGATAGAGTTTGACGTCACAGTCACTTATATCGATACGTTACCAGCTATACTTGAAGTGACAGAAACTTTTACCTTTGCAGTGCGCTTAGGGCAAAATGCAGGGAGGGTTCTTTAGCGTGCCACGCCTGCCATGACACGGGACATCAGTTTTTAAGGTCTAGTCCGAAGAACCCAATATCTTTCATTTCTAAATGCCGAGTGCTTGGCGAAGTTAAAGAACAGTCGCTTCCTATTTTCAAGCTTTGGTAAGACCCAGCGGGAGTTAAAACCAGATCACTCACATTTTTATATTGTGGTAGATGTGAAATCGAGATTAATGAGCAGATAGTCCTACTTGGATTTCCAGCTCAAGGGTTGTGGCTTCAAACTATGGAACGCCGTTTTAACATATATTCAATTATTTATACCTATCTTCAAATAATTGAACCAAGGTACAATTCATTTGAATGATACTAGGTAAGGTATAATTCAATTATACCTAGGTATAATTCATTTAAAGATAGGAATAATTGAATTATACCTAGGTTCAATTCAAATGAATTGTACCTAGGTATAATTAAATTATACCTATCTTTAAATGAATTGATCATTAATGCTTTGAAGTTTCAACGTAGTAAAATTCTATTTACACCTATCTTAAAATCAATTAAAGAGACGTATCAATTGTACCTAGGAACAAATGAATTATACCTAGGTATAATTCTATTGAAGATAGGTTCAAATGAATTATACCTAGGTACAAATGAATTATTCCTAGGAACAATTATTTGTTCCTAGGTATAAATATTTAAACCTAGGTATAATTCAATTGAACCTAGGTATAATTCAATTACACCTATCTTTAAAAAAAAATTGGACCTAGGTGTAATTTATTGAACAACCGCTTTAAAACCATAAAGGAGTCACCTGATATAAATGTAAATCGCTATATAACTTCCCCTAAAGCTGGTAGGGCCACGATACAAGCACTTTGGGCATCAACCAATCCCTGTATAGGATAAACTAGGTACAATTATTTGAAGATAGGTATAAATAATTGAATATATGTTAAAACGGCGTTCCATATCAAACAAAAGAAAAAGGAAAAAAAGCATAAAGATTGTTGTCTTTTTTTCTTTATAAAGTTTTATTTCTAATTTGATAACAGAAAAATTATCACAGTATTCGATAATGATTATAATTGATAAAAGGTCATATAGAAAAATAGTATATAATTATCTACGTAAGAAATATAATAATAATAATAATACACTGTAATAATAATAATAATAATAATAATAATAAAATGTTCTATTATTTACAATAATAATTACTGAAATATTATTAAAATAAAAATACATAATGATATTACTTTTAATAACAAATTTTGAGAGACCATGACGATGTCCTTAACTTCCATTTTTAACACGTTCATCCCTAAATTTAGAAAAAAAAAACATTGACCAAGGTGATGAGAGACTTGACCAAGGCGGTGAGAGACTTGACCAGGGCGGTGAGAGACTTGACCAAGGCGGTGAAAGACTCGGCGTATTTTATTTAGAGCATTCGGCAACCAATGTCACATGGGAAGAAAAAAGACAATCATTATAACGGAGTGGACGATCTTTAAGAGTTAGTAAAGCATGTCTTGGAAAGGCACATTTCATCCTAAATTTTTTTTTTTACCATTATAATATTAAACACATGTATGTATATGCGCTGCCATATTTTTAGACAAAATAGAAATGAACAAGTAGCAAAATGACGTCATCATTCTAAATTAAAGCACCATACAGAGATTTAGAAAATATTTATGTACATACATACAACAAAATTATAACAATGAAATTGGCACAAAAGTTTGTACGTGGTCAAAATTAATAATAAAAAAATCATAATACAAAATCCATATAAAGAGGACGACTGATAAAAATGAATTCATAAGTTCAGAAACTAGACCAGGGGGATGTCGATAGCCCTACATACACACCCTTTACTGAAATAACGCCCTCCTGTGTATTTCAGTCTGTTCTAAGTTTTAAATCAATAAAATACTTATATTTGTACTACTTTATCAACATAAAAACCATTCAGATCAGTTTTTAGGATTTTTAGAATTTAAATTTGCTATAAAATACAATGTTTATATAAACGAGCCCAATGCAAATATAATAGTTGGTCTCTATTTTTTCCATATTTTCACTGTTTCCCTCTAATTCTTGCAACACACTGAAGAGGGAAAATTCAATACAACCAAGAATAACACGACACATTTTATGTAGGAAATGAAAAATATGGTAGCCTCCTGGTGCCGATGACGGTATGCTGCTAAATTAAAAAAAACTGGAAATTACCACAACCGTCGTAATGGACCTTGCGAGCGTAGCACGTGATCAATGTCTCTTAACGTTTGTGCGGAATGAAATGAAATATTCCCGAAAAAAACGTCATTATAAATTGCCCCACACAAACGCCATGAAGTATCACGTGGAGCTTGGGGGAATTCCATTGCCATACATCAATAACCTTCTGGACGTCACTTAAATGTAACACAATTACCACAATCATGGATTCTTCCTGTTTGTCTTTTAGTGCTGCTTGGAGGTAAAAAAAAATATTCTCCGTTTTTCTGCAATTTTTTAACACAAAACCTACTATCTCGTCCGTTGTCAATTTTCTCCATTTTGTATTGTAATGTTATAATATCATGGTAACTAAAACACTTTTTTTATAATTAGCTTTTTTCAATATCAGAAGTTGAAATCACTAAAGAACTTTTAAAGGGGTAATTTTATACTCGCTATGCTTGACGTATGACGAGAGATAACAGGAAATCAATCGGCAATCCTCGACCAAGTTCGTAATTCTGACGTCACGAAATCGACCGAATTGTGACAAGTTGAGAGCTCGTCGCGTTATGAGTAGCACACAGAGAATGAAAGTCTGTCACTATCTATTGCACTGTTGTCTATACTAATATCTATAAGTAGCTAAATAAATCACTTTATAAAAGCCTGGTTTATGGCACCAAAATTTAACTACTTCGAGGTGGTGCTGATTTCGGTCCTGCATTCGTTTTAACTGTGGCAGGTGGTGTAGCCACTGGAGCCACTCCTTTCTTTTTACCGATCGCCTTTTTACCTCCCTTGGGACTGACCTGAGTTTGAGACTCTTTGACGGGGCGGTCACGTGGTTCTCGTTTCTTTGACGACGACTGTTCCGCAGCACGGACCGTTGCTTTTTGGCGGAGATTTTCCCAAGCTTTTGGAAAACCTAACATTATTTTGTTGTCAGAAACATCTAGTTCTTTTAATGTTGGAATTTTACAAATCTTTTCTGGTAAAGATTCGATGATGTTGTCAGACAAATCTAACACCTCTAGTGATTTTAGCTTATCTACGTCGTTTGGTAGAGATTTCAGATCGTTTCCCGCCGCTTTGAGAACACGCAGACGATACAAGTACGGGAAGTCAATAGGCATAGCGTCAATGTGGTTCTGATTAAGGTTAAGTGTCAGTAAAGACGCCAAAACATCTATCCGATCTGTTGGAAAAGTGAGTAACGCATTGTTTGATAGGTCCATGAAAATAAGTTTGTTTAAATCGCCGAAACTTTTCAGGCAATAAACTCATTTTATTAAACGACATATCCAGCGTCTCCAGAGAAATAAGTTTAATAAGCCCTGCTGTAAACTGTCCAATTCCATTGTTTGCCACCCTTAGTTTCTGAAGTCGTTTTAATCCCCCGATCTTTTCAGGTAAAGCCGTAAGTTCGTTGTTACTGGCGTCAATAGATTCCAAGCTCTTTAATTTGCATACATTATCACTTAAACTTTTGAGCGAGTTTTTGGAAACATCTAAATGCTTCAAGCACCTTAAGTTGAACACAGGTGACGGAATTTCATCTAAAGAAAGACTACACAGAGTCAATGACGTCAGGTTACGTAAATGGTCCTTGTCACCCATAACGACGATAGCTGATCGATGATCGTTGACGTTGATCGATAACGGATTATCGGAAAGATTAAGTGCCGTAAGTGTCTTTGGTAAGTTGAGTTCAGTTAATCCGTTACTACCCACATCTAATGACCGTAATTGGTAGAGCCAGTCTATAGATTTTGGCATTGCAGCTATCTCGTTATGACTTATGTGGAACAGTTCTAGATTTCTCAGTTTTCTCAGGTCGTGAGGTAGCGCTGTTAGTTTGTTATGTGAAATATCTAATGACGTCAACACCTGTTCTTGACCTAGACTTTCCGGAAGTGTTGATAATTTATTTTCTGCTACATTCAAGCTCTTCAATGTTTTAACGTTCCCGATTTTGTTTGGAAGTTCTTTGATCTTATTTCCGGAAATATCCAAAGTAACGAGAGATTTCATGTGGTCAATCTCGTCCGGCACTACTTCGATCTGATTTTTAGCTAAAAATAGATGTTCCAGTCCTTTCATATAAACTGCAAATTTCATGGACATTAGTTTGTTATTTGACACTGCCAATCTCTGTAAACTCTGGATATCGCGTATCCCCTCTGGTAGGTACTCTATTTGATTGTCGGAAACCTCTAACACACGAAGTTTTTTCAAACGGTGAATTTCATCTGGCAAAACAGGTATTTCGTTGCTTGAAAGCAGTAAGGTGTCAAGAGCATGCCCAAGATAGCACAGTTCTTCCGGTACCGATTTCAAATGATTTCTACTGACATTTAAATAATGGAGGTATTTTACTTGACCGATTTGAGCTGGAAGCTCGTCCAAAGAATTTTCAGACAGATCTAGCCATGTTAGACGAGATAATTTGTCGATGTTTTCCGGGATATAGACAATTCCATTTCTTGATAAATTCATTTTTTGTATATTTGGCTTTTTCACGGTAGCAGGTGGCATTTCTGTTAGTCTGTTTCCGGATAAATCAATCTCCGTGGACATTTCGTAAACTCCTTTTTTGAAAGATTTTATGAGGTTATCGGAAACGTCGACGTAGGACAGCGAGGTAGATTTCCCAATATTTTTCGGTAACCCTCGGATCTTGTTATTTCTTGCATACAGTTTGACCAATCCAGTTGCTTTATGAATAGCTGGAGGGAGTTTTTTGATAGCGTTATTTTCAATATCCAAAGTTTCAAGTCTCTTCATTTTTGATACAGATCCCGGAAATGCCGATAACGTGTTATTTTTAACATTGATATATTGTAAATTTTCCAGAGCAGCGATACCTTTCGGTAAGCCTTTTCAGTCTATTGTTTTCTGCGTTGAATTTTACCGCTAACAAACTTAACTCCTCGTTGTCATAAATTTCTACCGGTAAAGATTTAAAGTTGGATGTACTGAAATTCAGAAACTTGTATTTGCTGTCCGGTAAAGGTTTTATATACTTCTTCACGGGATCCGGTAAGGATATTATTTTGCTCCCCGGACCCGTCGCGGGAGGGGGCTTCTCATCCTTCTTCCGGCGTTTAGCACTCATGATGGTTTAATCGGTATTCTGAATAATTTTAAGAATTTTCTTATCTCATTCCATGACTGCACCTGGAAGTAGACAGATATAAAAATCAATATATGATTTTATTAATATTTTACTAATATTTTCCTTAAGAAGTAATAATTTCCCGGATGATCAAAATCAATAGATTCGAAACAAAACCCCATCTCGGTGTAGCTTACTGATCACAGCCCTCTCACCGCCTGGGTTCGAATCCCACTCGGGACAGATCCAAGTGTGAGAAAGTCTGTCAGTTCGCTTGTAGAAGGTCGATGGTTTTCTCCGGGCACTCCGGTTTCCTTCGCCATCTTAGAACTGTCCGCTTCGAAATAAGTGAAAGAATCTTGACTGGGGCGTAAAACACCATTACTCCACCCACTCCATCTCGGTGTAAGCTTGGAGATTCGCCTTAAATGTTTGACGTCTCGATATGGTGAAATTAACGTAACTGAAAATACTCACGGACTGGGAGTTACATCACGATATAGACCAAACTAATTTTACTCTTGAATTGTTTTATCAGTTTAACCGACATTTTGTGTCCAATTTTTAAAATAATGAACAGGTTTCGTTGAAAATGAATCTTCTTTGACTTGAGCTCTCTATGGCGATTTTATTTGAAATTCAATAACTTAATGATAACTGTTTTTTTTGGGGGGGTCGACCATTGTAAATTTGTTTTACACAACACTGTCTGTAAATAAAATCATTTTGACCGGGGCTGTAAATGTCAATTTTGTATGTACATCAATATTGGTTTAACACTATAACTATCTTTGGTCAATAATTATAAAATATATAGACAAGAAAGGCTGTTATTTAAATTATCCTGACACCAATGTCCAAAGCCAAATGAGGCCCAACCCCCTGACACCGATGTCCAAAGCCAAATGAGGCGGCCACCCTTACAACGATGTCCAAAGCCAAATGAGCCGGTCTCCCCTGACCCTGATGCCCAAAGCCAAATGAGTCGGTCCCCCGACACCGATGTCCAAAGCCAAATGAGGCGGCCCCCTAACACCGATGTCCAAAGCCAAATTAGGTGCTCCCCCCTGACACCAATGTCCAAAGCCAAATGAGCCCCCCCCCCCCCGACACCGATGTCCAAAGCCAAATGAGGGGGTCCCCCCCCGACACCAATGTCCAAAGCCAAATGAGCCCCCCTGACACCGATGTCCAAAGCCAAATGAGGCGGCCCCCTGACACCGATGTCCAAAGCCAAATGAGGCGGCCCCCTGACACCGATGTCCAAAGCCAAATGAGGCGGCCCCTCCTGACACCGATGTCCAAAGCCAAATGAGGCGGCCCCCTGACACCGATGTCCAAAGCCAAATGAGGCGGTCCCCATGACACCGATGTCCAAAGCCAAATGAGGTGGTCCCCCTGACACCAATGTCCAAAGCCAAATGAGGGGGTCCCCCCTGACACCGATGTCCAAAGCCAAATGAGGTGGTCCTCCTGACACCATGTCCAAAGCCAAATGAGCCCCCCCCCCGACACCGATGTCCAAAGCCAAATGAGGGGGTCCCCCCTGACACCAATGTCCAAAGCCAAATGAGCCCCCCCCCCCCCCCGACACCGATGTCCAAAGCCAAATGAGGGGGTCCCCCCTGGCATCGATGTCCAAAGCCAAATGAGGCGGCCCCTCCTGACACCGATGTCAAAAGCCAAATGAGGCGGTCCCCTGACACCGATGTCCAGAGTCAAATGAACCCACCCCCCCCCCCCCGACACCGATGTCCAAAGCCAAATGAGACCCCCCCTTACACCGTTGTCCAAAACCAAATTAGGCGGCCCTCCTGACACCAGTTTGAAAATCCCGAGGTTTGGATATAGAATTTTTTTCTGATCCTACACACAGTCGTCAGGCATAGAGTGTATAGGCTGGAGAAAAACTCGGACTATCCAAGTGCATCAATATAATTCTATATTACCTCGCGTTGGTTGTCCAATTTTAAACTTATAAACAGGTTTGACTGTACTTGTTATGCTCTCTTAGTAGATTTTATTATATTTAAGCGTGTATATCAATGTTGACTTTATTCATTTTTCTTTATGAACAATTTTAAGATTAATAAACAGATTTAGCTGTAATTGAAAAGCTAAGTTAATTTTATATGATATTTGTATGATATCCTAATGTGTACATCAATGTTGACTTTTCATTCTAAATCTCTGTATTGTACGCTATTTTACTTAGCAACCACAAACAGTTTACACACTAGACATGTGTGTCAAATTAATCTAACTTATATATACATTTAAATGTGTATTACCTTGCTTCGAGGGTATAAAATGTTTATTGGTTAAAGTCATATAAGTTATTTTAATATTTTCTCTTTTATAAAAACAGACACCAATGTAACGCTTTATGTGTGTAATAGTGTAGTCAACTGTGTGATATATATGACTTAAAAAACCCGTCTCTCTCTCTCTCTCTCTCTCTCTCTCTCTCTCTCTCTCTCTCTCTGTATATAAAAAAAATAAATGATAAAAAAGTTTATTATAGTGTCACATATTAACCAAGGCAACATAAAATGAACACAATTAAAACAATGTAAACAGTGTATATAAATGTGTGTGTGTGTGTGTGTGTGTGTGTGTGTGTGTGGTTCAGTGTATATATTTTTTTTTAAACAAAGGCGATGATTCAACGTTATTCTGTTTAGATCTAACGGGGTTCAATGTAATTTTGTTATAAATCCAGGCGATTTAATGTGATTTTTTGGTCTATATATAATATTACAGCTATTGTGTGTCGTATTTTAATGTTAAAACAAGTTTTTAAAAATTAAGATTGCTCTCAAGTTAAATCAATATTACCTTTTTATATTTCCATTTTTTATTTTACAGACAATTTATTATTTTAAAAGCAGGGTGATATTTATTTGATTTTGCCTCTATTTAAGTATATATAATCGTTATATATGTATGGAATTTTTGAATACATGTGTCCTTGCTATGTAATAGTGCAGGCAATATGATAAGGTTTTAAAACAGATGATGAACTACATTGTATAAAACTTTCTAAAGAACACAAACGGTCAAAATCATCAATTATCACTAATTAGTAAATTCAATAAAATTTATATTGCAATTTTTTTCTAAATAATGGAATAATGGAGAGAGAGAGAGAGAGAGAGAGAGAGAGAGAGAGAGAGAGAGAGAGAGAGAGAGAGAGAGAGAGAGATGATTTCCCTTTACTTTACCGTGTGGGGGATTTTATCTAAAAGCAGTGTTTGTGAGTGTTTTCAGCATTTCCATGACAACCTTGCTCACTGTAACCATCACCTGGCAAAATAATAAGGTCTTCTGAATAGAGAACCCATCAAAATTTAATGCCTTTCTGAATACCTAATTAGGGCTGCCAAAGAGAGCATATTGCTTTATTTAGAACGGTTTAAAACCGTATCAATGAATGATAATGTTAATTTAATATCATTATTAATGAATTATTGAAAATGTATTTGACACACAATATCATCAGTAAATTAATAAAATCGGCCTTAGGACCAGTTGTGTTGTTCTAGATTATTGCAAGGTACTCGGTGTATTCTTGTTGTAACTTTTATTATGAATAAAAGAGTTTTTGTTTCGAACCGCATCAGCATTTCGCGGCTAAACTTTTATTATGACAGTAGATAGTTTTGTCATTAGCTGCTTCGAGTAATTACTGATATTTCTTTTAACTTATTCTCGGTCTCGTTATTCCGACATAAGTACATAATACATATAGCAAAAAATGATTAGGTTATTGCGGGCAAATAGTTCATAAAAATATATAATCTATTAACCTTCACCTATAAATTATAGATCAGTAATTAAATATCACGAAAAATAAATTGGCTATTTTAGTAACAATTATGCTTCATTTAGATAATTGGGAAAATCCTGAATGGAAGCTGTGTACACTTTAAAGTATACAGTATAGACCGGCGTCTAGCAAACGATCTTTCCGTCAATGGTCTATAAGCTTAAGAGTACGATCATTCGGTCATCAAGCGAATTGTATTGGTGCTTTACCCCCAGAAAAGTTTCTTCAAGGCGGTCAATCATGGGAGAAAACCAGAGTACCCGAAAAAAAAAGCAACCGACTTCTTGGCAAACGAACTGACAAACGTTATCAACTGCTGGATCTGTCCGGGTAAGATTCGAGCCTAGGCGATGAGATGCGTTGTCAATAATCCACTCTTTAGACCATTCGGCCTATTATAAATACTTTCAGTTTTATCAAGACGATCAGCTCTGGGATGATAGATGAATCCGGTGTACTTTCGTCAAACACAATTACAAACTTTCTCACACTGTAGGGTCTCCACGTGGTAATTTAAACCTAAACGTTGAGAAGTGCTGTCAAATGATTCATAAACCGACTTTAAATACACCTTGGCTACCGAGGTGCTCTCGCTCTCTCGCTCTCTCTCTCTCTCTCTCTCTCTCTCAGTTGCTTGGTACTTTAGTATCTTAATTCGGTATAGTACTTACCCGTTTAACTTAACTTTTGTCAATTTTTGCATGAACTAAATTCGAAATACTTAACTTCCTAAGAAAACACATTGATTACTTTTTATATGGATTAATCAAATGAAAAACATACACGTGCGTGAAAATATATTTGTTTTATCAGCACGGTAGCCAAGGTTTCCTATTATGTTTAATATTCAATAAATTAATTAAATATCGATCCACTTGAACTGTGTTCTCAGAGGACGATTTTGTTTTTTGGAAGACAACTTTAGTTAGTAGGAGATATACAAATATATTCCTTAGTTCAAAATAAATTTTTAAATCCTTTTATATAACTTCTCGTTTAGTGTTTTAAGTAGTCTGATTAAAACATCTGTTTTTTTTAAATAATAACAACGCCTTTACAAGTTCGCCCTGTCAAAACCCCCTATAAATGTCACAAAATCATTCTTTCATCTATGTTGGTGCCTTGTTGTGAGATATTTCACTTATTGACATAAACTAATGATAAATGTGTAGAAATAAAATCTACATAATCCGTCTAGAAGTGTAAAACTTGAAATCAATATTGATAAATACCCAGAAGTTGTTTCCGTTCGTGAACATCGATCATGTTTCTTTACTTAGTATTTGTTAGATACGTGAAATATGGATTTTACACATATAAAATTAACATTATCCGTTATTACAGTTTCAGTCACAAAAGAGAAATATCTTACGTCCACAAAGTCCGTAAAAAATTAAAATCCTCCCAGAGTCTGTAAGTTCACCAAGCCAAGCTTCAGTTGCTTGAAGCAACCTAAGGAAGGCAGGATCTTCGTCCCTACCCTCCAAACTGATTGAACTGTCCATTTTAGCCTATATTGGGTGCAAGTCCATCACAAACAATAAACCCCAGCAAATTAACCGGCAGCAGTTCATTTATAAGCCATGTAGACTAGAGCAATGTAAAAATAAATGTCCTGCTCAGCTCCAAACTACGACATTTGGATCTACATTTTAAACCACTCAGTCACACACTAACCCCCCGAATCTCACATTTAAATGCTGCCATTAAAGGTTATCCAACATAACAGACACAAAGTGCCCTTAGAATTTAGAGGCAACGAATGCTTTACATCAAAGCCGAAAACTTTTTGACGTGAAAAGCCTGAATGTTTTATTTCACCCAACTATGATTTTTGTACGCGGATTTGTGAGTGTTTTACTGTCTTCTAAAATAGGTCGTGCTCCTGGAGACTAGTAGCGAACTAAGTCACAATCTTGTAAACTGAATCAAAATGTTGTAAACTGAGTCAGGACGTTGTACATCAGAGTCAGGAAGTTGTGAACTGAATCAGGACATTGTGAACTGAGTCACAACATTGTAACTCGAGTCAGGACGTTGTAAACCCGAGTCACAACATTTTAATCCGAGCCAGGACGTTGTGAACTGAGTCACAACATTGTAACATGAGTCAGGACGTTGTGAACTGAGTCACAACATTGTAACTTGAGTGAGGACGTTATAAACTAAGCCATTATGTTGTAAACTAAGTTTGGACGTCGTGAACTGAGTCACAACATTGTAACTTGAGTCAGGACGTTTTAAACTAAGTCTATGTTGTAAACTAAGTTTGGACGTCGTGAACTGAGTCACAACATTGTAACTTGAGTCAGGACGTTGTAAACTAAGTCTATGTTGTAAACTAAGTTTGGACGTCGTGAACTGAGTCACAAAATTGTAACTTGAGACACAACGTTGTAGACTGAGTCAGAACGTTGTAATCCTAGTCAAAACACCGTAAACTGAGTCATGACGTTGTAAACTTAGTCACAACACTGTAAACTGTGTCCGGGCGTTGTAAACTAAGTCAGAAGTCAGAACATTGTTGACTGAGTCACAACATTGTAAACTGAGTCATGAAGTTGTTAATAAGTCACAACATTGTTAACTTGTCACAACATTGTAAACTGAGTCACGACGTTGTTAATAAGTCACAACATTGTTAACTGTGTCACAACATTGTAAACTGAGTCACGACGTTGTCATAAAGGTCTTACTGGAAAAATTTTGGGACAAAGTTGGGCCTAGACGGATTTTTTTCATAATTTTTTTTCTAATTTTCACAATTAAGAATTTGCTTTTGAGTCGGATTTAAAACAGAATTTTTTTTTATATTTTTTCAATTTTAAAATGATAAATAGACAGTATGTATGTATATTGTTTTCTTGCATTATACATAATTTTGTAAGAATCTTTATGTAACTATTTTTGTATGTTACACAAAGATACATATTTTACCGATGGAAAAACCCTTGGTCTATATCCCATAACATGTTAATCGGGATGCTGAGAGCGGATAGGGATGCTGAGAGCGGATAGGAATTCTGAACAAACAAGTGACACATGAATTTCGAAAATGTTTCTGGTATACACTAACTGTAATGGATTATACCAAAAATGCAATTGATTCACTCTTTAAAGCTTATGTGGAAGAAGATTAGCTTTTAAAATTAACCTAAATTTTACGATAATCTTGGATTGACTTCCAACCCCAAACCACTAGACTTCACGATTCGACAGATTCGAGGATCAACAACGAAAACAATAAATAAACAAAAAAATCACTCCCCGTTGTCAAAACAAAACAGTTGTGATGTATCAAATACACGTACCATAAAGTCCCCTCTCTCTCTCTCTCTCTCCTCTCTCTCTCTCTCTCTCTCTCTCTCTCTCTCTTTTAAAGAAAACAGAACGAAAGGACTTATAATTACATATTGCCAACTAGGGACGAATAAAATGAACTATGTTGTGTCGTAATGATTTTAAGTGTTTCGGTAACTGTCCCCTCGAGTGTTGTCCAGAGATAATTATCCCCATTAACAATTAACAACCAAATAAAGAACTTTACTGACTCAATAATCTACTAACAAATAAGACTTAATAGTGTTCAATCACTGTCTTCATCATCAGTTTGCGGGAGTTTAACTTTTACATGTGACCCTAGACCAATGTGCAGACATGTGATGTTTAGGTGTTAAGATTAATGGCAGAGGATGAAGTAGGTACAGGAGAGGGAAGTGCGAAGCGACAAGGAAGCACCAGGCAAGAAGCAGTTAGGACATGAGAATACCTGCGTGTCGTAGAACACGCCAAGTGAAAATTTAAATTTTGAATTTTCATGAAAATTTGTTGGGTGGGGTTTTTTAAGCATGCTGTCCTAATTAGGGTCTTATGAGAAGGGTGCCGAAAAGGGATGAAAATGAAGGGGAGGGGTCCTATGTCGGCGTAAACGCCTGCTCTGTATACGAAGAACATAGGGGATCTTTATCGTGCCCCGACAGGCGGTCGGGTACACGGGACCTATCACTGTCTTAAGTAAGATTTGCCTCAAGTAACTAGGAAATTCAAACTGTAAAATTTTCAAGATATCCAGAAATGGAAGGTGTTATTTAAAGTTTAATTTTTTTTTTTTTACTTATATTATTATTTGGTCAGTATTTAGAATTTAAAAAAAATTAACTTGTATAATGAGATAGTCCATTGTCGCTACTGCAGACATGCAGAATTAAAATTAGGAAAATCTGTTTATTTCGGGTAGATACCTGTACCCTATGCTAACTAAGGAATTGGTATCAGTAAAAGATTTGATCCGGAAGGGTATTTATCAATATTGATTTCAAGTTTTACACTTCTAGACGGATTATGTAGATTTTATTTCTACACATTTATCATTAGTTATGTCAATAAGTGAAATATCTCACAACAAGGCACCAACATAGATGAAAGAATGATTTTGTGACATTTATAGGGGGTTTTGACAGGGCGAACTTGTAAAGGCGTTGTTATTATTTAAAAAAAAACAGATGTTTTAATCAGACTACTTAAAACACTAAACGAGAAGTTATATAAAAGGATTTAAAAATCCTAGCAAATTAACCGGCAGCAGTTCATTTATAAGCCATGTAGACTAGAGCAATGTAAAAATAAATGTCCTGCTCAGCTCCAAACTACGACATTTGGATCTACATTTTAAACCACTCAGTCACACACTAACCCCCCGAATCTCACATTTAAATGCTGCCATTAAAGGTTATCCAACATAACAGACACAAAGTGCCCTTAGAATTTAGAGGCAACGAATGCTTTACATCAAAGCCGAAAACTTTTTGACGTGAAAAGCCTGAATGTTTTATTTCACCCAACTATGATTTTTGTACGCGGATTTGTGAGTGTTTTACTGTCTTCTAAAATAGGTCGTGCTCCTGGAGACTAGTAGCGAACTAAGTCACAATCTTGTAAACTGAATCAAAATGTTGTAAACTGAGTCAGGACGTTGTACATCAGAGTCAGGAAGTTGTGAACTGAATCAGGACATTGTGAACTGAGTCACAACATTGTAACTCGAGTCAGGACGTTGTAAACCCGAGTCACAACATTTTAATCCGAGCCAGGACGTTGTGAACTGAGTCACAACATTGTAACTTGAGTCAGGACGTTGTGAACTGAGTCACAACATTGTAACTTGAGTGAGGACGTTATAAACTAAGCCATTATGTTGTAAACTAAGTTTGGACGTCGTGAACTGAGTCACAACATTGTAACTTGAGTTAGGACGTTGTAAACTAAGTCTATGTTGTAAACTAAGTTTGGACGTCGTGAACTGAGTCACAACATTGTAACTTGAGTCAGGACGTTGTAAACTAAGTCTATGTTGTAAACTAAGTTTGGACGTCGTGAACTGAGTCACAAAATTGTAACTTGAGACACAACGTTGTAGACTGAGTCAGAACGTTGTAATCCTAGTCAAAACACCGTAAACTGAGTCATGACGTTGTAAACTTAGTCACAACACTGTAAACTGTGTCCGGGCGTTGTAAACTAAGACAGAAGTCAGAACATTGTTGACTGAGTCACAACATTGTAAACTGAGTCATGAAGTTGTTAATAAGTCACAACATTGTTAACTTGTCACAACATTGTAAACTGAGTCACGACGTTGTTAATAAGTCACAACATTGTTAACTGTGTCACAACATTGTAAACTGAGTCACGACGTTGTCATAAAGGTCTTACTGGAAAAATTTTGGGACAAAGTTGGGCCTAGACGGATTTTTTTCATAATTTTTTTTCTAATTTTCACAATTAAGAATTTGCTTTTGAGTCGGATTTAAAACAGAATTTTTTTTAATATTTTTTCAATTTTAAAATGATAAATAGACAGTATGTATGTATATTGTTTTCTTGCATTATACATAATTTTGTAAGAATCTTTATGTAACTATTTTTGTATGTTACACAAAGATACATATTTTACCGATGGAAAAACCCTTGGTCTATATCCCATAACATGTTAATCGGGATGCTGAGAGCGGATAGGGATGCTGAGAGCGGATAGGAATTCTGAACAAACAAGTGACACATGAATTTTGAAAATGTTTCTGGTAAACACTAACTGTAATGGATTATACCAAAAATGCAATTGATTCACTCTTTAAAGCTTATGTGGAAGAAGATTAGCTTTTAAAATTAACCTAAATTTTACGATAATCTTGGATTGACTTCCAACCCCAAACCACTAGACTTCACGATTCGACAGTTTCGAGGATCAACAACGAAAACAATAAATAAACAAAAAATCACTCCCCGTTGTCAAAACAAAACAGTTGTGATGTATCAAATACACGTACCATAAAGTCCCCCCTCTCTCTCTCTCTCTCTCTCTCTCTCTCTCTCTCTCTCTCTCTCTCTCTCTCTTTTAAAGAAAACAGAACGAAAGGACTTATAATTACATATTGCCAACTAGGGACGAATAAAATTAACTATGTTGTGTCGTAATGATTTTAAGTGTTTCGGTAACTGTCCCCTCGAGTGTTGTCCAGAGATAATTATCCCCATTAACAATTAACAACCAAATAAAGAACTTTACTGACTCAATAATCTACTAACAAATAAGACTTAATAGTGTTCAATCACTGTCTTCATCATCAGTTTGCGGGAGTTTAACTTTTACATGTGACCCTAGACCAATGTGCAGACATGTGATGTTTAGGTGTTAAGATTAATGGCAGAGGATGAAGTAGGTACAGGAGAGGGAAGTGCGAAGCGACAAGGAAGCACCAGGCAAGAAGCAGTTAGGACATGAGAATACCTGCGTGTCGTAGAACACGCCAAGTGAAAATTTAAATTTTGAATTTTCATGAAAATTTGTTGGGTGGGGTTTTTTAAGCATGCTGTCCTAATTAGGGTCTTATGAGAAGGGTGCCGAAAAGGGATGAAAATGAAGGGGAGGGGTCCTATGTCGGCGTAAACGCCTGCTCTGTATACGAAGAACATAGGGGATCTTTATCGTGCCCCGACAGGCGGTCGGGTACACGGGACCTATCACTGTCTTAAGTAAGATTTGCCTCAAGTAACTAGGAAATTCAAACTGTAAAATTTTCAAGATATCCAGAAATGGAAGGTGTTATTTAAAGTTTAATTTTTTTTTTTTTACTTATATTATTATTTGGTCAGTATTTAGAATTTAAAAAAAATTAACTTGTATAATGAGATAGTCCATTGTCGCTACTGCAGACATGCAGAATTAAAATTAGGAAAATCTGTTTATTTCGGGTAGATACCTGTACCCTATGCTAACTAAGGAATTGGTATCAGTAAAAGATTTGATCCGGAAGGGTCGAGGGGGGGGGGGGGGGGACAGAGTGAGCAAATTTCGGGTAGATACCGGTATGCTTGCAAAGAAGTTGGTATCAGTAAAATATTTTCGAACCGAGAGGGTATAGGCGGGGACAGAGTGGCTAAATTTCGGGTAGATACCGGTACCCTATGCCTGCAAAGAAGTTGGTATCAGTATAAAGATTTGATCCGGAAGGGTCGAGGCAAAGACAGATTGAACATATTACATCAAGCCTCACCACCATTATGTATAGATATTTCTCAATATAATTACGTGAAAATTGTATTCTATTGTATGTAATGAATTGTTGATAACACGTTATAAAGTAACTATTATTATAAAATCAATCGTGTAACCACAACACAGGTAATTCACACAATACGGAAGCATTCTTATAACACTGAACACTTGATTGTACCTATTCGTCCGTCTTACTCCATATCCACATCAGGACTTCATTTCGATATCAATACGAACATTGATTTCGTCTCGGTTTTCATCAACATCAAAGTTTTATTTTTATAATCAATTACATCGGATGATGTACACACCACATGAATTGTGTTGTTCATCAAAAGAATATTGCTGTTTTTCCGTGGGTTTTAATTTCTGACGAATGGGTTTTTTTTTTTTTATTACTTGCTTTTTTTTAATTGATGCATATATGTTTGTTAGATAATATTCTATAGCATTCTATTGATTTTTATGCATGTACTTACAAGTACTCTCTCTCTCTCTCTCTCTCTCTCTCTCTGATAATATCTGACATCTAACACCATTTTTTTTAAAAAATGTACACATTTTATTTTCATATTTGTATTTAAACTGAACACGCACATTCTCTCTCTCTCTCTCTCTCTCTCTCTCTCTCTCTCTCTCTCTCTCTCTCTCTCTCTCTCTCTCTCTCTCTCTCTCTCCTCCAGAATTCATTCTGTTAACGCTTTAAGCTTAATAAAATATTTTATTCGTCCCCTATCAAAATAAGACAGAAATCAACGAAAGCAGAAGAACTGAGAATTAATCTTACATGTGAACAAAATTAATGGAATAAAATACCCCCGTGAGAATTTCAAATTAATCTATTCTTTTCCATATTTAATGCCTTATCAACTGGTTGGTTGGTATCTTTAAACGTTAGTGACCCACTATGAAGTATCTACACACTGAATAAATAAATCTATCTCGTACGATCGTATATAAGGTTAAGAGCTTTATATTTATACTTACATTAACCCTCGATTTGAACTGTTAATTTCTTTAAAATTCACTGAGTTCTTTCAATCTGTGAATTAAAAAACTCCTCGTGTAAATAAATGCAGCTATTTTTTATGTTTTCACTAAGGTTTCAATGAAATATCCTATCGAATTAACTTTTTTGATAAGTTTGCATGCTAGAGAGTTGGATTAAATTCACCTTTCGTACGCCATGTTTGGTAACCGGAGACGCCGATTGTTGTCTCTAGGAAGTGAAGTATATCTGAGTGACGTCACATCGGGGAAGCCCTCTTGACTTGTACTCGATGAGATTTTATCAATTCTTATATCGGCAATTTGGAATATTTACATTTCTAAAGTAAATACTTACGAGTACATGTATATTATATAATAGTACTGATAAATAAATAAATAAATAAATAAATAAATAAATAAATAAATAAATATAAATAAAGAAAATTTTAATAAGGTAATCTGGTAATCTACATTACGTTTAAAGAAAAATATACCCACGACTTGACCTTTAATCACCAACACATCTGATTGAGTATTGTCTTCCGATAATTATATTATCCAACAATTTAATCCCCAACAATGGGCGTTAAGAAACAAATAAAAATAATTAAATAATTTGTACGTGGGCGATGTAGAGGGTCATTTCATTTGGATCTTTGATAATAGTTTACATGTTTAATGTTTACATTTTTTTAAATTATGATAAACAAGTTGGTTTTGGTTTGTTTTTCACAATTTTTTTTTGTTTTGTTTTGTTTCTGTTTTTTTTTTTTTTTTTTTTTTTTTTTTTTTTTTTTTTTTTTTTTTTTTTTTTTTTTTTGTTGCCTTTTAAAGACTTCTAATCAAAATTCTTAAAAGGTTTATTATGTGTCCCGAATGCTTCTGTGTAAAAAAAAAAACAACAACAACAACAACAATATTATTATTATTATTATTATTATTATTACGTTGATGTAAATTGTACAATCATTATCTAGCGTTTTTTCTTCAAGTCGCCGAGTGGGTCAACACAACACACGATGCTACCCGAACCCCGACAAATGAGTCACAGGTTTAAATGTCAGAATAAATCGTTGTAACAATCAAATCACATAGTTCTCAAAATAACGACTTATCTCAATTAAAATGTGAATTTGATCATTAATAGAGATACGTATCTAACATAACAAATCGTTTATCGATAATCCCTGACACTTAATTGATAATCCGGACTCTTTAATGGCAGTTTTATCAGGATTGAAATGTCATGTATAAATACATATGAATAAAATGATTATAAGTACCAGAATGACATTCCCAAACGCATATATGTGATCCCGGAACCGATATATTACATGCTTCTTTGTCGTGGTGTGGATGAGTGGAATGCCCTAGTCACTGATATTCCACCTATGTCGTCGGGGTCAGTTATGAGAGTGTGGAGGAAACCGGAATATTCGGAGAAAAAAAAAGGATATTCGTCAGTTTAAATTTGGTATGTAAATTGGTGCTGAGACCATTCAACCGTTATTATGAGCCTCTACGCCGCGGGATGGTTATCATCGCCATCAGTTGTTAACTAACATTTAGCGCGCTCTATGAAACTAACTCACGCTTCATATGAACTTGTCTTCCGTCATATGAACTTGTCTTCCGTCATATGAACATGTCTTCCGTCATATGAACATTGTCTTCCGTCATTGGTAAAAACGCGAAGTGTTTCGTCGCAATTTCGCCCGAGATGAAACAAATATTTAAGATAATCAACAGATTCTCTCATTTGAAATCCTCTTATATGCTGATTTTGAATGTCTCAGTTCTCAGTGATAATTTTGAATGTCCGAGGGCTGAAATAAAAGCATTAACTATAAAATGCTAATGAAGATGTCAATTTTGAACAATTGTTCGCTTACACATTTTACCTCTGTCTCAATTGCTTGTGAATGCTAGTCCAAACTCTGAATTGATTTAGGTCCGTGCGATTACGCGCTATATCTATGTCAATACAGTCTTAAAAGCTGTCACAATCGAAGCGCATCCTGGCATACTGGCGTCAAAAAGTCACCAATCACAAATGAGGGGCTCAGCAAAATCATATCTATAGAGTAATGCAAGTAGTTTGACTAACAACTACAATGTTTGTTTAGGGTCAAGCTAACCCAACCCCCACCCCCCTTACCGTCTAGATTATAATCCCACTTGAGATCCTAGTGTGAGAAAGTTTGTAAGTTCGTTTGCCGAAGGTCGGTGGTTTTCTGTGGGCGCTCCTATTTCCTCCACCATCCCTAAACTGACTAACTCTATGTTGGTGAAAGATTCTTGACTGGGGCGTAAAACACCATTAATCCTTTCTAATCTAACGTGAAAACATCGACTATCTTTGCGAAGCTTATAAAGCACGATTTGGTTATTCCAAACAAACAATTAAACACAGAAAAAAATATATATCATCAAAATCGTGACGGTACATTTGATGTAGCACTGTATTTCGTGAAACAATGGCGGGATCCTGGTAGTTTTATAATAGATCCTTTTTCATAGTTACAGCAGGATAATTTCATAATATCGAACCCTTATTGATTTTTATTTTCATATACAAGTTGGATCTGTTTATCATGTCAAAGTTACATACATTATGTACTTCGGTAAATATTGACTAGTATGTCCATATAAAGAGAAATTTTAACCTGAATACTGAAACACTCAAACCATATTGACAATATTTAAACAAATCATAAAAATATTCAAATTATTTTTAAATAAATTAAAAAACAAAGCGACCTGGAGCTTTAGTTATTTAAATAAAACAATTACCATAGATTACACAAATTTGTTTGTTAATCACAACGGCTGTGACTTGTGTGTGTGTGTGTGTGTGTGTGTGTGTGTGTGTTTTAATAATAAAGAATTTCGGATATTTTTTTTTTTATTAAACACAACTTAAAAAATTATACTGAAAATCCAGACGATGGAAAAGGTTCGATTCTGCGTCATCGCTTTTTACGTTTTAAAAGCGCTATTTACCGCATTCCTTCGCGTAAGGACGAAGGCAATTTGAATTTTGTCTTATCATCATACAAAGCTGGTGAGCGGCTGATCATGTCTGTAAATGACCAAATCCGAAACTACGATCACACTCTAGCTCCGTGTGTCACAAATCAAACGCTAATGGCCTGACCCCCGTTTACCAATATCCCGTCAATGGCCAATTTAATTTATCGAGAAATGACCTACTCTTATTGTTTACAATCTTTATCGGAGTTTTCTCCTCTAACAATTTCTTATTAATTATGTGAAAATTAGGCAACTTTCAGGTATGTTAAACTTTTGACTTTTTCAAAACTGTAAAAATTAAAAGAAAGTTTTAAAAAACTACTCATCAAACAGTAAAAAATTAATCACAATAGTAATTTGAGTAATGGTGTTTAACGTCCCAGTCAAGATTATTCCACTTATATTGAGACGTCGCCAGCTACAGGCGAAAGTGCAGAAATTTTGCACTGGTGGCATTATACAGGGTTCTTTATCAGGCACGCCTACCGTGACACGGGACCTCGTTTTTTTAAGTTCCCAGAACCGTGACTTTCAATCCGTAATGCCGAGTGTTTAGCGAAAGAACAGCCACTACCCATTCTCAAGTCTTGGTTCAGAACCCACGACGGAGCGAGCACTCTACCAACTAAGCTAATCACAAAATTAAAGCTGCATTAAGTTTTCCAAAGAAAAAATTAAAACGGTGTTAATCTAATAACTGATGTTCCTAATGAACAATGTTACATTTGGTTCAACAATTACAGTATTTACCCAGCGAGATGCAGCATTTAGAACATAGGTTACGTCATCAAAACGCGGGTCATTTAAACACAACTTTCAAAATGTTGAAATACGGTAAATTAAACACAAAACTTCATTGATTTTGTCATTTGTGACTTATTAAGGGATAAATAACACCAGTTCAAATACATCTGGATATTAATTAAGGACAATTAATGCAATCTGTCATGTTTCACTTTCGATTCTAGGCTATCCCTACATCCGTGCGCATGCTCCAAGCTCATAATTATCATCGTAGAACTCTGACCAACTGGTCAGAGGATTCCGTTTATTTACAGCTAAAAGAAATGAAATTTTAGAAAACGAATGTCATGGATCGTGGTTAGAAGATATTAACTTTTAAAAAAAATATATTTTTAGAAAATCAAAAAAAATTCAGAAAATTGGTAAACTTAATGCAGCTTTAACAAGTAAGGTTGGAAAAAGTTTTTTTTTTAAATATAAATAACATTGTAATTGTTGGGGGGAAAAAACGTGAAAATAATGTAAATCTGCAGTAATTTCTTACAACTGTTATTTGCCGAATTTTGAATTCCCACGAAGAAAAATACAGTAGAACTTCGATAACTCAAACTTCGATATCTCGAATACCATGGATAACTCGAAGTCTTTATTTTGTCCCGACCGGTTTTCTATATAAACTATATTAAGAAAACTTCGATAACTCAAACTTCTATAATTCGAATACCCCCGATAACTCGAAGTAAAAATTTGGTCTGTAGTTTAAAAATCTATTAAAATAAACTTCAAAAACTCGAATTTTTTGTAACAATGTATGATCAATGGAGAAATCACATATCGGTAATTAGGCTACCGTTATAGTAGAGAAATGAACCGAGTAGTTCTTGTTATCTACCGTATTAATTAGTATCAATTAACGGATTAATATTCAGTACCGTCACGGACAATTAAGCCTAACATGAACGCTAATCCCCTACTCTAATAAAAGAAACCAATTAATATGCCGCGGTCGATTACTTTTGACTTGAGATCTCCAAGCTTAATTAAAACGACTAACTCAGTTATACTCACGACTCCATTAAAATCTTAAATGACTTATTGCACTGCTTTATAATTTCATTTACTTTCTGTTCGTATTGTCTAACGAATGTAAAAATTAAGCATTTTGATAAATATGTACATATATCTGATTTCCGATTTCGTTGTTCGTATATAACATGATCTTAAAATAAAATAACACGTTTCGCACGCTTTTACCGTCAATATCAATTCTTTAAAAATTATTTATTATATTTTCTTTAAAAATTATCTTTTACTTTTTTACATTCGAATACAGGTAACTGTTTAAAACATCAAGATTTCTATAGCGGAAACATATATTAAGGTGACACCATTCGTGGACATCATCCTTCAACTTCGATAACTCGAACACCCCGATAACTCGAAGTCCCCAGCCCAGTCCCGAGCACTTCGAGTTATCGAAGTTCTACTGTATTCAAAATCTTTTTGTCAAC